>VZQC01004795.1:47537-70866 GCA_009823505.1 Rhizomys pruinosus
GAATCACCAAAACTCACCCAAGAAGAGATTGACAGCTTAAATAGACCCAATACTATATGAAAAAATTGAATGGATAAGAAACTGTCCCAATTAAAAAAACCCAGGCCAGATGTTTTCAAGAATTCTATAAAATATTTTAAAAAATCTTACAACCCATTATTTCAAATTTTCAGAAGGGTACAACACGAGGGATCTCCCAATCTTTCTATGAAGGCAGCATCAGCATTTAACACAAACCAGGCAAACGATACAACAAAAAGAATGAGATATAGACCCATCTCTAATGAACACAAGATGAACTCCCAAAAATTTACAATCTGCCAAATCACATACAGACTCCAATTCAAGAAGATACATCCAATGCATCAAGTATGATTTCATACCATGAGATGCAGGGATGGTACACAATATAAAATCAATAAGTAATCATAAACATATACAAATTGACTGAAGACAAAACGCACACCGATTCATCCTCAATTAGATGCAGAAAAGCCTTTGAGAAATCCAGCAACCCTTCATGCTTTTAAAGTCCTAGAGGGATTGGATTGAATGGATCCTTCCTCAATGTAATCAAAGCCAATACAGCATACAGGAAACCTCACCAATATCATCCTAAGATGAGGGAAACGACGAAAACATTCCCTTTAAAGGTAGTGAACTCTCGCAAGGCTGGCCCACTGTCACCATTATTTCTTCATATAGTGCTTGAAAACCTTGCTTAGGGCAATAAGGCAAAACAAGGAAATTAAAGGATTACTAATTGGAAAATAGGAAGTAAGCTATTCCCTGAATGTTTCTATCTGAAATATGCACGTTATGAAGAGTGCCTAAAAAATCACCAGAAGCTCTAGAAATTAAGGTGTCAGATAAATTGGCATACAAAATTGAATCTAGAAAAATCAGTAAAGCTCTTCTTTACACACCAACAGCAGCAACTGAGAAGGATACAAGGAACATTTCCCACACAATAGCCTCAAAAACACAAATTAAATACCTACAGAACAAACCACCAAAACACACAAGGATCTGACAACAAAAATTTTTAGAACACCTGAAAAAGGAAATTGGACGAAGACATCCAGAAGATGGCAAAAACCTCCCGATCATGGATGTGGACAAAGGAATAGAGTATTAAAATGTTCCATTTAGCATACCCAAACTCTATACAGAATTAATAATGCCATGCCTGCAATAAAATACCAGAGCTTCTTCCAGACAAAAAAAAATTGGAAAAAAACTCAATTCATTGGAAAAAACAAAGACCCTGAATCGCCAAAGCCAACCCTGAGTGAAAAGAGCAATAACAGGGGGGATTCTGTACAGACTCAACAAAATATACTCTAGGGCATAATCATAGAAACAGCTTGGTACTGGCACAAAAACAGACCTGTTGACCAATGGAACAAAACCGAAATCCAAACTCTGAGTACACACAATTTCCGCCATCCTCATATTTGACAAGGGGGCCAAGAAGACACAGTGGAGGAAGGAAAGCATCTTCAGCAAGTGGTGTTGGCAAAACTGGATCACCACTTGTAGAAGAATGAAATTAAACCCCTACCTCTCACGCTGAACAAAAGTCAACCCCAGATAGATCAAAGACCTCAACATGAAACCCCAAACTCTGAAGGCTATAGAAGAAAAAGTTGTCAGCAGACTACAAGATACAGGCATAGGAAAAGACCTCCTAAATCAGACAGCAGCTGCACAAGAATTAAGGTCGACAATTGACAAATGGGAACTCATTAAACTCAAAAGCTTCTGTACATCAAAAGAAACAATCAAGGAAGTAAAGAGAAAACCCACAGAGTGGGAGGAAACCTTCACTGCAGATACATCTGACAAAGCATTGATTTCCAGAATATATAAAGTACTCAAAAAACAAAGAAGAAAGAGAACAAATGACCCACTGAAAAGATGGAGCAAAGAGCTGAACAGAAACTTCACAAGTGAGGAATCAGATATGGCTGAGAAACACCTTAAAAAGTTTTCAACATTGCTAATAATTAAGGAAATGTGAATTAAAACCACTTTAAGATATTATCTTACTCCAATAAGGCTGGCTAGGACCAAGAAAACAAATGATACCAAATGCTGGAGAGGTTGTGGGGAAAGGGAAACACTCATCCACTGCTGGTGGGAATGAAAACTCATACAACCACTATGGAAAGCAGTGTGGAGAACCCTTGGAAGACTCAAAATGAGCCTACCACATGACCCAGCCATACCACTTCTGGGTGCAAACCCACAAGATTCATCCTGCTGCAGAGATACATGTACAGCCATGGTTATTGCAGCTCTTTTCACAATAGCGAAAAGCTGGAACTAACCCAAGTGCCCCTCAACTGAGGAGTGGATAGAGAAAATGTGGTACATCTATACAATGGAGTTCTATGCAGTGGTAAAGAAAGATGTCATCATGAAATTTGCAGGTAAATGGATGGAACTAGAAGATTTTATCTTAAGTGAAGTAACATAGTCCCATAAAAACAAAAGACAAATGATATCCCTCATCTGTGGATGCTAGTACCACGTACCTAGCTGTAAGGCAAACTGAACAATATTAATGTTATATTCCTCATGGCCTGAAAACAACTGTGCTCTTATATTGTAAATCCATAAATTGGTTCTAGAACTAACCTACAATTTATTTTCAGACGTTGGATTTTTTGTATATGATGGTGGGTATGTATGCATCTTTTAGAGTAATGTAAAATTAAAATGGAAAATGAGAAATAAGAAATATGATATGGAAATAACATACAGTTTGTTTTCAGAAGATACAATTTTAATATAGGTATAATGTATCAGGCTGGCATAACTTAGCCTTTCTGGGTGCTTAACGACCATGCTTAATACTCAAACCAATTTGGCCAAGGGACCCAAGGGATAACTTTGTTCCTTGCCCTCAGAGGTCAACTAGGTCTTAGGGGACAATACATGGGTGCATCTCTTGAAATGTCCTGCAAATATGGGTCACCAGTCTTCCTGTGTATGGAGGTCTTGGCGATCCACTAATGGTACTTCAGCCAGTGTCCAGTCTATAAAGAGGAAAGTCTGCTCATGCTTCAAATTAGTAGGATCGAAAGGTTATTCCTGGACAAACTGTCAGCCCATGAAAGGAAACAGCCAGAATTGACCAGAGTCCAAGTCAACAGCTCCAGAGAGAGTGGACTGTTTTACCTCTCATCCACCTGTGCCCCTTTTCTAAGCCTAGGGAACAACCTGCGGAAGAGGGGGCGTGGTAGAATGTAAGGGCTGCGATTGGGGTGAATGGTGAAACTACAGCAATGTAGTCTGGACACTCATTTGATCAACTTGATTGAACAAACAACCTGTCACCCCCCACTGGATGGTGGGGCTGTAGGTGTTTGGGCACAACAGCCTGCAGATAGGTTTTGCATGAAGGATGCTTGTACTCATGGATTATCACTTATAGCTAAAAATGAAAAAAAAAAAAAACTGAGAGAAAGATGCAGGACAGTGATGGCAGAATTGCTGGACTGTGGGAATGGGGTGGGGGTGGGGAGGGGGGAGGAAGGGAAATAAGCCGGAAACGAAGTTGGAAAAAATGTATGAAATCACAAGACCAATAAAAAATTATTAAAAAAAAAAAAAAAAAAAAAGGGAAGCCTGGTTTACAAGAACCTGATTGTTCCTCGAGTGGATAGAGCTGGAAATGAAAAGCTGAAAGGAGCCAGGGGCTCCCACCCTCCCCCCGCAAAAAAAAAAAAAAAAAAACAAGTGCCCCTGAGGACCAGATCCTCAAGAACTTAACCTTAGAAAACAAAAACCTTGGTTAATCTGGGCTAACTGTGTGACTTAAGATACCAAAAAGGAAGGAAAGCAGAAATACAACTTATCAGTAAGGGCCTGAGAAATTGTACTTCAGATATGTGTGGACTTAAGGCATCCAAAAAGAAAGGTAAGTCAGAAATAAATACACAGTAAGGCCTGAAAATTGTACGTCAGATATAAAACTTGACGATCTTTCAGTAAAAAGACCAAAAGAAAAAGAGCAGAGCCACTGTGTTTGGCCTGTCCTTCAATTTCTTCCTGGGCAAGCGTATCTACTACTGTGGCTGCCACTGCTTTTGCCATTCTTTCAAAGACAATGAGACACAATTTTATACCTTCTCCAGTATGGACTGAGACTCTTGTCTCGCCAAGAATCCTCCAAACCTTCAATGCCCAGATGGGGACTACTGAGATATACCCAGCTTGTGGTTGAGCAGCTACTGAGATTTCAGCCCTTCAGATTATAGTACTGCCATTGTTTGGATAACCAGGGCTGTATCATGGAGGCCAGTACAGGAAGATCAAACAACAGGATGCAGGCTTATCGGACCTCATTTGGGGGACCATAGCAAGGGAAGGACCCCATTGTGGGCACAAGGGCAAGATTGATGGTTGGTTTGGGCTTGCCAAAGAGGAACGTTCAAGCACTTCCTTAAGGAAAATCCATGACCTCTGTTTAGAAAAATAGAGAAAGGAAAGAAAGAAAGAAAGAAAGAAAGAAAGAAAGAAAGAAAGAAAGAAAGAAAGAAAGAAAGAAAGAAAGAGAAAAAAGAAAATCCTCCAGTTCAGGGTTTGTGTATGTTTGTATGTATATATTTATGCATGTATATAATTATGCATATATATATTGAAGCAATACAAGTTAGAGAGAACAACAAAAGAACTGGAAAAAAACATTGGAAAGACTCAGAAAAAGATGCAAGACATGTATGGCAGAGTGCAGGAACTCAGGTGGGGTGGGGGCATGGAAAGAGAAGTGACTCTAAATTCTATTAAGAAATGATGTATGATATATGGAAAAAGTTTAATAACAATAAAAAGGTAAATTTAAAAAAAAAATGTTTCTCAGCCATCTCTGTTTCCTCACTTGTAAAGTCTCTGTTCAGCTCTTTACTCCATCTTTTCAGTGAGTCATTTGTTTTCTTCTTTGCTTTTTTGAGTAGTTTATATATTCTGGAAGTTAATGCTCTGTTATATGTTCTGGAAGTTAATGGTCTGTCAGATGTATCAGCGGTGATGTTTTTCTCCCAATCTGTGAGTTTTCTCTTCACCTCACTGATTGTTTCTTTCATTGTACAGAAGCTTTTGACTTTGATGAAGTCCCATTTGTTGACTGTTGACCTTATTTCCCCACACAGCTGCTCTCTGATTTAGAAAGTCTTTTACTGTGTCTATGTTTTGTAAGTTTCTGCCAACATTTTCTTCTATCACCTTCAGAGTTTCAGGTTTCATGTTGAGGTCTTTGATCCATTTGGAGTTGATTTTTATACAGGGTGAGAGGTAGGGGTTTAATTTTATTTTTCTACAAGTGGTGATCCAGTTTTGCCAACACCATTTGCTTCTTGGCTCCTTTGTCAAATATGAGGTAGCTGAAATTGTATGTGCTCAAGTTTGGATCTTCAATTTTATTCCATTGGTCAACAGGTCTGTTTTTGTGCCAGTACTAGGCTGTTTTATGACTATAGCCCTGTAATACAGTTTTAAGTCTGGTATAGTGATCCCCCAATATTGCTCTTTTCACTCAGGGTTGTTTTGGCTATTCAGGGTCTTTTGTTGTTCCACATGAATTTAAAGATTTTTTTCCAAGTCTGTGAAGAAACTCTTAGGGATTTTAATTGAGATTGCATTGAATATGTATATTAATTTGGGTAGAATGGACATTTTTACTATATTAATTTTTCCAACCCATGAGCCTGGGAGGTCTTCCCATCTTCTGGTATACACTTTTTTTTAACCTACCCAAGGGCACACTCCAGTGTTGGATTATGAAGTTGCTGGATGAAAGGACATAGTCATGACTGCCAAATTAACATAGCTTAATGCAGATGAGCATTCTCACAGACACCATGGTCCTCTATTAGAAGAGACTTAAGGAAGATGACTATAACCGAGGGTGGCTCAGGCCCAAGGACCACAAGAGAAGCTATAGTGGGTGAAGCAGAGAAGAAAAATGGGAGGTGGTGAAGAACAGGAACCTGACCTTCCTAGATTTTAAAGATTTCTCACCTAGTCAGAATTTTTCTATCTAAAAAGTCATATGGATTAATAGGAAATGGTTCTTGGAAGTTGAGTGCTCAGCCTTAAATAGGACATTTATATCACTCCCTCTAAGGTTCACATAATATCATGGAAGATGGGGCTAAAAGAAGTTAAGAGCCAGAGAATCCGGGGAAGGATGGTGAAACGCTATTTTCTGGACTTTCCACATCTATTGTAATCATGAAGTCAGCATGTGTGCTTACCTGCCCTGGGTCTATACTGACTGGAACTGGCAATAGCCAGTTCTGAATGGAGGAGGAACTCATCTACCTTTCTCTGCTGAGCCATTGGCTACTGAAAGGTTCTGGGAGAGGTGAGTCTCTGTCTTCGGATATGTACCAACTGGTGACCCAACCAGGATTGATTAAATTGCCCCATGCCCATGGATACATAGATGACTGTGGTTAAACTTAGTGAGTCACAATGTTTTTAAGACATGAGCAAGGGAAAAGGAACATCAGGAAAGAAGGGTTTTTGACAGGACTGGGAGAGAGAAAAGGGCGGTAGGTGGTAGCGTCATCATAATGCATTACATACATGTATGAGATTTTCAAACATTTTAATTTTTTTGGTCTTTTTGAGACAGAGTCTCCCTGTAACCCCAGCTGGCCTGGAACTCGCTCTGTAGACCAGGCTGGCCTTGAACTCACAGAGATCTGCCTGCCTCTGCCTCCCAAGTGCTAGGATTAAAGGCGTGCGCCACCACGCCCTGCTAAGATTTTCAAACATTTTAATTAATAAAAAAATAAATAGCCCCTTGGGGCTGGAGAGATGGCCTAGTGGTTAAGAGCACTGACTGCTCTTGCAGAGGACCTGGGTTCGAACCCCAGCACCCACATGGCGGCTGAGAACCATCTGTAACTCCAATTCCAGGAGAACTCCAGTTCCAGGGGAATCCGACACCCTCTTCTGACCTCCGAGGCATTGCACCACGGGTGCACAGACCTACGTGCAGACAGTACATTCATACACATAAATAAATAAAATTTTAAAAAATAAAATAAAAAATAAATAGCCCCTGGGATTGTTTCATAGCCTACCACAAAATTTTAGCTATCTTGATTTTTCTTAATGTATAGTTAAGGTTGGGGGATATGGTGAAAAAAGGAAGAGGTCAAGGTGGTTTGGATGCACAGGGCTGTTAAGAGCAATCTGGCTTAAGTGGGATCTTAGAACAGCTCTGAAAAGGTACAGACTAACTAGGTGACAACAATGGCCAGGCTCCAGACTACACTAATCACATTAGCTGTGCATTCACAGTTATGCAGCCACCACACTGCCCATTTCCAGAGATCATTCATATCCCAAATAAGAAAGTCTGTATCCTTGTAACTCCCTATTCTTACCTCCCTTCGACCCCCACAATCTCTATTCTGCTTTCTGTCTCTGAATTTGCTGGTTCCGGGTACTTCATACAAATGGAATTGTATAATCATCATTCTTTGTTCTGGCTTATTTCATGGTTTATCTGTGTTGTAACAAGTACAATAATTTCCTCCCTTCTGCTGACAAGATGGTTCATAGGATAAAGTTACGTGCCACCAAGCCTGAAAACCTGGGAGCCACAGGGTGGAAGGAGAGAGCAGACCCTCACAAACTGTCCTCTGATTTTGGCAAGCACACTGCAGCACTCATGCCTCCATAATATAAATAAATAAATAAATAAATAAATAAATAAATAGTATTTTAAATTTTTAAATGTCCTTCCTTTCAAAGTTGAATGATAGTTTACACATTAAATACCACAATTTTCATCCATTTTATCCAGCAGTGGACTTATAGGTTATTTAAATCTTGGTTGTTTTCAAGAATGGTGAATACTGTGGCTGTGACCCTTCATGGAGCTGCGACAACATCTGAGTTCTTGCTTGCAGTTCTTCTTGGTAGATGTAGCTGTGCATATAAACATAAATATGTATAGAGAAATTATATGGTAATTTGCCATTTAACTTTTTGAGGAAGTGCCATACTGCTTCCCACAGCTGCTACACTGCTTTATATTCCTGCCAGCAATGTGCAAGGAGTACAGTTTATCCATGTCCTTGCTGAAACTTGTTATTATATATAAATATATCTTATATATATATTAAGTACCCACCCATCCTGATTCATTTGGAATGTCTTTTTTTAATCCACTCTAGTGATTTTAATGTGTTTTTATTTAATCTGAGTAAAAACATTTAATCTGGGTAAAGAGAACCTATTGAAGTGTTTTGGTGATAACTTAATAGTGTCCTGTAGAAGGCAATTATTAAATGTTGTTTCCACACTTATCCCCTGGATTTTTACTAATGTCCAGAAAAAGGCATGGGATATTTTAAGCTATGTAGATTTACCATAGAGCTAACTTTAATTCCGTTTTGCTTTACCTCTGCATTTTGCAGCAGATGTCAAATATGCCCTCCATTATGTCTAAATAGCACTACACCTGCATCCAGCTTGCCACTCAAATTAACTACTCAGCACCTCTATTATTAACAAGCAAGAAGCAGCTTTTTTGAGCCTTAATACTCAAGGAACAAGTGAAAGTATGCTTCAAAACTACATCTCTGCTAGCTAGCATTTAGTTTGGTAAATAACTGGGGGGTTTTCAGTGAACTTCATAGAATATGTTGATAGCCATTAAATTCTGATATATTTGACAATAGAGGTGAAAAATGATTTACAAGCAACAAATAAGCATACAATGCCTTAGAAGTGCTTTCAGAGACAAGTTTCAGAAGCATTTAATTTTAATTAGTATGCTTTCTTTCAGGTCACAATTATAAACCATGACTTTGTTCATGAGTTGAACATTCATCCATCCTTTGTAAGATGCTGGATGTCTGCAATATGGTTATTGGATTTCTGACAGAATCTACAGAGGACCCCAGGAACCACCAACCAAACGTCAACTATTCAATATCTAGAGTGTTTGTAACAAAACACTGAGCAACTGACTTGTAACTAAACAGAGAATCAAACACATTAAGGAATAGGTGCTCTGGCTGGATATTCTAAAATGCACCCCACAAACACAAATCAATGAAATATTGGAAAGCCCAAACCAATCGTAGCCCACTGCTGTGTATGTGTCCTATGCTATCGTAACATGGCAGATTAAAACTAACCAACTCCATAGTGATTTTCTGAGGAAACTAAAAAAGTGTTTGTTAAAGCGAACAAATCTTGCAATTTTCAATTTGTTTTAATCGAACTATTCACAAACATCATGTGTTCCTCTATACAAAGGAAAACTTTTGGTTTTACTTTAGCTTTAGGTAAAACTCTAAAAACCCCTCTGATCAGTAGACTTCAATCCCCATGTCTGGGTGGCACAGATTCTGGGTTATTCTGACTCACTAGGTCTAGGGTGATGCCTCAGTTCTATGTACACTCTGAGAGATGCCCATACCACTAGACTTGGAGTTGACCTAATCAACAAAAAAATAGTGAATGCAGCTGTTAATTAGGTCATCTCAAGGACCTGAGAAAACAGCAACATTACTGAGGTACATGAGTACCAATCTAACTGAAATCCTTAAAGGATCTACTTAGATTCCCATAAAGAATCTAGGAAACTTGGCTCAATGATTAAGAGCTCTCACTGCTCTTCCAGAGGACCTGAGTTCAGTTCCCAGCACCCATGTCAGGTAGCTTACAACTACGTGTAACTCCATTTCCAAGAGATCCAACCCCTCTTCTGGCCTCCATGAAGTATACATGCATATATTCACACACACACACACACACACACACACACGTGTACATGCACATGTACATGAATGCACATGCACACACATAAATAAAAATAATAAAACTAAATCTTTAAAACACTGTATTGGGGTCAGTTATGGTGAAGATTCAGAAGAATCATGAGTTTGAAGCCAGCCTGGTATATAGTGAAACCTGTCTCCCAAAAGGGGGGAGAGAAGAAACAACAAAAATAATGTCATACAGGGGCACAAAGTTGGAAAGAAGAGTTTATGTTAGTATATCAGATGAGACTTAACAACAGGGAAGGGCTGGACACAGAACCACAGGACTAGGTTACAGGCATGATGGAAGAGAGTGGTGAGAATGACTCCTCCTCATTTTCAGCAGAAGCAACAAGAAGGTTATTCTTTTTTTATACTTTCTTTTATTTTTTAACAATAAGTAATAAGTTGTGAGTACAAGCATCCTTCATGTAAAACCAATTTGCAAGCAGTTGTGCCCAAACTCACACAGTCCAACGCTCCCACCATCCACCTGGAGGGGCTTGTATGTACATTCAAGTTGATCAAAAGAAGGTTATTCTTACAAAGAACAGGAAGGCTAGAAAAGAAACGAACAGAAAAGAAGGCTCTAAGAAAGAGCATAGATTTTGGATTGGACCTCCATGCTACTAAGTTCTAATCGTTAGAATGCTTATGAAAATCCAAGCTGAAATGTCAAGACAGCATTTGGACACAGTGTTTGGAGCTTTTCAAAGTGATCTATAATACAGATCTACATTTAGGAGTCATCAGCATATAAATGATATTTAAAGGCACTAGAATTCTTAAGATCATGTCTAGTCTATATGTAGTAAAGAAATAAGGACCCAAGGCAGAGGATTGAGGAACTTGAGTGAAAAAGAAGCACAAGAGAAAGATGGGATTTAGCCGTAGAAAGGCAAAGAAAATCAACTGCATAGATTTCAAGAAGCCTCCCAAACAAGAATGGAAGACGTCAACTCTACTGAATGTTTCTGCGAGGTCATTGGTCTTGGATTAAGCGGGCTGTTCCCAACAGTTAGGCTGAACTGTGTCTCCCCACAACTGTATGTGTTACCTCAGAATGTAACTATTTGGAGATAAGGCCTTTAATGAGATAATTAAGTGAAATGAAGCCACAGGGGTGTGTCCTAATCCAGAATGACTGTGTCCTTACCAAAAAACACATTAGGACACAGACAACCAAGATCAGGGGACAACTCTCTGAGAACACTTGAGAAAGTGGCCATCAGGAAAACCAGGCCTCGGAAAAAAACACACCTGCCACACCTCATCCTGGACTTCTAGACTCTAAACTCGAAAAATCAACCATCCAACCTGTGCTGTTCTGTTGCTGCCCTAATACACACTAATACAAAAATCTTAGAGAAAGTAGTTTCATTAATAGTCTCGGTAAAAGTGGAACCCAAATTGACCTGAATAAATACTACAGGGAAGATGGGACTGAAGAGAGAGAAAACTCCTGAGGGAAATCTGGCCGTGAAAGGAGAAAAGGTTGAGAATATAAAGTAGCCCACATAATCAGGGGAGAGTTTCTCCCAGATAGAAGCATTTGTAAAAATGTAAAAATGTATTGTAAATCACAGCAACAATAAACACACTAGAACAGAAGCTAATAGAACACATCAAGAAAGAGAAAAAGATGCAGAGAAGAAATAGAAAGACAATGAGAAGAATCCTTTAGGAGACCAGAAAAGCAGGAGTCTAGAGATTATGTCCAGTGAGTTCCTTTGATTGTAAGAGAAAGCCTCCTGCACCCCGGAGGACTGGAGAAGCTTATAAATAGCATGCATCACTGTACTGATTTATAGAGCTTTCTGCTTTTCAATGCATTTTGCTTTACACCATGTGAGCTAAGTAGGGACAAGTTATCCACATTTCACATAAGAGGAAAGGGAAGAAGAGAGAACACATTTGCATGTGGTCACACAGAAGGCTACTTACACTTCATATCTCAGGGCTCCAAACTTAAACTTCCAGAACTATAGATTGACTTTAATAAAATGTCAGTTACAATATTTTTATCTTTTTATGTGTATGAGTGTACTGTGTGCATGTATGTTGGTGCACCCATTTCATGCAATGCCACAGAGGTCAGAAGAGGATGTCAGATTCCCCTGGAACTGGAGTTAAAGACAGTTCTTAGCCACCATGTAGGAACTTGGAATCAAACCCGGGTTCTCTGAAAGAGAAATCGGTGCTCTTAACCACTGAGCCATCTCTCCAGCCCCAGTATTTTTAAATCTTGAAAACAAGAATATCCTTAGCTTTACTTTTATTCATTAGCACAGCACAAATCAGGGGGCCAGCACATCAAAATGTTTTGTTAAATGGATCATTAGACACATTACAAAGATCTCAATTTTCCTGCTTATTTTCAAAGAGTTAAGCAACCCGGTCAAATAATTAGAGGAAACTAAAATGGGGGAAGGTTATTTTGAAATTCTGAAATTAGAAGCCATGCAGTGGATGGATATTCTAATTAAGTGAAAGATAATAAAGTTCATGACACAGAGATTTCACTTTCAGGTGTCTGATATTCGGTAAAGGAATGAGAGCAGCAAAAATGATATAAAACCAAGATCTAAGAATAAGAAACATCAGCTAGAAAGCTCTTCAAATTCAAATAGACTATTCAAATTATTGAATCTTTGAGGCCAGACTTCAATTGGGGAAAACACTGAAGGAAATGACCTCCTGCTCCCGTGAGAGACCAAACATGATTTAGGTAAAAAGCTTTTAGTTTTATGGCTGGGGAGGTAGCAATAAAGAAAATGAACTTCCTGCCAGTGATTCTTTTTCAAGCCCTGCCAATTCTTGTGTCTGGGGAAGCTATAAAGAATGTCCAGTCTCATGTCAAAAGATCTGCTGTGGATCTCCAGCTTGCTTTCAGCAAGGCATCCAAATATCCATAAGCCTGGAATTGAGGGCCAGGAGACCCCGTTCTGTTCTGCTGCAGTTAATACCAGCTACATCTCAGTATAAGCTGAGCCATGAGCAATAGGTGCACGAGAAATACACGGAGTAATATAAACAGCTGATGAAAAGCAGAATCTTTTCTCTTTGGCAGCCATACCAATAGCATGAAGCACGTCTTTTTGGGGCTTTCCAAACCACTTCAAAAGCAAATTTTCTGGTTTGGATCAAAAAAAAAGCTAAGCAAATTGCCCCTGAGTGAATAGCCACCAGCCAAGATATTGATGAGGGTAGGCAGCTCAGGACCGTGAGCAGGCCCCAGTGGGGTCCATGTCGGAAATCTGCTTAACTCTAGCAAGCTTTGGAAGAAAACAGTTGATTTTTGTAGTCTTTAGTCAATCCAACGGTGACCCTTTTGTCATGGTAGCCTACCCAGGCACAGTGTGCCCGGACTTGACATCAGCCCCCATCAAAGCCTACCCTTTGGACTAGGAAGATGGCTAAGTGGGTAGAGATGTTTGCTACCAAGCCTGAGTTCAATATCCTGGGGACCCTCGTGGTAGAAGGAGAAAACTGACTCCCACAAGCTATTCTCTGATCTCCGCACACATGCCTTAACACACCCACACCTGTCCACAGACAGACACACACACACACACACACACACATACAAATAATAATAATTATTATTACAATAGTAATAGACTATTGATAATGTGTTGGTTTCCTTTGGACTATGCAAACTAACAAAGTAATTTGATACAGGTACGTGGACTTCAGCTCATGCTTTAGTGAGATTGCAGGGTTTGGTGTTTTCCTTGCTGGGTTTAGGTCTGGTTTGAGCCCAATCTTTCCTTGTAATACTCCCATTTTTCCCTTTGAAATGAGATTTATTCTGTCCCATTTTATACTGGAAGCATATAACTTGTTTGTTTGTTGCTTTTATAGTTGTTGTTGTTGTTGTTGTTGATTAAAACTGCATGGCAGTAAATAGATCACCTAAGTATCAGTAGAGACTGTGCTTTGTTTTTGAACAAAAACTAACAGCAATGTTGTAACTGTTAAATGCATTTTACATTATGAAATGAACCTGAGACTTTAAGACCCAGGGTACAATGTCTGATTCAATGTTTTGTGTTTGCCAAAAATCACTAAAATCAATTCTGCCCTCTTTAAATTGGACCAGCCTCTGCTTGGCTTAAACTCTGAGATATAAGCATCAGATAAGAGGCATCCTTTTTCTATTACCCATCTCACCCTCAGTCCTTAATTTAACTCAAAAGAGAGACTCATATAACATCTCAACTAATAGAGAAAAGCCAATTGGACAGAGTACTTGAAGAGAGAATTTTAAAGTCCCACAAATTTCACAGTTTACCAACAAAACCTTCCCTATGCCTCTCTCCAAGCTTCAAATCTTCATTTCCAGTTAACCTTCTCAGGTGTTTTATAAATCCTACAGTTTGGAGATAAATTCCTGAAGACCCATGACACTAAAGAAAAAAAAAGGAGCCCCTCTAGTGGAAAGGCAACATAGAGATGGTACTCCAGGGCTAAAAAGAACTCTTCAACCTCAGAACTCTTCGATCTCAGTACTACCTTTCCTTCCTGTGTGCTTCTAAGCCTGCGGCTCTGTGTTATCATTTCTGAAACTGAATTAACTGAAGACTGTTGGAGCCCAGAGGATGCAGCACATGTCCCAGATTCTAGATATGGAGATGAAGCACTTAGTGTTTTCACTACCAAGTTATAGGCTTACTTTGGTGCAGTCTTTCCCTACTATCTTCACATTGCTCCCATTTGAAATAGGAGTGTTGGGCTGGAGAGATAGCCTAGTGGTTAAGAGCACCGACTGCTCTTGCAGAGGACCCGAGTTCAATCCCCAGCACCCACATGGCGGCTAAGAACCGTCTGTAACTCCAATTCCAGGAGAACTCCTGTTCCAGGGGAATCCGACACCCTCTTCTGACCTCCGCGGCATTGCACGACATGGGTGCACAAACCTGCATGCAGACAGTACATTCATACACATACAGAAATAAATTTTTAAAAAATTGAAATAGGAGTGTTTACTCTGTCCATTATCTATGAGAAATGTGTATCTTGTTTGGTTTTCTGTTTTATAAGGCATGATGGCTAATATTAATTGTCAGCGTGACAGGATCTAGAATTATCTAGGAGACAGCATCTCAATATGCCTGTTGGGGATTATCTAGGTTAGATTATTCTCTGGGAATGCCTGGAAGAGATTACATAGATTAGGTGAATTGAAGTGAGAAGAGCCGCCCACACTGGGGGTATCACCATTTCACTGGATAAGGTCCTGTGCTGAATAGAGACAAAAACCAGCTGAGCACTGCCATCCCTCACTCTCTGCTTCCTAACTCTGGATACAATGGTAGCAGCCAATCTTCCCCTAGAATTATAAACACCAAATAAACCCTTCCCCTTAAACTTCTTTTGTCAGGTATTTTGTCACAGCAATAAGACAAGTAACAAGTACATAGGGGTTTAAAGCTAGAAGATTACCTGAGTCCTAATAGAGACTCTGCACTTAAGAAGTTTGAATATTAAGACTAGTGAGATGAGCTCAACAGTTAAAAGTACTTGCCACACAAACCTAACGACCCTGAGTCTGGTTCCCAGATCTCATAATAGAAGGAGAAAACTGAGCTCTGAACTCTGCGCATGTGCCAGGGCATGCATGCACATGTATGTGTGTAATCACACACTAATAATAAATAATTTTAAACAGAGTTTTGAACATTGAAACCAGTAAGGATAGATTTAATACATTTTGTATCATGAAAAGAACATGAGATTTTAAGGACCAAGGATTCATTGTTACAGTTTAAAGTGATGTGTTTGGATGTAGAGTTAACAAGGGATAGACTTGTAACAGTTCATCTTTGTTGTCAACTTGACTGGAATTAGCATCACCTAGAAGACACATCTCTGGCATGTCGGTGAAGAGGTGTCAAGAGAGGCCTAACCATCCAGAATGGGCTATCGTTCTGGACTGAATAAAATGGTGAAGAAAGGCAGTGTATTAGTTTGTCTTCAGTTGCTGTGACAAAACACACTGACCACTACCAACTTGGGGAGGAAAGGGTTTATTCAGCTCACATTTCCCTGGGTCACAGTTCACCACTGAGGGAGCCCACCATAGGAACTCAGGACAGGAACCTGGGGGCAGGAGCTGAAGCACAGGCTATGGAGGAGTGCTGCTTACTGGCTTGCTCCCCTGGCCCATGCCCAGCCTGCATTCCTATACTGTACACAACAACCTGCCCAGGGGTGGCACCACCTAGAGTAAGCTGGGCCCTCCCACATTGCTCAACAATCAGGAAAATACTCCACAGACATTGCCACAGACCAGTCCAGCGGAGCTAATTACCCAATCGAGGCTTCCTCAACCCAGATGTGTCAAGTTGACACTAAAGCTATCTAGCACAGCAGCTGAGTGTTTTTCTCTGCATCTTAACTGGGGAAGCGATATGACAGACACCTCATGCCGCCACCTCCAGGCTTTCCTTCCACCTTGGTGGCCTGGATCTCTTGTTAAACAGTGAGTCAAAATAGATTCTTCTTCCCTTAAGGGCTTCTGATAGTTTGTCACAGCAACACAAAAAAGTAACTAATATAGAACCCATAGTATACATATCAGTGAGGATTAAAAGTGAAATATTCAAAATGTTCAGTGTGCCCAGTACTTAATAAAGAGGTAGGCACAAAGACTATAGCAAATAAGCATGGCCGTCCTGGTTCACACCTCCAAATAG
Source organism: Rhizomys pruinosus (assembly GCA_009823505.1). NCBI lineage: Eukaryota > Metazoa > Chordata > Mammalia > Rodentia > Spalacidae > Rhizomys > Rhizomys pruinosus. The sequence goes on from VZQC01004795.1 coordinate 64,033, forward strand.
TAGGGTTTCTGGTCAGTGGTTGATAAGAGATGCTCTCTAGTAGTCATATATGTAATCTAACCACAAACCAAACAATAAGTTTGCATTGGACCAAAACACTGCTTTCATGTGAATAGTGACTTGTAGTGGTTCATTATAACTTGGTGAAGAAGAGAAGGAAAGCAATAGTTGTCACTCAGAAGACACTACAGATTTACCTCCTAATGTAACTCTCTGTATACTTGTTTCTTGAATCTCCATTTAAAATTTAATTCTGCAAGGGAAATAAAATTAATAATAATGGAAGTAGTTAAGATGGTATATATCTGGGAACAAATTTCCACCAGCGTCTCTATGAACAAAATGTATATATACAGAAAATAAACTTTAGTAAAATAACACTTTGTTACTATCTGGAGATTTCCCCCAAACACAGAGAGAACTCTACTGAGCAGAGTTGAAAGTCAGAAGAACTTCTGTTACTAACTTGGTCCAATGCCAAAGCAGGACAGAGAACCCCTCTCTGCTACTTCTCTCCAACACAACTGTGTCTTAGACATGGTCACGCTAGTGTATGAAAGACCTGGAGCACCAGGCAGGCACAAAAGGGAAAGAAAGCAGTCACCTACAGAGAAAGCTCAGTGATGCCAGGGGAGCTTGCCTCAGGTGTGGTGGGGTTTTCTTTTTTGTTTTTGGTTATGTATTTTCTGTAACCAAATAGATACAAAGTCTAATGCCAAGGAGTATTCCGTAGGTACGTCTCTCTCAACACTAGATTAACAAAGAAGATCCCAGAATGAAAGAGAGATGATAAGACTTTCTGCCAAAAAGAGGAGTCCCAACTTACCATAAGGCTCCAGCTTACCCAAGAAAATCCACTTAGAGTTAAGGAAAGCCCCATCTTTAGCTGTGGCCAGTAAATGATTCCTAACCTTGGCCAACCCTAGGAGTCCATCTCCCTGGAGATACTGAGAGGGAGGTGTGAGTGGAATCCGGGAGCCTTTGCTCCCCTCCAGACCAGCATGTCATTGTGCAGAGTCCATGCAGAGAGCCTCCAAGTAATGTTTGCTGGTTTAAAACACCCACAGAACAGTTTCTTAGCCCACTGTCTTAGTTTTTCTCTGTAGTTGTGATAAAATACTCTGGCACAAACAGCTTAAGAAGAAACACTGAGTCACAGTTCCAGATTACAGTCCATAATGGTGGGCAAGTTACTGTGGCAGGAGCTTGAAGCAACTCATTATGTCCACAGTCAGAAGAGAGCAGTGAACGCATGCATGCTGTCCAGTTCCCTTCTCCACTTTTACACAGTCCAGAATCTCCAGCCTAGGGCATGATCCCACTCACAGCTAAAATGGCCCTTCCACATCAATTGGCATAATCAAGATAATCCCCTACAGAGACCCCGCCCCCATACATTTCTAGGTTTCTGTCAGGTTGACATTTACCCACCCACCACAAATCTTGAGGATGTCAAGAACTTCTTGCTAGGAGTTTGATGTCCTGGTGAAAATAAAGTACTGCTCAGGAAAAGAATGAAATTTCTAAAAAAAAATGTTAGCATGCTTGAGAATATAAAAAGTATTGTAGGAGAATGATACCTCAGTCCTAGAATCCTTTCCATTGGGATTCAAATCCTAGGGATAGCACTTGTTAGACAAGTCCCTCAAGACTTTTTTCTCCGCAAAATGAGAATGTGAGTCTTAGTTACCTTAACACTAACCATCATAGTAGTCAGTAGAAAAACTTTAATATGTATTAAATTAAGTAATACATAAAATGTTCAGTTAGTATTGACACTTAATAAATTATACTCTGCACAGTAAAGTCATTTCTCTTACCTGTTAAGAGCTGCTTTTTAGCTAGGAGAAGTCTCGTGGAAGTTCTATAAATTGGAATCTTTAGGGCTCACATATACTTGGCATGAAACAAATCTGGACAGTTTAGGCAAGGGATAATTTTATGTCATTTAATGTGATAAAACTAGATTTTTTATCCACGTGACAAATGACTGTCAGCAAGCTGTTATTGGCCATAGAATCCTGTCCTCCCCAAACTCTGATAATAGACTGTTTCTAGAAGGTGGGAAATGATTAGGCCAAAAACAGGACAGAGGCTCACAGTGGAATTACTGTTCTTGGAAGAAGAGAAAGCTATGGCAGTAGAGCTCTATACAATGAGCAGCCCCACCAACTGCAGAAAGGATCTTCCCCAGAAATCAGGCGTACCAGGGCCTTGATCTTTGATTTCTTAACATCTAAAACAACAAGAAATAACCATCTATGGGAAGTTAAAAGAAGCCCAAGGAGACTAAGAGAGGGTTACCTCTCCCAGGAATCCCAGTGACTTATAGTCACCATGCACCCCGAAATGCTTCTTCCCCCTTCCCTTGAGTCATAAGCCCTGTGACTGTAACCACACCTCCACACCTCTGGCCTTCTTTGGTCTGTGTGTGTGTGTGTGTCCACCTAAAAACATCAGAGAGCACTTTCTAAATCAATGAATGTCTCGATGTCCACCTGTTGAGCCTGCACAACACACATCTAGGGTTCTATCTGGCTTGGATTCTAAAACTATTTAATCCTGCCCATCAAATAAGGGTCTCTGATTCAGGCAGGAAGCTCAGAGTCTGGTGTCACCTCTGCCCTTAGAGTGCACATTGATTCCCTGATTAGTACTGAACACTCAACAGTTACCCATTATTTCTGACCAGTGTGCTCATTCCTGTTCCAGTCACCAGCCGGCCTGGCTTACATGCGTACATCCTTGGTGTTCAGGTTCTCGGCCTGCTTTGGCCACCAATGACTTAGTCAAAGTCGGAACGTAGGTCTGCCAGCTTCCAATCCAGGCGGACTTCATCAACTTAGGTATAAAGATAGACTTTAAAAAAAAAAAACTGGACTTGCTTTAATTTCATTTTCTCATTTTGCCACATCTTAGAAACCTCCATTTAGAGAATCTTGACCTCCCAAAATTCCATAATCCTTTTGAAAATGACACAGCAAATGCAATACATGCACAGAGCAAAGCACAGCTGACTTCATTTTTCCATCATCTAAAATGCACATAAGGTAATTTCCAAGCCAGCAGTAAAATCTATTTATAAAGAATGCTGATTTGTTTTCAGCACTTTGCAACACAGAGGTCCAATTTATCTCCTTACCATAAAAAGAACTATTACTTTTTAAAAAAACAATCATAGTTAGTGCATTTTGGAAATGTTTTAATTTCAAAAAAAAACTTGCAAATTGGAGATTAAATAGCTTTCTAAAAATGGCATCATTTTAAACCCAGTTGGCTAATTGATGATCTCGCTGTTCTTTGAGGCAAAGCACTTCTTATTCATTGAGTATACATTATAAAGTTGTTTTTATAAAATGGTTATCACAAAAAGTATAGTTATTACAAATAAAAGCACAGGGCTTGGACATTTTCACTCTGACAAAGCCAAATTATCATCTGACTTATTGCAAAAAGATTATGTTTCTACAATAAAAACACTATATATTCCTTCTAAGGAATAAATCTAATATCATGCTGAAATTTTAATAATTGTGAAACAGGAACTCTGGTTATTTTTTAAGGTGTGTTGTGCTCTATGAATTTGCTGTGCTGTGTTATTAGAAGGGAAATAGCAACACCTAGAGGACAAATAAGAAAGTGGATGAATTTTGCTCAAAATCATTGAATTGTATTTAAAAATACCCTATGGTTGTATCATTTTCTGTAAGGAAAGTGGTATTATATTTTTATTTGGAAATCAGGGGTTTGAGAACATAGCCTAGTTGGCTGAGTGCTTACTGTTGTAGTTTGTCTTCTATTGCTGTGACAAAACACTCTGACACCAACTTGGGGAGGAAAGGGTTTATTCAGCTTACATCTCCTGGGTCACAGTTCATCACTCAGGGAGCCCAAGGCAAGAACTCAGGGCAGGAACCTGGAGGCAGGAGCTAAAGCACAGGCCATGGAGGAATGCTGTTCACTGGCTTGCTCCCTTGGCTCATGCTCAGCCCACCTTCTTATACAGTACACAACAACCTGCCCAGGGTGGCAACACTCTTGTGGGCTGGGCCCTCCCACACTGCTCGACCATCAAGAAAATACCCCACAGATGTGGCCACAGGCCAATCCAATGGAGCCAGTTCCCCAATTGAGGCTCCCTCAACCCAGGTGTGTCAAGTTGACACTAAAGCTATCCAGCANTACATAGATGACTGTGGTTAAACTTAGTGAGTCACAATGTTTTTAAGACATGAGCAAGGGAAAAGGAACATCAGGAAAGAAGGGTTTTTGACAGGACTGGGAGAGAGAAAAGGGCGGTAGGTGGTAGCGTCATCATAATGCATTACATACATGTATGAGGTTTTCAAACATTTTAATTTTTTTGGTCTTTTTGAGACAGAGTCTCCCTGTAACCCCAGCTGGCCTGGAACTCGCTCTGTAGACCAGGCTGGCCTTGAACTCACAGAGATCTGCCTGCCTCTGCCTCCCAAGTGCTAGGATTAAAGGCGTGCGCCACCACGCCCTGCTAAGATTTTCAAACATTTTAATTAATAAAAAAATAAATAGCCCCTTGGGGCTGGAGAGATGGCCTAGTGGTTAAGAGCACTGACTGCTCTTGCAGAGGACCTGGGTTCGAACCCCAGCACCCACATGGCGGCTGAGAACCATCTGTAACTCCAATTCCAGGAGAACTCCAGTTCCAGGGGAATCCGACACCCTCTTCTGACCTCCGAGGCATTGCACCACGGGTGCACAGACCTACGTGCAGACAGTACATTCATACACATAAATAAATAAAATTTTAAAAAATAAAATAAAAAATAAATAGCCCCTGGGATTGTTTCATAGCCTACCACAAAATTTTAGCTATCTTGATTTTTCTTAATGTATAGTTAAGGTTGGGGGATATGGTGAAAAAAGGAAGAGGTCAAGGTGGTTTGGATGCACAGGGCTGTTAAGAGCAATCTGGCTTAAGTGGGATCTTAGAACAGCTCTGAAAAGGTACAGACTAACTAGGTGACAACAATGGCCAGGCTCCAGACTACACTAATCACATTAGCTGTGCATTCACAGTTATGCAGCCACCACACTGCCCATTTCCAGAGATCATTCATATCCCAAATAAGAAAGTCTGTATCCTTGTAACTCCCTATTCTTACCTCCCTTCGACCCCCACAATCTCTATTCTGCTTTCTGTCTCTGAATTTGCTGGTTCCGGGTACTTCATACAAATGGAATTGTATAATCATCATTCTTTGTTCTGGCTTATTTCATGGTTTATCTGTGTTGTAACAAGTACAATAATTTCCTCCCTTCTGCTGACAAGATGGTTCATAGGATAAAGTTACGTGCCACCAAGCCTGAAAACCTGGGAGCCACAGGGTGGAAGGAGAGAGCAGACCCTCACAAACTGTCCTCTGATTTTGGCAAGCACACTGCAGCACTCATGCCTCCATAATATAAATAAATAAATAAATAAATAAATAAATAAATAAATAAATAAATAGTATTTTAAATTTTTAAATGTCCTTCCTTTCAAAGTTGAATGACAGTTTACACATTAAATACCACAATTTTCATCCATTTTATCCAACAGTGGACTTATAGGTTATTTAAATCTTGGTTGTTTTCAAGAATGGTGAATACTGTGGCTGTGACCCTTCATGGAGCTGCGACAACATCTGAGTTCTTGCTTGCAGTTCTTCTTGGTAGATGTAGCTGTGCATATAAACATAAATATGTATAGAGAAATTATATGGTAATTTGCCATTTAACTTTTTGAGGAAGTGCCATACTGCTTCCCACAGCTGCTACACTGCTTTATATTCCTGCCAGCAATGTGCAAGGAGTACAGTTTATCCATGTCCTTGCTGAAACTTGTTATTATATATAAATATATCTTATATATATATTAAGTACCCACCCATCCTGATTCATTTGGAATGTCTTTTTTTAATCCACTCTAGTGATTTTAATGTGTTTTTATTTAATCTGAGTAAAAACATTTAATCTGGGTAAAGAGAACCTATTGAAGTGTTTTGGTGATAACTTAATAGTGTCCTGTAGAAGGCAATTATTAAATGTTGTTTCCACACTTATCCCCTGGATTTTTACTAATGTCCAGAAAAAGGCATGGGATATTTTAAGCTATGTAGATTTACCATAGAGCTAACTTTAATTCCGTTTTGCTTTACCTCTGCATTTTGCAGCAGATGTCAAATATGCCCTCCATTATGTCTAAATAGCACTACACCTGCATCCAGCTTGCCACTCAAATTAACTACTCAGCACCTCTATTATTAAACAAGCAAGAAGCAGCTTTTTTGAGCCTTAATACTCAAGGAACAAGTGAAAGTATGCTTCAAAACTACATCTCTGCTAGCTAGCATTTAGTTTGGTAAATAACTGGGGGGTTTTCAGTTAACTTCATAGAATATGTTGATAGCCATTAAATTCTGATATATTTGACAATAGAGGTGAAAAATGATTTACAAGCAACAAATAAGCATACAATGCCTTAGAAGTGCTTTCAGAGACAAGTTTCAGAAGCATTTAATTTTAATTAGTATGCTTTCTTTCAGGTCACAATTATAAACCATGACTTTGTTCATGAGTTGAACATTCATCCATCCTTTGTAAGATGCTGGATGTCTGCAATATGGTTATTGGATTTCTGACAGAATCTACAGAGGACCCCAGGAACCACCAACCAAACGTCAACTATTCAATATCTAGAGTGTTTGTAACAAAACACTGAGCAACTGACTTGTAACTAAACAGAGAATCAAACACATTAAGGAATAGGTGCTCTGGCTGGATATTCTAAAATGCACCCCACAAACACAAATCAAT
>VZQC01004797.1:0-464226 GCA_009823505.1 Rhizomys pruinosus
AGTAAAGACTGTGGGGCTGGAGAGTGGCGCAGTGGTTAGGAGCACTGAACTGCTCTTGCAGAGGACCCGGGTTTGCTCCCAGCCCATACCCACATGGTGCTAATGAACCGTCTTTTGAGCCGGGTATGGTGGCATATGCCTTTGGTCCCGGCACTCAGGAGGCAGAGGTGGGCACATATCTGTGAGTTCAAGGGCAGCCAGGTCTACAGGGCTAGTTCCAGCTGGTCTGGAACAGCCTACTGTTGCAGTGGTAGTACCCCATATTTTTATTGTCTCAAAGGTGTACCTCTGCAGTGGTGGTAAGCCACATTAGTACTGTTACAATGGTGTAAATTAGTGGGGCTGGAGAGTAGCCTAAGCGGTTAAAGAGCACCGACGCTCTGCAAGAGGACCCCGGGTTTCCGATCCCCAGCACCCACATGGCGCGTAAGAACCGTCTGTAAACTCCAGTTCCAGGAAACCCAGTTCCAGGGGAATCCGAGACCCCTCTTCTGACCTCCGCGGCATTGCACGACAACGGGTGCACGACCTGCATGCCAACAATACAATTCATACACATACAAAAAAAAAAAAAAAAAAAAAAATTAACAAAAAAAAACAATGGTGTAGTGGTGTTGTGGCAACTTGATGGACCTCTGGCCAGGAGGTGAAACTGAAGCTAAGAATTAAGAATGAGAATGAATTTGATTGATCAAGGACCAGAAACTTTCATTCATTCAACAACCTGATTGATGATGCACTCCACGTCAGTTTCTGTTACAAATCTGATCAAGTCACAGTCTTGCTGGGCCAGCATTCTGAGCCAGGAAGAGTGGCATGATAGAGAGGGAATGGGGTGGATCTGGCTCCAAGGTTTCAGAAGTTTCATGTGGATGAAGATGAGTTGGAAAGGTGAATAGGTTGGGAGGGACTGTGGGAGCTTCTCTTGCTACATACTTGCTGACAAAACAGGGTATAGAGCAAGAGGTCCTGCGAAAGGAAGGGTAGCACAGAGCCCCGGCCTGCGGGCCACTGGTGGTGGTGAAGCCAACCCCAAGAGAACCTATGCAACAGAGGGTCAGTGGAGGTTCACGTTGCCATATGTCTGGACCGTGAAGAGGGGACTGGGGAGAGGAAAGAAGGCTAAAAGATCCCGAACAGGGTGCAATGGGGGTCCGGCGTGAGCGTGTGAGCTGGAACAGAGAAGAGGCAGAACATCAGTACATCGGCAGCCCGGACACTCGCGGTCTGTCGCTTAGTTCTCTGCTCAGAGACTGCTGGCCCCTGGGCAAGAATTTCAATTGATGGTTGATTGCCTATCTTCAGTCTACACCCACCCACAATTCACTTCACAGCTGGCGATCTGATAGCTCTCCTTCCAGCCCCACACCACCTACCCAGGTTGGTGGTCTAATGGACCACCATCCAACCCACTGGTCACTCGAAATTCAGACCTACTTTGGCCTGTATATGCACAAAAAATAATGGCCAGGAATTCTGTGCAGTGATGGTAATGGAGAATTTGCTTTATTGCCTGCTGCGCTTGCTTTTATAAGCAAAATGACGTGTTCTGTGCCACTGCACACTGCTGCCCCACCCAGCATCCTGTGCCTGGGCCCCATTGCTTGCTCCTTCTTGGGGCAGGGTCAGAGAAATCCCATGACTCCCACACGGTGCCCTGAGGTGGCTACCTGAGAACTAGCCCCCAATTCAAACTGGATCTTCCCACAAGGGATGATGCACTGGCTTCTTTTCTTACTGCTATGACAAAATAGCCAGCAAAAGCATGTTGAGGGAGACCAGGTTGATCTCGGCTCACGCAGTGGGAAGGCACGCTGCAGGATGGGAGGCAGCTGGTTGCACTGCAGCCTCATTCAGGAAGCAGAGAGCAGAGGACACTGTGGCTATGCCCACTCCCTCTTTGTGAGTCCGACTCCCATCCAGCAGTAGGCTGCCAACCTCAGGGATAGGTCTTCCTTCTTCAGTTAATCCTCTCTGAAACTTCCTCACAGACACAAGCAGAAGGGTGTCTCCTATGTGATTCTGAACCCCAACAAGAGTACAATCAAATCTAACCATCACAAGCAGGCTGCCTAATAAAAGGCCTTGTCAAGTCGACAAGATCTCGGCAGTCTGTGGGAGCCCTTGTGGATCTTCAGCAGAGAGGAGTGACTTCACTTGTAAAATGGGGCTCCAACTGAACCTACCTACGCAGTGGAGTTGTCATGAGGAGTGTGTAGAGTAGGCATTTGTTAGGTCCCAAGGGCAGACCCTGACATGCAGTGAGTTCAGTGTAAGCAGGTCCTGTTATCATGGTGACCCCCAGTATCTGAAATAGTATGCAATGCATAGGAAACACTCAATAGACTCTTAAATGAGTGAATGTGGGGCTAGAAAGATGGCTCAGCAGTTAAGAGCATTAACTACTCTTGCAGAGAACCCAGGTTTGGTTTCCCATACCCCATAGTGCTAATAACAATCTGTGACTCCAGTTTGCCAGGGAATCTGAGGCCTTCTTCTGACCACCCCCCCACCCCCCCCCCCCCCCCCCCCCCCCCCCCCACCCCCCCCCCCCCACCCCCCCCCCCCCACCCCCCCCCCCCCCCCCCCCCCCCCCCCCCCCCCCCCCCCCCCCCCCCCCCCCCCACACCCCCCCCCCTTTCCCCCCCCCCCCCCCCCCCCCCCCCCCCCCCCCCCCCCCCCCCCCTTTTTACAAGGCATCGCATGCACCTGGCACACTTAATATACAGGCAGGCAAAACACTCAAACACATAAGATATAAATAAATTAATTAAAAAATATATTTTGTTGGGCTGGAGAGATGCCTCAGCAGTTAAGAGCCCTCGTTACTCTTGCAGAGGATCTGGGTTCGATCCCCAGCACCCACATGGTGGCTAGCAACTGTCTGTAACTCCAGTTCCAGAGGATCTGATGCCCTCTTCTGACATTCATGGGCATCGTACAAAAGGGGTGGGCCCCCTCGGGGTGGAGAGATGGCTAGCGGCTAAGAGACCAACTGCTCGTGCAGAGGACCAGGTTTGATCCCCAGCACACACATAGTGGATGAGAACCATCGTAAGCTCCAATTCCAGGAGAACCCAGTTACAGGGGAATCCAACACCCTCTCTGACCTCCGAGGGCATTGCACAACACGGGTGAACACGGGTGCACAAACCTACATGCATAAGACAGTACATTCATCCAAATAAATAAATAAATATTTTTAAAAGGGTGAACCTCCCTACCATGCAGGCAATACATTCATACACATAAAATAAAAATAATAAAATATTAAAATAAATAAAGCAGACAGCCCTGAGGATCAATACTCTGGACTCTGTAGATACACATGCGGACACATACATGAGCACATCTACACATGAGCACACATGCCTACGTGTACACATAAACACACAAAATAAAAAAATAAATAAAAGTTGACAAGAAGGCTGATAAAGTAGATAAATCATTAAAATATACACTTTTGTTTATTATTTTTTATGTGTATGAGTGTTTCCCCTGCACGTACATGAGTGCACTTGTGTTGTGCCATGCCCATAGAGGTCAGAAGTGAGTGTCAGTTCCCATGGAACTAAAGCTACAGACAGTTGTTAGTTGCCATGTGGGTGCTGGAAATCAAACCCAGGTCCTCTGAAAGAGCAACCAGTACTCTTAACTACTGAGCAATCTCTCCAGCCAACCCCTCAAAACAAATAAATATTTGTTAATTATTTTTTTATTTTTTAAGGGTTCTACAATAAAATGACACAGTTTTTTTGCAGATAACATTGATGTTACTCGTATGTCATACAATTAGGTAAATGGTGCATTTTGCAAGTATCTATGCCCAAATTTTAAACAACCCAAGTTCCCATAGTCCAGTTGGGAAGCTTGTATGCACAGGCATGGTGATCAGTTAGAGTCCAGACTATATTCCTGTATCTCATGATTCACCCCTATCTCTCCGCAGCCCTTAAAATCTACCACGCCTCCTCTTCCGCAGTTTTGTTCCCTGGGCTTGGAAAGGGGCACAAGTTGGGTGAGAAGAAAACAGTCAAATTTCTTTAGAGTGGCCATTTTGGAACTCCAGGCTGTTCATGTTGTTTTCTTTCATGGGTTGACAGTTTTCCAGTGATACCCTGTTTAATCATACTAACAAAGCACACGCTATTGGATGTACAGGCATTTAAGAAGTACTAATTATTATGTAAAGCTAAGCTGTGAGCATAGACACAGATGCTTGGATGGTAGGCTAATCCACAACTGTGGTTTCCTCTATAAAGGGTGACAAGTTTCGTAGTGTGGCTTATAACATCGTCCTAACCACTAGAGGAAACATAAACGTGTGGCATCCGCTGAGAGTCCATTCCTCCAAGGAGAGAGCTAATACCCAAATGATTTGGGATATATAGAGACACACGGCTGCCACTGTTGCACAGTGTATCTCCAGGCTGTTGAGGGGTAACTGATATTTTCGGAGGAGTCTTGTTTGTCTCAGGGGACCAATATTTTTGCTGTATTGCTTTAATGGTCTTTGGTAACGTTCTCTAGCATTTCAGAGGCCACTGTACATTAGCAAGCGACGTCTCGTACCATTTCTTCATGCTCAAACCAGGGCTTCGACAACAGGACTTACGGCCTTTCTCCTGTCATATATCCCACTTATAGGCAAAAAGGCCTTTATAATTTGGGGGGGGGGGGGGAGAGGCGTGTTTGAATCCCCTAGCCAACATCTCCTAGGCATAATAAATTCATTGCTGATGTCAGAGCGTTCCTGTAGTAATATATTTTGCTTAATGACACAACTTATAAACACGTTACTATTGAATTTGGCTCGAGATAGAGAAAGAGCCTTTCACAGTTCCTATGCCCTATCAGTCAATTAATATGTTAAGCCTGTTTTATAGGAAATTACCACTGTAACAATTGGCTCTAGTTTTACAGAGGGAGTGGTGTCATTACCATCATGTTTTTCTTTTTCTATAAAGGGGAGAGGTAGGAAGTGTCCTCAGTATCTGGAAGGTAAAACTTCATTAGGGCCCATTAGAAAAATTTTAACCCCAATAGTATTCGGAGAGATGGCTCAGTGGTCTGTGACTCAGGCAGTCTAAAGAAAGGTTCCGCTTTCTTTAATGTGTCAGATGGGTCAGCCCTCTGCTGGCATTTCCCAGTCCAGCCTGCATAGCCATAAGTTGTATGTTTTTAGGCATTTAGATTGGTGTTTTTTACTTGTGGGAACATAAAATTCTCCGCCCATTGTTATTTTCAGTCAGAAAAATTGAAAATTTTATCAATAGGATTGGAAGCCAGAGTTTTCCAACAAATAAAATATTTTAAGAAAACGAGTGCTTCTCACTATGTGCCTTGGCCTTAAAACAACTTGGGAAGAAAAAGGCCAGTTTCAATGTTTATAAAATTTAATTTTAAAAAAGAAAATTAGTGAATGAATGAATGGATGAATTGATCAGTTTTAGTAGATTGAAATGGACATTTGTTTATTATTTTATTTATTTGTTTATTTATTTATTTGTAGGGGGCACACACACACACAGAAGTCAGAGGGCACTTACTGAAAGTTGGTTCTCTCCTTCTACCATGGGGGTTGTGGGATCAAATATAGATCACCAGACTTGGTAGCAAGTACTTGACCCACTGAGCTATCTTGCCAGTCGAGTTTTATATGTCTCAACATTGATTGTACACATGGTGTATGAATCTGTTCCCTTTATTAGGCATGTTGCACTCTTCTTATGGTAACACAGAGGAGTGCGAGCATCCAAATGAAGCAGAGATGAGCTTGGGCTGGAGGTAGAGGCGATGGTTTTTCAGGAAAAAGTTAAATATCCAGGAACAGCCGGCCTCTGGGCCTAGGCTTCCCAGAGGCCTCTTGCAGCGTGACCGTTATTGAGTGCCATCATTGGGACTGGACAGACTTTAGAAGGAACACTGGGGGAGGCACTCAATGGTGCAGGCAAGCCCCTAGGTGCCAGGAACATCACACCCTACCTCCTGAGTGTGGGAAATAAGCCTCCAGCATGTGGCACCAGCCACAGAGAAGCAAGTTGGAAGCCCAAGACCATGTGTTTGTATATCTTGTTCTGTGCTTCACTTGGTAACCTGGCTGGCCCGTTTGGACCCAGATGGCTTGGACATTTCCTGAGCTGATTCTTCCTGCATGAAACCCACAGTCCAAACCTGTGTTAGCCATTTCTTCATGGCCTTTATATTTATTTATTTACTTATTTATTTATTTATTTATTTACTTATTTTGTGGGGAGGTAGGAGATACGTCTCCATGTGACTGTGGGTGTGGGTCTGTGTGCCACTCATGTGCATGTGGAAGCCTGAGAAGGAGTTTAGGTGTCCTGGGCTAGCACTCTCTACCTTATTCCTTTAATCCAGGGTCTGAGATAGAATCAGGAGCTAGGCTGGCAGGCAGAAAGCCCCAGCGATACTCCTATCTCCACCCCTCACCACTCTGGAATTACAGGCATGCAAGGCCATGCATGGCTTTTCACATGGGTACTGGGGATTCAAACTCAGGTTCTCATGTTTGAAACAAAAAAATGCTCTTACCCACTGAGCCACCCCTCCAAGTTCCTGGAGTAGTTATTCCTGAGTTTTATATTTGCCCAGTAGAAAATGCTTTGCCAAAGTAGCTGCTGCCTCTATTGGCTCACAGACTGTGCAAGTGGGGTGGGTGACATGCCAAGCTTCCTGCCTGATTGCCCCAATCCCAGAGACTGTTTGTGAGCCAAGGGGCTAAGGAAGACACTTTGTTTCAGAGCACACAACTCTTTATCAGACATAATTCAGAGCTTTAGCTGCATGGTTCACTGCAAGAACTAGAAAACATAAAATCATGAGATGTGGCATGTGCATACGTTAAGCCCATCAGATAAGTTATGCAAAGGACCATCTTTGAGGTAGGGCCAGAGACTTCTAACTATAGATCCCAAGCACTTGAGTTTCCTTCTTAAATAAGCCATACTCTTTATAAACCATCCAGTTTGTATATCATTAAACTGCACCAAAAATTTTTGAAGCTACATGAATATTGACCCTCCTACATTTTTATAATTTTTCTAGATGTCTCATCCGTAACAAATTTACCAGCAATTAGTTTAGTCAACTCTCCTTGATTCATTCCAAACCATTTATTAAAGCTAAATCTTTGGGCTGGAGAGATGGCTCAGCAGTTAAGAGCACTGACTGCTTTTGCAGAGGACTTGGGTTCGATTCCCAGCACCCACATGACAGCTAAAACCATCTAGAGTGCAGGCAATAGTGAGCATAGTGTCCTTTAATCCCAACACTCAGGAGGCAGAGTCAGGTGGTTTTCTGTGAGTTCACAGCCAGCTGGTCCTACAGAGTAAGGCTCAAGGCCAGCTGGGGATTAAAGGGAGACCCTGTCTCAAAAAAAAAAAAAAGCTAAATCTTCAGAGACACAACAGCTATTTCTTTTTACAGATTCATTCATTGGTACAGATACTCATTAATTTAATGGGCAGAATTATGTCTTGATAATCCCAACATAACTTGAAAATATCCCAAATCAGAAATGCATTAAATACACATCAACCTACCAGACTTCCTCACTTAGCAGCACCACACACTGTACAGTGTTAGCCCAGTTCCCTCATAATCTTGTGGGTTCTGTGACTCACTGCCACTGCCCTGCATCCTGAGAGGTGACTCTCCACATGTCAATAACCCAGGAAAAGATCAAAAACTGAAATCCAAAAGTCTATTTCTAGTAGACTTATACAGGTTTCTCATCACTGTAGTATGGAAAAATCATTCTGTCAAACAAAGGTCTGGGACTGCCAAGTATATAGATATATATATAATATATATAATATATATATAATATAACTTTTGGGGTTCTTTTGGGAAGTCTCCCTATATGCCCCATCTGTCCTTGGAACTCATTATGTAGACCAGGCTAGCTTTTGAACTCACAGAGATCTGCCTGCTTCTGGCTCCTGAGTGCTCAGATTAAAGGTGTGCATCACCAAGCCTGACTGAATTTACATTGTTAAATTTAAAAATACAACCAACAGAAACAGATTTCGGGACAAGCACAGATGGCCCTGGCAGACTGTTGTAACAATATTAAAATGGGCTGCCACCACTGCAACAGGGACAACTCCCTCACCGCAGTGCTGACCCCTTACTCTGCACCACACAACAAGCTTTACCTATATTTCATTTAATCTCAACAAAGCAGCACCAGGAAGCAACTAATGATCTTACTGAGTTTAACACAAGGTTCTAAGGCACAGAGAGGTCAGGGGACTGACCAAGAACACACAGGTAGTGGAATCAGTTGATCCTTGGTCCTCTCTGCCTACTTGCTCCTGGAAAGCTTATTTTTCTGAGTTCACTGTCTTGGAAATTGTCCTCATACTTTCTATTCCTATGATAAAAACACTAACCAAAACCAACATGGGAATGAAAGGGTTTATTATACCTCACATCTCCCAGGTCACTCAGTGTCAGGAACCTGGAGGCAGGAGTTGAAGCACAGACCATGGAGAATACTGCTTATAGGCTCAGTCCTCTGGCCTGTGCTCAGCCTGTTTTCTTATACAACCCAGAACCATCTGCCCAGGGGTGGTACCATCCACAGTGAGCTGGGCCCTCCTACCTCACTCAGCAATCAAGAAAATCCCACAGACATAGCCCACATGCCAAAGCAATGGAGGAAATTCCTCAACTGAGGTTCCCTCTGCTCAGGCATGTCAAGTTGACAGCTGAACTATCCAGCATAGAAATTCTTTATGTTTACATCCTGCCCCCTCACTTGACCATAGACTGAGACACAGGAATGCAAAGTAATTTTAAGGGGAGCCTGAAATAATTTGTTGCTTCTATCTCTGTTTATGTTGCCCACTAAAATGTGAAAATCAGCCCTGGTTATACAATGTAAGATGCGGAAATATATTTTACTCTTACTTGGGCCCCAATATCTGATCTGACCCCCTCATCTTCTCTCCTACCCCCCTTACATGAGGGTTGCATTCTGGGTAGAACCCAGCTATAATTCTTCAAGTAAGGAGTTGGGCCACTCTAAGCAGTCTTTCAGCCCTGAATCACCTGTTTTATGAGTGTCCAAACTTAGCTCCAGCTCTGAGTCTGAGGCCTTGCTGGACCTGTTTACTCATTCTGCAGGGGCCAGCCATTTAGGAGGTGCCCCAGGACAGCTAAAGAGCAGATTCCAGGCCTGTCCCTCACACGAGCACATCCTATAGACCCATCTGCTATCCACCTCCAGACCCCATCAGCCAGACACCTTTCTCCTGCTCTTGCAGCTGCCTTCCTGCCACTATCATTTCTGCAAAGGTCCAGGGGAGAAGCCCTGGACTTCACTGAGTGGCATGCCAACTCCAGCAGCTGAAGGACGCCAAGCAGAGAGGTGGATGCCGCTGCAGTGGCCTTCAGGCAGGTTATGCTCCAGAGCAGGAAAGGAGATGGGTTGGAGCCATTCAGATATGAATTCAAACCCTACTTCTTCCAGGGAGTGTGCTGATCTTCAATAAAGAACTAGAACCTGTATATTAATTTGGGTACAATGGACATTTTTACTATATTAATTTTTCCAATCCATGAGCATGGGAGGTCTTTCCATCTTCTGATGTCTTCTTCAATCTCCTTCTTCGGGGGTTTAAACTTTTTGTTGTAGAGATCTTTGGTGTCTTGGGTTAAGTTTGTTCCTAGGTATTTTATTGTTTTTGTGGCTATTGTGAGTGGGAAGGTCTTCTTGTATTCCTTCTCCAGCTGTTTGTTGTTGGTGTAAAGAAAGGCTACTGATTTTTCTAGGTTAATTTTGTAGCCTGCCACTTTACTGAAATTCTTAATCATTTCTAGGAGTTTTCTGGTAGCATCCCTTAGGTAAACTATCATATCATCTGCAAAAAGGGATAACTTCTTCTTTTCCAATTAGTACTTCTTTAATTTCCCTTTCTTGCCTTATTGCCCTGACAAGTGTTTTGAGCACTGTATTGAAGAGGAGTGGTGACAGGGGACAGCCTTGCCATGTTCCTGCCTTTAAGGGGAATGCTTCTAACTTTTCTCCATTTAGGATGATGTTGGCTGTGGGCTTGTTGTAATTGGCTTTGATTACATTGAGGAATGTTCCCTCCAGTCCAATTCCCTCTAGGACTTTAAGCATGAAGGGATGCTGAATTTTGTCAAAGGCTTTTATGCATCAATTGAAATGATCGTGTAGCTCTTGTTTTTCAGTCCATTTATGCGTTTTATGATATTTATTTATATATGTATGTTGAACATCCCTGTATCTCTTGTATGAATCCAACTTGGTCAAGATGGATGATCTTTTTGATGTGGGTTTGAATGTGGTTTGCAAGTAGTTTACTGAGAATTTTTGCATCTATGTTCATTAATGAGATGGGCCTGTAATTTTCTTTTTTGGTTGTATCTTTGCCTAGTTTTAGCATTAGAGTGATGCTGGCTTCATAGAAGGAATTTGGGAGATTTCTCTCTTCTTGTATCCTTCTGAACAGTTTTAGTAATAATGGTTGTAAGTCCTCTTTAAATGTTTTATAGAATTCTGCCATGAAACCAAGTGGGCCTGGGCAGATTCAATGCAATCCCAATTAAAATCCCCAAGAGTTTCTTCACAGACTTGGAAAAAAAATCCTTAAATTCATGTGGAAAAACAAAAGACCCCCAAATAGCCAAAGTGACCCTGAGTGAAAAGTGCAATACAGGGGCAATCACTACACCAGACTTTAAACTATATAACAGTGCTATAGTCATAAAAACATCCTGGTACTGGCACAAAAACAGGCCAGTAGACCAATGAAACAAAATTGAAGATCCAAACTTGAACACATACAATTTTAGTCACCTCATATTTGACAAAGGGGCCAAAAAGACTCAATGGAGGAAAGACAGCATCTTCAGCAAATGGATCACCATTTGTAGAAGAATAAAATTAAACCCCTACCTCTTACTCTGTACAAAAATTAACTCCAAATGGATCAAAGACCTCAATGTGAAGCCTGAAACTCTGAAAGTGATACAAGAAAACATTGGCAGCAACCTGCAAGACATAGGCATAGGAAAAGACTTTCTAAATCAAACAGCAGCTGCACAGAAATAAGGTCAACAATCGACAAGTGGGATCTCATTAAACTCAAAAGCTTCTGTACAGCAAAAGAAACAATCAATGAAGTGAAGAGAAAACACATAGAGTGGGAGGAAACCTTCACCAGTGATACATCTGACAGAGCATTAACATCCAGAATATATAAACTACTCAAAAAACAAAGATGTAAGAAAACAAATGACCCGCTTGAGAGATGGAATAAAGAGTTGAACTTCATCCGTGAGGAAATAAAGATGGCTGAGAAACATCTTAAAAAGTGTTCCACATCATTAGCAATTAAGGAAATGGAAATTAAAACTTTAAGATAAAATCTCCCTCCAATAAGACTGGCTAAGATCATGAAAACAAAAGATACCAAATGCTGGAGAGGTTGTGGGGAAAGGGGAACACTCATCCACTGCTGTTGGGAATGTAAACTCTTACAACCACTATGGAAAGCAGTGTGGAAAATGTTTAAAAGACTCAAAATGAACCTACCACCTGACCCAGTCATACCACTCCTGGGTATATACCCACAAGACTCATCCTACTGCAAAGATACATGGACATCTATGTTTATTGCAGCTCTCTTCACATTAGTGAAGAGCTGGAACCAACCCAAATGTCCCTCAACCAATAAGTAGATAGAGAAAATGTGGTACATCTACACAATGGAGTTCTATGCAGCTGTAAAGAAAGATGACATCATGAAATTTGCAGGTAAATGGATGGAACTAGAAGATATCATGCTAAGTGAAGTAACACAGTCCCATAAAAACAAATGACAAATGGTATCCCTCATCTGTGGATGCTAGCACCAAATACCTAGAAAAAAATTTTTTTCTTTTACCTGAAAGCAACTGTACCATTATAATGTGAATACCTTAATGGGATCTAGAATGAACCTACCACTTATTTTCAGACTTTGTAATTGTGGTATATGGTGGGAGGGTAGGTATGCATACTTTAAAGTAATATAAAATTAAAGGGGAAAATATGAATTTCAAAAAATATGTGGCAATAGTAAACTCATTTAATTTTGAATAGTAGGAAATATGGTTTATGGGGCTTTAAAGGCCGAAGTTACTTTTCTTGAATGTGAAAAAATGTGAGATCACATTTTAAAGAATGGGGGAAAAACAGCCATGAGAATGTTTTAATTTTCATTAAAATAAAAAACTATGATACCTTTATACACAAAAAATAAGAACCAGAACCAGGCTAGGGTATAGCTTAGGTGTAGAGTGCTTGCTTAGCACATATAAGGCCCTGGGTTCCATTCCCAGCACTGGAGAAGAACCTATGCAAAACCAAATGAGCAAAGACTCTAGGCAGTAACAAAACCAAAAACTAGGATTGTAAATAAATATTTACTGAGCAGCACTTATGACTCAGGCAGTGCCTTGTGGCCTGCACTGGGGGCTGTGAGCGAGCACAGTGCAGGTCATCATCTGCCCTTCGTGGTGCTTACTATCAACTGGAAATTAACCCAAACGTGATCATGTGATGATGCAGTCTTTCTGAGTCTCAAGTTCTTTACTTTAAGCACAGGAATAATATAATTTCTTCAGAGAACTGACACACAGACTATATTAAGTAGTCTCTTTGAGAGTGTGTGGCACATGTCTATCTGGGCTCTGTTTGAATAGAGGTCGGCTCCTGGCTTTTCCAACTCTCAACTTCACCCACTTTATATTTTCCCAGTCCAAGGTGACAGCTGTCTGGTCTGCTTCTCTTTTCCTCCTAACTCGCAACTATAAAAAACGCCAATGGGCTCTTAGTACATTTTAATAGAAAGGGTCAGGGGAAGGTAGCTCCATGATCTAGTCCTTCCTGAAATCCTAGGCCCAGAGAGAGCAACCAAAAGCCTCCTTCAGGCAGCATTGCTGTGGGCCCCACAGCACGAACACACTGATGACTGGGGATCAGCCTTCTCTTCCCTCTGCCCCTTCCCTTTCAAGGACTGTGTCTTTCAGTGTGTCCAGCCTTTATTCGCCATATGAAAAAGGGAGTTTATTACATGTCAACATGCAATAGAGGAGTTCGTAAAGACCCCTTCCTCCCTCTGTGGTCACCAGGTGCCAAGCAATTCTGTTCTCCCAGCAGAAAGGGGAAGCGTGGGCCGCCGCAGTCATTCTCACCATAGTCAGTGTTTTCAGGTTCCCAGCAGTTTGAAGGCCAGAAGTAAGGAGCCTGTGAAAGAGCACAAGGGATCAGAGCCAGACGCATGCAAGTACAGAAACGAGAAATTCCGTTGGTGGCGTGGAGATTTCTTATCCTGAAATACATTTCAGGCTGCCAGTTTCCTGCCACACAGCCTGCATACCCCACCCTTTTAACAACTCTGAACTGTGCTTCTTCAACCTTCAGCTTAAACCTGGACATAGTCACTGACCCCCTGCCTCTGTTCCTTGTAAGGCAGAGTCTGGAAGAAGGCATAACAATGAGTGGGGAGGAGGAGCAGGTGGCAAGCAAACCCCTCTGCAGTGCGATGCGGAGGGAGGGTCACAGACACATTCAGGCTCACCTAGACTCAGATCAAGGCTGCTTCGCAACCTTACTAAATATCATATTCATTCTCTGAGGACCTCTGTCTCTCCATTGTAAACTGGGTGATGTTCACCCCCAAAGCTGTCCCTTCAGAATAAATGAGGAAATAGGAGTGAATATCTGCTCTGGTCTCAATGCTGTTCCTCCAGGTGAGGCTCTTGAGAGATGGGGTCTTTTGGAGGTAAAGAGACACAGAGGTGGAGCCCTCATGTATGAAATTAGAGTCCTTTAAAAAAAACCTTCAAGGGCTGGAGAGATGGCCTAGCTGTTAAGAGTGCCGACCGCTCTTGCAGAGGACCGGGGTTCGATCCCCAGCACCCACATGGCGGCTGAGAACCGTCTGAAACCCCAATTCCAGGAGAATTCCAGTTCCAGGGGAATCTGACGCCCTCTTCTGACCTCTGCGGCATTGCATGACACGGGTGCACAGACCTGCATGCAGACAGTACATTCATACACATAGAGAAAAATAAATTAAAAAACATAAAAAAAAAACCTTCAAGAGATCCATTATCCCTTCCACCATGTGAGGACACAGCTAGATGGCACCATCTATGTAGAGTGTGGTCCCTCCCCCACACCAAACATGCTGGCATCTTGATCTTGGACTCTCCATCTGGTAGAACTATGAAAAATGAATTTCTTGTGTTTAGCATCTAGGCAGGGCACTGTAAAGGGCTTAGACAATGAGCCCCAGGCACCATAGTCTGTCAGTGAGGGCCTTCTACTGTTCTTTAAGTGGATCATCCATTGGCCCACCTAAGAGTTTTCTTGACTTTCCTAGTGCTGCAGGGGTGAGACTCCCTTAAATAAACCTAGCTGTTCCAGGTGGTTCTAACCTGAAGGTCACATGGTGATGGGCAGATGGCTGTCTAGGGGAAACCAGAAGACCTACCTGGAAACGGTAAAAGGTGCCATCATCCTTCATGGTGAGGACGTGGTCAGAGATGGGGAAGATGTAGCCCTGGGCAGCAATAAGGCTTCCCAGGTGTATTGCTTCAACTGCAGAGGGAGAAAAGATGGAGACATAGTTCATTCAGCTAGAATATGCCCTTGGGAGAGCAGAAAAGGGACCAGTGGCCAAGTGTCAACCCCCTAGATGCTGCTGCTGCTGCTGCCGACGGATTTGCTGTTAGGGAGGCTGGGGGATGCTGACCCCTGGGAAGGACCATCACATATCTGGGCTCCCCTGAGCATCTGACAATGTCTAACTCTCCATCCCTCATGACCTTCTAGAAGAAAGTCAGATCTAGTTTCATAATCAGAGCCTTGAGCATCAGCATAGGCAAACTTATATCTAATAAGTGGCACATCTCACACAAGGTCTTAGGGATGATTGGTGCAGGGCCAATACTCAGATGGTCCTGGAGCCCCGAGTCATAGTTCTAATTTCATCATTTTTTGTCCTCTTCAGCAGTGGCAATAGCCTGGCAGCCCAAAGAGGCTTCAGAGGCTTGTTGTGACATGTCCTCCCTAGGTAAGGAGAAGAATGTATTTCCTTCTCTAATGGGCATAATGTAAGACCTCAGTTTCCCAGAATATCAGAGGAGGGACAATGGGTGGCCAAGCTGATAGAAATTTGTGTATATCTGTCGCAATCAACCTGCTTCTTCATAAATATGTTCCCATTGCGCATTGAGGATTTATACTTACCTTAAGCAGACCTGATGTGGGCAGAGGAATAAACCTAAGTGCTCCTTATTTACCTAAGCACGTCTCAAAGACTTCAAAGTATTTTTTGTTTGTGACAAACCAAGTTGTAAATATAAAAATTGATGTGCTCTGGGAATCTCTAATAATGACCACTTTTATAAACTCTGTATTTTAAAGTAATTTACTTTGTTTGTACTTGTAAACTTTTCAAGACATCAAATAGAATCCAAATGCTTTGCTTATTAAGGAACAGCTACTTCCCTTTGTAACTAGTGGATACTTGCAGCAAGTAGACTCAGAATGAGTAACTTTTAATTTTATTTGATTCCTATGATTAGTTTGCTTGTTAAACTGTATATGGTTTTCCCTAAGTATCCATGTAGGATTTGTTTCAGGATCCTTATGAATATCAAAACGTTCAAGTGTTTGGGGCTGGAGACATGGCTCAGTGGTTAAGAGCTCGACTGCTCTTGCAGAGGACTGGGGTTTGATTCCCAGCCCCCACATGGAGGCTAAGAACCGTCTTTAAGCAGGGCATGGTGGTGCATGCCTCTAATCCTAGCAGTCGGGAGGCAGAGACACGTGGATCTCTTTGAGTTCAAGGCCAGCCTGGTCTACAGAGTGAGTTCCAGGCCAGCTGGGGCTATAGGGAGACCCTCAAAAAAAAAAAAAGTTCAAGTGTTCAAGTCTTTATATCAAATGGCATGGTATCTGTATATAACCTATGCACATTCTCCTGCTTGCTTTACGTCACCTCTTGTTACTTTGGAGGCCTAATATAATGTAAATGCTATACAAAATTTTAGTATACAATGTTTAGGGAATAACAACAAAGACTCTGTATATATTGAGTAATAGATACATTAGTTAGTTGAATTGAGGGATACAGCCCTGCATACGTGGAAGGCTGACTATGCTTCAAAAAAAAACACAAGCCAAGTATGATCACCCAGGCCTGCAATCCCACCCCTGGGAGTTCAAGGCTAGCCTGAGCTATATAATGAAACAAATAAACAAGCAAAAAAAAAAAAAATCAAGGTCCATCTTCCTGTGGAAGATGGAGAGCAAGATCTCATAAGAAGGTGCCACTAATATTGGAGCTAAAACTCTTATTTGCAAATGCCTTTACTTAGAAATTGGCAGATAGAGGGCTGGAGAGATAGCCTAGCAGTTAAGAGCACTGACTGCTCTTGCAGAGGACCTGGGTTCGATCCCCAGCACCCACATGGTGGCTAGGAACTGTCTGTAACTCCAATTCCAGGAGAACTCCAGTTCCAGGGGAATCCGAGACACTCTTCTGACCTCTATGGCATTGCATGACATGGGTGCACAGACCTGCATGCAGACAGTACATTCATACACATTCAAAAATAAATAAAATTAAAAATAATTAAAAAAAAGAAATTGGCAGATAGAGAAAGAAAGGAGGGAGGCATGAACATTGGTCATGCTGGCTTCTCAGGCCTTGGTTTGTATGTTCAATTTCCAGCTGGCATATTGTGTCAGCTTTTCCTCCATGGATACATCTCAGAAGCCTCCAATTGTCCCAACACCTTGGTGTCCTCCCAGAGGCATTAGGGATGTAGAGCCCTTCACAGAGGTGACCTTCACCTTCTGGGCCATCCATAGAAGTGCCCCATGCCAGGGGCAGAAGAGGCTTCCCTCCCCCAGCTGGGCTACAGTCATCAGAATAATAGTAATGATAAATGTCAGAAATACAGTGATTATTTTAGCATGGCAGAGAAACCAGTGCTCTTAGAAAACTTTACCACAAGAGAAATGGTCTTAACATGATAATCAAAAGAAAAGTGACTTCAGTAAACTTATCCTGTCTGGGCTTCACAGGTGGGCAATCTGAAGTCAAATGGAAACTCTGAGGGAAGCTGATGTGAGTTCTGTCCCTAAAAAGGAGTAGCACTATGGTTCTTTTCTTTTCTTTTCTTTTTTTCGGTTCTTTTCTTTATGTATTAAGAACTCGGCTAGAATTAAGAATGTCTGCTAGTTGCCAGAATGGCCAACAAGGCCAGGGGCGTTTCCACAAATTTCCCACTTTCCTGGCACTCATAGTTTCATTAACTGTCTAACTCTATTGAATTGAATTATATGTAAAATGAATTGTTCCATATTCAGCAGTAGATTATCAACATCAGGGTAAAAGACAAGAGGGTCCAGCAAAGAGTCACGACCATAGGCCCATCATCAAGCTGGTACTTGATGGAAATTCTCAGAAATCAAGGAGGTCAGAGGCCACTTAAGCTGGGATATCTAATGGCTCCACAGACGTCCATGAAGACTGGGGCTGGGGACAGAACTCAATGGTAGCATGCTTGCCTAGCATGAATAAGGGCCTGGGTTTCAGTCCTTACTACTGCGAACCTCAGGGTAGATCCATGAAGGATATTTGTAAATGTGCCCTTTGAGAATTAATAACAGTAGTTAAGGAAGACAAATGAGTGTGAGCTGAACACAGAAAAAAGAAACAAAAACAGAACAATCCCCCAAAGAAAAACAAAACAAAACAAAACAAAACCTCACAGCACAGGGAGGAGAATCCGTTTTACCTGTCTAGAGGTTTTATTTTGGGGGTCCCTTTCCCCATTTCTTAATTATACTGTGAAAACACATTTTCCTGCTTATTTTCTGATGGGAGGACCTCTGTGGAAACAGTCTTATTGGTCAGGGTTTCATTTTTTCTGATAAAGTTTGCCTAATTGAAATGCACATTTAGAGTAGGAAAAAACCCATCTTTCTCACAGGAGCTGAAAACAGAAGGAGTTTTAGCAAATAATTAAACATCTTAATTGTGGATCAGGCAATCTAATTTTAAGAGCTGGCTCTAGAAGACTGTTCTGTGTGACAGGGCTACAACTTATCTTTAATTGCTCCAGCTAACGAGAATTCATCTCATTTCACACGCTATTGTATCGAGCTCTTTGGCATTCTAAATAGTGGCTCATTTCCTCAAAGGGTGATTTCCTCCTGAAGATAGACATTCAGTGGAGAAAATAAATGACTTTTACTTGCAAATAGAATAACTCCACATCTTGAAGTCCCCACTGGGAAGCCTTCCTTTCAAGGCCATAGAAAACCTAGTGAAGTGTGTGGGGTGTGTACTGATGCCACGGAAGGTCAAGGCAAGGTTGAGGGTCAAGTACCTGGGTCCTCAATAGAAAGGTTCTTCATAAGCCACTGTACAATGTCGGTACCTGCAACAACAAAGCAATTTTAACTGAAGACTTCATGGGCGGCAGAGATATATTTTTATTGGATTCCTATGCCCAGCAAGCACATAGCCTGGATTAATACTGACATTTTCCCAGTCTTACTAACCCTTCCCACCTATTGGGATTCCACAGTTATTTGTTTTTAGTATTTTATTTATTATTTTTATTTTATTTGTATGAGTGTATTGCCTACATGTGTATAAGTGCACTTGTGTCATGCGATGCTTGAGGAGGTCAGAAGAGGGCATTGGACTCCCCTGGAACTGCAGTTATAGATGGTTGTTAGCCACCACGTGGGTGCTGGGATTTGAACCCAGATCCCCTGCAAGAGCAGACAATACTTTTAACTGCTGAGCTATCTCTCTAGCCCATATGTCCAGTTATGATTCAATTCTTTCTTTTAATGGAGATAGGTTCTTATATACTCCAGACTGGCCTTGAATTTTCTATGAATGTGAGGACATTGGGATTATAGCCCTGTGCCACCATGCCTGGTTTATGCAATGATGGGGATGAACCCAGGGCTTTATGCATGCTGGGCTGAATCTTTATCAGTCGAACGTCACTCCAGCCTATAGTCCA
Source organism: Rhizomys pruinosus (assembly GCA_009823505.1). NCBI lineage: Eukaryota > Metazoa > Chordata > Mammalia > Rodentia > Spalacidae > Rhizomys > Rhizomys pruinosus. The sequence goes on from VZQC01004797.1 coordinate 19,102, forward strand.
CTTATTTTATAAAAAGTTCAAATTCAGTCAGTTATATCCACCTTTTAGGAAAGTGTCTGTGAGGAAGATTTCAATGATTTCCTTGACAGGCCAGTGAAGCTTTATTGGGCCTGTTCCTCCTCCCCTCCCAAGCATTTCCAGCTTTTTGCCCTTACTGGGAAGGGCTGACCAGCACAGATGACCTCACAGGTTCTTGGAAAACACTCATTCTTCTGGCATGGGTCCATTCTGCATCAATATGCCTCGGTGTCTGTAGTACAAACTTGGATGTGTTTACTGTAAACTCTTTTTCTCTGGGCCTTAACTACCTTACATTGGGTGTGAACCAAATTCTACTAATTAGGTGTGAATAGAAATGACCTACCACTTCCAGATCTGGCCTATGAGAATAACTACCTTCCATACCTCCATACCCTGACCTTGTTTATCTGGGGACCTGGGAGAAGCAGAGCCACAATATGGAAGGAGCCATGGATGCCAGCGTGAAAACTAATGACCCTTTGAAACCATAAGGAGAGGTGTTATGCTGCATTTAGAAGCCCAGTACCTAGGAACTCACAATTCCCCACTAGCCAGCCCGTTTAAGCTGAATGTTCATCCTTGAACAGAAATGTGCCCATCTTTCAGTGCTTCCCTTCGTACCATTGACAGAAAAGCAAACCTAAACCTTACCATTCTAAGAACATCCCTTATCACTCTGAGACAATCCCTTATCACTCTGAGACCATTCCTTATCACTCTGAGACCATCCCTTATCACTCTGAGACCATCCCTTATCACTCTGAGACCATCCCTTATCACTCTTGAGACCACCCTTCAGATTTTGGGCAGTCCTTCCCTAAATCAATCCGTGTCCTCATCACCAGTGTGACAGGCCTGGATCCTTCACTGTTTACTCATACGGCATGGCTTGGAGATCCTCATCATTGATCGTGCAAACAAATTTCCTTTTATTCGTCTCCCTTTGAAAAACGGTTCCTAGAATTCATGTTCTAAGAATAGCACAGATCACATAGGAGTACAGGAGCCCAATTTTTTCAAGATTTTAAACATCTAATCAATCTGTCTTGTCACCCCCTAAACACAGCAGCTTTATCATCTCATTTGGAATGTCTGATAGAAAACAGGTGAAAAAGGGGGCAATATTTCCAGATATCTGAGTTCTGCTGTGGGTCTGGGGCCATGGTGTGAACTGCCAGTACCATTCCTGGCAGGATTCCCAGCCAGATAAATGAGATCCAGTCAAGGGGTTTATTAAGTAGCCTTTTCTATAAACCAAATTTTTCATAAATTTGACTAGTGCCTAGAAGTAGGGTCAGTGCTGGCTGGCAGCCTGCACATCTGGTTTCCGAGTGTTTCTATGGGAGGTGACGTTACTGGTGCTGTGTAGTAGCGCTGTCGGGGCCAAGTCCTCATCCTCTTGGGCTTCCCTCAAGGACAACCCTCATGGATACATTTACTCACACTTCGGACTCAAAAACAAGACTTGGAAGCTTCCCATCCGTACTTCCGGATGGCATCTATGGGCTGAATGAATAAAACACTGCCATTCATTCACATTCTTTGAGAGAGTGTAGGTCTGCATAGCTGCGCACGTGCGTGTGCGTGCTCATTTTCTCCAAAGTACACAAGTTCAACATTTGTCCTAGGAAATCAAGAACAAAGCAGAAATCAAATAAGAACCGTAATCCCGAGTTGGGGGGTGGGGGAGAGGCTCTAACCTGTTTTTTTTTTTTTCAAAAGAAAAATAGTTCTTTTCTGTGGGTTGCCTAGAAACTGTGAGGTTTCCAGTATCGCCTGGCTCTCCCCGGGGCCCAGGGATTATCTTTCCGCTGAGCTTGCTCAACCATTATTTATCACCTGCCAAGATGGATTACTTATCCTGGGACAATGACAGCCTTTCCTTTCCCCTGTTAATTACTGTCATCATTAATATCCATGTCACTAATTAGTATTCATTCACATTGAAACTCCTTCCTTGTTGTCCTGTCCACCCCCCCATCCACAGCCCCCCAGCACTACTGTCTGAGTTTCTACCCCCTTTTGGCACTCCGTCTCTGGCCTGATTGTTCTTCCGCTCCGCTATGCCCTGGTCAGCATTCACCAAGTTAAACGACCACATTCTTGTAAGGAAGAGAAAGTTACAAACTCCCTTTCTTCTCCCCCATGCACTGTGGGGCCCTCAGAGCTGGGTTCCTTGTCCCTGGTGCAGTCACCATGGCAGTCACTGTGCCATCTGAGGACTGCTTAGATTCTTTCTTGGGCTCTGTCTGCAGAGGCGTCACTCCACTGTGGTCCTTCACACACCATGGGCTCTGTTTGGTGGCTCACAGCAGGCACAATGGACAGTCTTGCTCTCATGGCTGTATGATTTCCAGCTTTTAAAGACTGATCTATGAGCACCCTACCTTCAGCTCTGGGGCAGGAGGGGAACTATGTATTCAGCTCTAGAAACAAGCAGGGGAAGGCAAAGACGGTGTAATATTATGTTGTTTGAAAGAGCTCCAATTGTGGCATGGCAGAGCCGGGAAGGAGGGACGGTCCAAATAGCCAGCGGGAACAAGCACTTTGCTCTTCCGGTTTTGTCTTTCTCTCCACTAACCCCAGTGAACATACTTTCCTGCCTCTTACAGAAAGAATTTGAAGACTATTCTCTTCTCTATCTAAAATGAATTGTTGCCTTTATTTCCAACGATGGCTGGCTGGCCAAAGAATGCAGGGATCCCCCTGTCTCTGCATTTCCTGTGGAGGTTACAGTGTATGACAATGCCTGGCTTTTAGGTGAGTCCTGGGGACCAGAGCACATGTTCTCATGGTGGTACAGCAAGTGCTTCACTGACCGAGCTATCACTCCAGCCCCACTGAGACTAGTTTATTAACAAGTAAAACAGGGATATCCATAAAACACACCAGAGAATAGGCTGGAAGGATGGCTCAGTGGTTAAGAGCACTAACTACTCTTGCAGAGGACCTGGGTTTGACTCCCAGTACCCACATGGTGACTAACAAACATCCATAACTCCAGATCCAGAGTATCTGATACCCTCTTTTATCTTCCATGGGCATTGCATGACACAGATGTGCCTATCTACATGCAGGCAATATACTCATACACATAAACTAATAATAATAACAAAAAATACACCAGAGGGTACTCAAGTCTCCTTGCCACTACATGTATGTTATATTACTATATTTTAGTACATGTTTATTAACAGCAGTTACATGCTCTATTTCCACGTGTCGTAATATGTCTTTCGACTACATCTTTTATATATAGATATGTTTATTGAACAAGTATTTGGGATCAATATAAAAATCATGTAATAGGGGGCCAGGCATGGCGGTGCACGCTTTTAACCCCAGCACTCGGGAGGCAGAGGCAGGCATATCTCTGTGAGTTCAAGGCCAGCCTGCTCTACATACTGAGCTCCAGGCCAGCTGGGACTAAAGGGAGACCCTGCCTCAAAAAGAATCATATAATAGGAAAGTTAATAAACTATGGGTCATTCAAAAAATAAGTATTTATTAAGTGCTAAATGGAAAAGATTACATATTGTTAAATGACATTTTTAAAAATTTTATTTATTTTTATGTGTATGCCTGTACTGTCTGCATGTAAGTCTATGCACCCATGTCATGCAATGCCAAGGAGGTCAGAAGAGGGTGTTGGATTCCCCTGGAACTGGAGTTAAAGACGGTTGTCAGCCGCCATGTGGGTGCTGGGGATTGATCCCTGGTCCTCTGCAAGAGCAGTCGGTGCTCTTAACCGCTAGGCCATCTCTCCAGCCCCTAAATGACATGTTTTTACATCAGAAAAAGCATTCCTTTTTATTGGTCACATACATATATATATATGTATATAGAAATGAAAAAGAAACATTTTGGAAATATATTTACATTTTTACTTTAGGTTATCTTGGTGGAGAAAGAGAAGCATCTGTTATTTCTTCATTTTGATATTACTTGAAGTTCACAGAACATTTCATACACTTTAGAAATAAATACTTAAATATTTTATGAATTTTTCTGTATTTCATACAGAACATCTTAATCAACTCTACAACCCCTTCCCTTCTGGCCCCTCCTACAGCCCCTCCCCTGGAATTCATACATTCTATCATTTGTGTTTAGGCTTATAATGTCAAGTTAATGTCCCCAGCTGTCCCTCAGTGCAAGTTCATCCACTGGACTCTAGATAGCTTTTCTAGAGTTCCCTTCCTTTAAGAAATTGACTCTTCCTCACCCAGAAGTAATCAGCTGCCAATAATTCCTTGACTACGATTGAGACCTGCTGCCATCTCTGCAGTTCTGTGCTGCGTTGTAGTCTGCTTGCGTTTGCATGGGTCTGTACGTGTGGACGCCATTGCAGTAGGCTCACAGAGCGAGGTCCCAGGAGCCTGTAGAACTCTGTTTTCCATGCGGACATGCACCTCTTCCCTGGCTCTTAGTCTCTCTCTCTCTCTCTCTCTTCTTCCACATGGTCCCTGGGTGGGTGGGGTTTGACAGAGGAGCCCTGTCCAAGGATCCATACTCTGCAGACTCTTATTCTCTACATTTTGGCCATTTGGGATTTTTTGTGTTCCTGGCCCTCTGTTCATGAGGGAGCTTCACTGATGAGGCTTGTGAGATGCATTAGTGCTCTCCATACAGCATTTCTTTTTAAGGACACAGAGAGAAGAATTGGTTTCTAGGATCAAAGTAGAGAGAGCAGGGGAGCTCCTAGTACCTGTCCCCTCCCTGGCATTTTCTGTTCTCTAGGACGACAGCAGTGCTGAACCGAGGCAGAAGCCTTCAGGCTGGGCTACTTGTTTAAGCTGGTCTAGACCTGACTATGTATCCAAGGATGAAGAACTTCTCATTTTCTTGCCTCTACTTCCTGAGGGCTGGGATTACTGTTGCCATCTTGCCCTATTTATACAGGGTTGGGGGTCAAACCCCCGGCATTGTACGTGCCAGGCAGGCCTTCTACCAACTGAGCTACATCACTACTCCAGTCCTGATTTTGTCTTGAGAGGTCAGGAGAGGGAGGCTCTGACAGTGCTGGATCACTGCCTTTGAGCTAGCCACACTCTCTGGAGATGTGCTATCCCTTGGACGCCAAGGACTTACCATGGGGCTATTTGCCCAATTCTGCATCAGGAATGGAAACCTACATCCTTTGTGTTTATTTATTTATGTGCTTGCTAGAATAAGACTTAATGACCTCCTCCTGCTGAGTTCCCACACTGTATGAACTCTAGATTGATATAAACTAGATTTGAGTGAGTTGAGACAGCTCTCAGTACTTAAAGTAGTTCTGTTTCTGATCTTGGGGAGAATCTTAGTATAAAACTCTGGGTTGTATCTTCAGGTGGGTTTTATTTTTTATTTTTTATTTTTTGTATTTTTGAGACAGGGTCTCCCTATAGTCCCAGCTGGCCTGGGGCTTGCTCTGTAGACCAGGCTGGCCTTAAACTCACAGAGATCCACCTGCCTCTGCATCCCAAGTGCTGGGATTAAAGGCGTGCACCACCACGCCCGGCCTATCTTCAGGTGTTTTAAGCTCCTCTGAATATCTGACATTTGATGGGGATACTTCTATCAAAACCCAAGAGGCCAAGGAGGTCCTGGTGTGAGGTACTTTCCCCCGCTCTTCCCCAAGTATTGGATCATTTAAAACCCTGATTAGATTATTCAAAATTGATCAAAGACTAATTGCAATCACTTGTAAATTTCAAGTTCTTAGAAACCTGGTATTGTCAACTGAAACAACTCATAAACTCATAATAAATCCCTACCATTTCCTTTGAGTAGAATATTTCAGGATCCGGAGGGGAGAGACTACAGCTCTGCCCTGAGTGAACTCACCCTCTACCTTAGTCAAGGTCATGGCTCCATCCACTGCTGTGTTTTCCCGTATCTTCTGGGATCTCCGTGTACCTCCAAGCAGGAAGCCCAGCCTCATGTCACTTATCAAGTAAATGCCAATGTTTAGGAAGGGACAGTGATGTTTCCTGAGTGCCCGTTATGTAGCAGGTACCTGCTTCTGTTATCATGCATCATATTTATAATAATTATGCAAACTATTGTCATTATTATACCCATTTAAAACATTAGGCCCAGAGGTGCTCAAGGCTAGATATAAGTATCTGTTAGACTCAGAGCTAGAATCCAGGCATTCTCATGTCAAATATTATTCCACCCTACCATTCTGCCTGTCTTATACCTGAATAACTTTCTCAGTATTATATTTGGGAAATATTTGGGAAACTGATATGTATTGAATTTTTCCTTAATGCAGAGGGATTAATTTAATAATAATCATTACTATTGTTAACTGCTAAGATAAACTTTTCTTGGTCTGCTCACCTTTCCACTCCACCTTTGAAAGCTCACTTTTTTTTTTGGTCTTTTCGAGACTGGGTCTCCATATAGCCCCAGCTGGCCTGGAACTCGCTCTGAAGACCAGGATGGCCTTGAACTCACAAAGATCTGGCTGCCTCTGCCTCCCAAGTGCTAGGATTAAAGGCATGCACCACCATGCCCGGCTCAACTCACCCCAATTTTTTTTTGGTCTTTTTTTGCGACAGGGTCTTCCTATAGCCCTGGCTGTCCTGGAACTCACTCTGTAGACCAGGCTGGCCTTGAACTCACAGAGATCCACCCGCCTCTGCCTCCCAGGTGCTAGGATTAAAGGTGTGCGCCACCACGCCCTGCTAACTCACCCCAATTTTAAACTAAACACTTATTAAGCACTTTCTATATTCTAGGTCCTAGGACAATCCTACTAGTCCACAATGTTATTTATTACCTTCATTGAGCAACCAAATGGAAGAATATTCTAAGAATGGCATCTTAAAAAAAAGAATGGCGTCTTTACAGTTTTAGGTCTTTTTCTTCTACTTTCATTTTATAAAACAAAAGTGACATATGTAAGCTAGAAGAGAAAGTTTACATAAGAAGGAATGTGAAAACTGGGCTTAGGAGATGGGCTGGTGGTAGGAAGGAAACATAGGCTGAAGAAACAGTGTGATGAAAAGCTTAGTGTTATTGTCAAGTAGTGTAGTTTGGTCACTGGCTCACTGAGAAAAAGTCATAGCAAATTTAATTGTTGCTTACCAAGCATAAGAAACAAAAGGCAAAGTGATTCTAAAAATTGGACAGACATACTTCCAAATCATGGTATGTCATCTGTAGACTGTAGAACCACCCATTCGATCTCCATTTCTTTATAAGTCGATAGAACATTATCGCCTACTTGAAAGGAAAGAAAAACCCTCTTCACAAAGCCTGGCTCGTGGTTATCCTGAGATGGCCTGTTCGTTCTCAGGCCATGCACCTGCTCTGTGCCTTCGTTTCCTCATAGGAAAAGAGGGCAATAATAATGGGATCTGGCCCAGCAGCTGTGAGGGACAAGCGAAGTGTTGCATCTGCAAAAATAGCTCATTGCTGGCACAGAATCTGCATGGATCAGTTGGATCCACGTTAGTCACTTGTAGGGTCTGTATCAGGAACTTCATGGAGGGTCAAGCATCCAACTACCATCATCTGGCTGGTTGGGAGAAGCAGTGATAGTTTAGAACTCCTGTGTTATTCACTGATTTTCTCATTTGCGGCTGGAGAGCACTTCAGAACGTCTTGATGTGTTTAGGAAGCAGTGCGGATGGTCAGCTTGCGGATGAAGGGGAGAACAGGGCGGGGAGTTGCAACAGACAAGCCACAGCGATGTGGCTAGGTGAGGCTCCCAAGAGCCCTGCCTGGTGACTTTTCCAACCTTGCTCCTTCAGAAAAATATTTCTTAGGAAATGAGGGCAGAAAGCAAGACAGGTAATCTCTCCCAGAGAGATCCATGTGCATGTAATGGATGTTGGCACAGTCCCGGTTTGGGTGCTCTGATGACTGACTGTTTACACTCTTATCTCCCTTCTCCTTCCCTCTTCTGTCACCATTCCCAGAAACACGATGCTCCCATCCCACCTTAGGACCTTTGCATGTGCTGTCCCCTGGGTACAGTGACACTCTCCCCTGTCTCATTCCAACTTCTCCCTGCATCTTGTCTTTCTGCATATCCATCGCTAACTCCCTCGTGAAAGCCTTCATTACTTTCAAGGTCTGGCCAAAGTCTTTTTAGCTTTTGCTTGCAGACACAAAGAGGTTGCTCTTTTTTGTAACATTTCCCTCAGCTAGGAACTGGACAGCTCCCAGGGGATTACTTGGTTAGCATCAGTGTTCTCTTCCTTTCCCAAGGTTGCCATAGCAAAGGACCTCAAACCGAGTGACCCAAAACTTTATCATAGTTCTGGAGACTGGATGCTCAAGTTTAAGGTCCCAGAAGTTCTGGTTCCTGTTGAGGGAGGGGAGGAAGAACCGGCCCCCTGCCTACTGGCTGGTCTGCTGGAAAAACGTGGCATCCAGGGACCTGTAGAGGCAGCACCCTGATTTCTGCATCTGTTTCATAGGCATTTGTGGTGGTTTGAATGAGAATGTCCCCCATAGGCTTTAAGTATTCAGACATTTTGTCCCCAGTTGGTGGCGCTGTTTGGGGAGATCTTAGAAGGTGTGGCCGTGCTGGAGGAAGTACGTCACTGGGGGCAGGCTTAGTGAGTTTAACAAGCCTTGCAGTCTCCAGTCTCTCTCTCTCTCTCTTGACTTTCTGTACTTATTGCAAGATGTGAACCTTGGCTTTCTGCTCCAGCCCTGGCCACCATGCCTCCTGCCACAATGGACTCTAATTCCCTGGAACCGTCAATCATAAGCTCAAATAAACTCTTCCTTTTATAAGTTCCCTTGGTCATGGTGGTTTTATCACAGCAACAGAAAAGTGACTAATATAGCATTCTTCCTGCATGCTCTCTGCCTCAAGTGCTTCGTGTATAAGGAAAGCACAAGTCATGTTGCCTCAGGGGCCACACAATCCCCTCACTTAGCTAGTTATACCTATGATGACTCTTTCCTAATAGCCCATTCTGAGGTTCCTGGGGAAGGCACAGCTTAACTCTGAGCACCTGCTGCATATTAGCTCCTATGGCAGGGACTCCATTGTGCTGTTCTGTTCCTGGTGTGGAGGTGGGACTTCATAAGTGCTTATTAATTAACAGATATATTCAAATACATGCTACATATTCATCCATATGCACATATTCATTACATCTGCATTCTAATTTTTTTTTTGTGGCCTATTTTAAACTTCAGCAGGATGGATGGGGATCATGTAGTAGCATGTGGTAGCATGTGGAAGACCCTGGGTTTAAACTATAGTACTATGAAAGACACAGAGAGAAGAAGGGTGGAGGGAGGGAGGGAGGGAGGGAGGGAGGGAGGGAGGAAGATAAACTAAGCACCAGCCAGCACCAGATCTCAGGCAAGCACTTTACAAATGTTGCTTTCGATGAAAACTTTTGGGCTTTCCTTGATTATGGACCTCTCAAAAAAAAAAAAACCCCACACATTTTCTCAGAAAAAGAAACCTCCAAAGATTAATACTTTTAAAAGTGGTAGGTACCTATTCAAAACCTTTTTCTCATCAGTAAATCCTAGTTGTCACCTCAAAGAGCACAGTACAGGTGAAGGTCAAGGAAGGAAGGGAGTCTTTAACCCTCTGCCTTTCCGTAGGAAGATTCTGGCCCCTCCCACCTCTCCAGCCTGTCCCCTCTATTAGCACTGGCTTCCAGCTTGCAGTAAATGTGGCCCTGTCCTGTTTTACATAGGAGAATCCTCAGTTATCAGTCTTGGTTTGGACCATGCTGCAGGACTTCAAACCAAGCACATTGATTATGATTTTGGATCTCTATCCACGAACCTCCTGCATACTCAGAGGGCCACCTCCCTGGGGCTCTATAAACTGCTTACTGGCTTCCATGAGCCTGTGACAAATGCACCTCCTCAGCCACCCAGACAATGGATTGTGGGGAATCCCTGGCCAGCCCCCCCCCCCCGCCCCCGCGCAGCCCTCCCCCCAGCCCCCTCAGCTTCCCACCCAGCCTCCCCAGCCAGCTCGGCCTCTGCACCTCCCCTTTCTCTAAAATTTAAAGCTTCCCTGCGCATTATGAAAAATAACAGGGGCAAGGGACCAGGCAAGGTTATTACCAACTCATAAATCAGCCAGGAGGCGCTGAGGGCTGCCTGTTTGGTGGCCGAGACTGGACCCCTGGTTTGTTATCTCACCCGAGCCCCCACAATTGATTCATAACCTCATAACCCTCCTGCGCCCAAATCCCAAGTCTTATATCTAATTGTCAGCAGCTGAGTACATGATTTGCAAGAGGATGCGGGCAGTGGCAGACGTGGGGGCGGAGAGAGATTAGTTTTGTCAATCAAACGCATCCAGGGCGATGCTGAGAGCGCCCGGGATTTAGCTCCACAATCAGCTTATTAAAGGGAAGGCTGGATGTGGCTACATTGATTAGGCCTCGGTGCAGGGAAACGGAGGCTCTCGGCCTTGGTGGGCGTAGCCGCCGCTCCCCAGGGAGGCTGCTGCCTTCCACTAAAGAGGAGAAATGAAAAACAAATAAGCGGAGCGCTGCTCTGGGAGAGAAGTGAGCTAATGTCCGGAGTTCAGATGCCCTCATCGGAAGGCATCCTGGGTGTTGCCATGGATGCCCGGCTTCGCTGGGAGGGCTGGCAGGAACCTGGTGCCTGGAAGGGACCCAGAGGTTGGCAAGGAGTGGTTAATTGGCAGGATTAGGGGTCTTATTGCCTTCCAGTGTTGACTACTGGTCACCTCACTTGTGCAAATTCAAATCTGGAAAGTAATTCATGACCTTATTCTATTTAAATTAATCTGGGAGGCTAAAGTTCTTTTGAGGGGATCAGCCACCAGCCCGGAAGCCGCAGGCACTCACCAGTCAGGTCACCAGAGGCTGTTAACTTTCCCAGCATGCTCTAAGGCCTCTCTCTCCTTCCAGCTTGGCACACTCAGGCTTCTGTCTCATTCACATAGCAGAAAAAACGTCAGAAGGACCGGAGCTCTGGCCTCCGTCCCTGCAGCGGCCAAGCCCTTAGCTTCCCTTCAGACCCAGAGGGTGGATATGAGGATAGCGCCTGCCTTGCACAGCTGATGGTTGGCAAACAGTGACTTCAGTGCTGCTCTGAGGGCTCGTGTTACTGACTAGTCCATATCATTCATTTGCCTGAGATGATTCTAGAGACAGATGCTGTAGCACCGAGCTACCTCCCCAGGCCACACCTGCAGTGATGAACCAGCCAGAGCTCTCTCCTGAACACTGGAGACGATGTCTCTGCCAGTGATATGAGCAGGAGGTTGAAAATGGCTGGGCAGCTTAAGGCAAAGACATGGAAAGAGAAATGTTAGGTTATAAAAAAGCACGGTCCCCAATAAAAGGCACATGAGGCTTAGGTCATTCCAAAAACATGCTTTGCTTCCATGTGGGACTGCCGGCGTGAGCCGCCTGCAGCCACGTGGTGGAACTGGACAGCATAGAAGGGGGCAGGACAGAGAGGGGAGCCAGGACGGCAGAGAGAGGCAGACAAAGAGATATGAGAGAGAGAGAGAGAGAGAGAGAGAGAGAGAGAGAGAGAGAGAGCAAAGGCGGCTGGGGTCCACCCATTTATACCCATGGGGGCGGGGCCTCAGGTACAGGGGAAGGGGTCAGAAGATTGACAGCTTCTGGAGGAAGTGGGCGTCTGTGTCCCTTGGGATTCTGGGAAGCCCAGACCTAACAAGTAATAGGCAGTTCTTCCTGCAGCTGAGATCGGGAAAATTCCTTGAATCTGCCAGTAAACTTGTCTCTACCTGAGGCTAGAGATCCCAGTACGATTGAACCCAAAGAGGCCTCTGACTATACCACAACCAGAAGCCGAGGATGCCAGTAATGGATCTATTTTTTTTTTCTTATCACATCCACACGCTGAGGACATGACCAGGACCTTGTGACCAGGACCTCGAGGAACCTGGACACCTGGAATGGGGACTGGATTAGACTGACCAGCTCATCTCTCCTAAACCTTCATTAACTCCTGGAATCCCTCCTGCAGCACAGAGCTCTGCTTTTTCTACCTTAAGCTCCCTGAAATAAAATGCTCCTTTCTAAAGCTCACCCTCTATGGTCCGTGAACTTCATTCTTCAAATTCACAAAAGAAGGACCTGAAAGCCTCTGGCTTGAGGTGGCTTTGTGGCCCTTGGGTTTCTGGAACCTTCACCTCTCAAGCTAACCACAACAGAGCTGAGAGAGGCTTCACTGCTCTCAAAGACACCCTGAGATTCCTGTACCATCTAGACATTGCAAGGTCTATCATGGGAGACCTGTGGAGTGCCACGAGGCCACAGACAGGACCCAGTGTCAGGAAAAGATCACAGAGAAGGACTCACATAGGATCAATGGGAAACAATGAGAAGGTCAGTCGGATAGGGAACCATGGGATGTGGAGCCAAGGACTCCAACAGTGACCATAAGCAAACCACACTAAGGGGACCACCTAGGTCAGTCGGATAGGGACCATGGGATGTGGAGCCAAGGACACCAACAGTGACCATAAGCAAACCACACTAAGGGGACCACCTAGGTCAGTCGGATAGGGACCATGGGATGTGGAGCCAAGGACTCCAACAGTGACCAAGCAAACCACACTAAGGGGACCACCTCGCATTCCTGTCCAAGTTAAGATGTGCTGACCAGCAAGTCCTGTGAAAGGAAAGGAGCCCTAGAAGTCAAGTCCCCAGCATGCTCACTTGGGTACCCCCTGTGTACAAAGCACTATGCCAGACCCCTGGACAGATGTTCACAGGGGAGCAGAAAGAAAAATGAGCCTAAGAGCTGTGGGGTAGGGGTGGACAGACATAGCGATGGATGTCGTAGCTCCAGTGGAGTCAGGGTGATGCTTGAGACTAAGAGTTGGAAGCTAGCCTGGGCAGCACAGGGAAACCACCCATCTCAAACAAATAGCAATAAACAAACTAGAAGAGAATTATGTCAAGTGGCTAAGAGGAGATTTGTTTTTCCAGCAGTGAGATGCAGCCTTTCCCCCCATCCCACCTCTCTACCTGGCCCCTGGACCTCTCCAGTACAGCCACTGTGAACCTTCCTGTAGCCCTTGCCTGTGGGAGCTGATCCACTGCTTGGTTAGACTCTGGGTCAGCTTTTTAAACTGTGAGCTGTGACCCCAGGGGTTGCACAACTGAATGTGGGGTATCATGAAAAATTAGGTTATCTAATCCCAAGCGGTCAGCCTAAACACAGGTACACAGAAACACCAATGCTGAACTCAGCACATCATACATATGTATATTCATAAACACATGTATGTATGTATACATAACAATAATAAGGAAGAGAACAAGAAATTGAGAGGGAGTTGGGGGGACATGAAAGAAGTTGGGGGGAGTGTGAGAGATGGAATTCATGTATGAAATTCTCAGAAAAAGGAAAATAAAAATTTTTTAAAAAGATTTCTGAACATGCAATGATCAAACACGAATTCAAAATTAAACATGTAACGAATCCAGAACTTTTGGCAGCCCGTGCCCATGCTGCATCGTGAGATTTCACCACAGCCTTGATTCTGAACAGACAGCATATACACTTTGCACTGTGCATGGTTTCACACCACACAACACCAGCAAATGCCTGGAGATCTGGGCTCAGATCCCACACTATTGTATGCTCTAAACTGCATATTTTTTTACTGTGTACAAAATACTCTGCTCTTAGAGAAATATAATGGTTTAGGGACTGGAGAAGCCTAGAGGTTAAGAGCTCCAACTACTCTTGCAGAGGACCCGGGTTCGATCCCCAGCACCCACATGGCGGCTGAAAACCGTCTTTAACTCCAGTTCCAGGGGAATCCGACACCCTCTTCTGACCTCCACGGCATTGCACAACATGGGTGCACCAACCTACAGGCAGACAATACATTCATACACATATGAAAATAAATAAAAAATTAAAAAAAAGAAATATAATGGTTTAATTATGAAAAACATCTTGCCTCTTGGACTGAACTTTCTGCAAGCCTGACCAACTGATTAGCACTTCAGTGACTGTGCAGAGTTTGGAATGTTGCAGATCCGGAGTCTGTTTATATTTAATCTAGGGTCATGTTTAGCTGAAAATAGCCATTCCTAGCCCACCTCTGTTTCTGACTTAACACTCTTGTGACTAACAGAATGTATTAACTTAACAAAGAAATGATTCCCTCCAATCAACAGGCTAAGAATGCTCAGATAGCATCTGAGCCTGCACCCGAGATTTCTCCTTTGCTGTATCTGCTTACTTGATGTTTCCACCAATGTGTTTGTAAAGTGTTCTGATTTATGACTTTTCTTTGTTCTGTTACTCTAAAAACTTCATGAAACTGTTTCCACAATGGAACATGGAATTTGGGGTAACCTGAATCTATGTTCCTTGTCCGTGGTCACTCCAGAATAAACTATCTCTTACCCCCATTGAGGTAAGAATTATGCTTTTGCTTTAGAAGGGCACCTAAGAGCATCATTTTCTCTGTTACCATTCACTGTTGCAATACACCTGACCCCCCTATAAATGCTTCCACTTTATAGCCAAAGAAACTATTCAATAAACGTTTAGTAGTGTGTTCAGTTGTCCTTGGTGCTGAAGTGGTGAGGCTGATGGAGTTCATCTCCGATTGTGGTGTCAATCAAAAAGTAACCCATACAAAGACAAGACAATGGGGGCTAGAGAGATGGCCTAGTGGTTAAGAGTGCAGACTGCTCTTGCAGAACACCCAGGTTCGACCCCCAGCACCCACATGGTGGCTGAAAACTGTCTGTAACTCCAATTCCAGTAGAACTCCAGTTCCATGAGAATCTGACACCCTCTTCTGACCTCTGCGGCATTGTACGACACGGGTGCATAAACCTACATGCAGACAAACAAAGACAAGACAATGCTACAAGGAAGCTAAAATGCAGTGATGGAGGAGAGGGTGACTGGGAGCTTCTGAGATTCCTGGTAAAGGAGATAATATGTACACAGTAACCTACATGCTGGAAGGACATGGTTGAGTGAGCATATGGTGGAAGAGGATTCCCACACGGGACAAACCATGCTAAAGCTATAAGCTCCAGCTACCCGGAGAGCAGGAGGCAGGCTGCACTGGACTGGAGCCTGCCTGCAGATACTGGGCTGGAATCAACAGGAACCACAAGGGGATGGCTGCACCTGCTGAGGTTCAGTTCAGAGCAACATGCATTTCCTCCTTGGGCTTTAAGTGGGAGAGTCTCATTTATAGTTTTAAAAGATCGCTTTGGCTGCTCAGTGGAGAAGGGGCTGTAGAGTCAGGAGCAGAGTTTGGAGACTGGTCTGGAGACTTTTCTGGTGGTTGAGAGAAGTCAGTTGCTGGAAGGTTCCATGATAGCGAAATGCAGAAAAAAACTGGTGTGAGTGGGGCTGCACTGGAGGAAGGTGGGGCTTCTGTGTTGGAGGTGGGGCTGCACTGGAGGAAGGTGGGGCTTCTGTGTTGGAGGCGGAGCTGCACTGGAGGTGAGGTGCGGCTGTGTTGGAAGCCAAGTTTCTGGTCCTCTCCACTGCAGGTGGCTTGGCCTGTGGTTAGAAGACAGTCCAAACTGACTTTGGCTTAACTAGCAGGATGCACAGGCGCCCAAGCTCACTGAGGTGGGTCTGTAGGTTGGGAAAGAAGCCTGGGTTTAGGGTTGGAGAGATGACCTAGCGGTTAACAGCACCGACTGCTCTTACAGAGGACCTGGGTTCGATCCCCAGCACCCACATGGCGGCTGAGAACTGTCTGTAACTCCAATTCTAGGAGAGCTCCAGTTCCAGGGGAATCTGACGCCCTCTTCTGACCTCTGCGGCATTGCACGACACGGGTGCACAAACCTACATGCAGACAATACATTCATACACATAAATAAATAAATAAAATATAAAAAAAAATTAAAGAAAGAAGCCTGGGTTTAGGGGGGCTGAAATCTCCAATGGCCTTTGGGTAGAGATGTCCACTGGACATGTGAACTTGCCTATTCATGGAGAGAGCAGGCTGGAGGATGGTTGAGGGCTGCTGGTGTGTGGGAATGGACCTCAGAGTCCCAAGCAATGAGTCTTGGTGAGTTCGCCATTAGAGAATGAGAGAAAAAGGCAGAAAAGAAGACGGGCTTTGGAGAGAAGCTCATGGCAGAAGGGGAAATCACAGATGGCAGAGGAAACCCAAGCTATCCGTTCTCAGCGTTGAAACCTCCCATCACCCGAAATGGCCTGAGCATCCCTCTGCAGTGGCTTCACTGTGACCATAGTGATCCACTACTCTCTCTCAGGAGGAAGCAAGAAAAATGAGCTCAAACCACAGAACCAGCTTCCAGGGCTTCTGACTACCTGCCTGACATCTCCTGCCCCCCTTTCTCTGCCTTCCATCTCTGACCTCCTCCCCCCTTTCCCTGATCCTGTCTTGGTTCAGAGGATTTCTGTGTTTCCTTCTGACAAACTTAAACTTGTTTTCTGGCTTTGCTATCATTAAATCACAGCAAAGTCCCTGAAGCACTTGGTGCAACTGGGGATCTGGCCTGCGGCTCAGCACTGCAGTGTGGACAGCGCCTCCTAGTGGACACTGTTGTGTTATTAGAGAAGCCAGTATAAGCCCCAGATTCTGCTGCAAGACTTGGGGTACAGTGTCCTCAGAGCTTGGCATCTTTCTGACATGCAACTCTCCTTCGCACTGCTAATCCCAGATCAAGACAAAATGGCTTTTGTTCTGAGGGCATACTGGGAATATTCCCAGCCAGGGAAGCCCCGTAATTAGGTAAAGGGCGCAGTTCGTCTAAAACACATCTCAAGTTTACTCTCCAAACCACACATCCTCATCACCACTCTTGCCCCAGGTTCTGGTTACTGGATTCGATTGTTGCAGTGAATAATTAAAGAAATTGCTAGAGATAATGCAGAGAACACCTCAGGATCTAAATAATGAGTGTGGAGAGGTGGAGAGGCTACAAGAGGAAGGCTTGGAGAGGACAGCCGCTGTGATTGCAGAGTTCAGCTGGAGGAAACAAAACAAAGAGAAGTGGTCATGTCTGTTGATAATCTTTGTCTCTCCATGACTACAGTATGGATCCTTAAGGAGAGGGACCCCTGACTCCTCAGGTAACCCTCTGCTGAGTCCACATCCACATTCTTCATAAACGCCTGATGATTATATTAGGAATGTTGACTAAAAATCAAAGTACTGCACTTTCATATTGCTAATAACTGCTGACTTTTATTCTGGATCATGGAGTTGGTTATTTCTTAGGGCCATTTCTTGATATCTGGCCAGATTGCTGGTGCAAAAAAGCTATTTTACTCTTAGTGCTTGCTTATTATTTGTGTGTGTGTGTGTGTGTGTGTGCACGTGTTAAAATCAGGGGCAAACAAACAATCCTATTTTGAATTAAGCAGGACTAGAACTTGACTTTCAGTCATCATTCTGTCCACTTTGGTTTTCCTGGAAGAGTCATGGTGGAATATAGTCAAAGCTCTGAGGGATGGTTAGTCCACACGTGCACCTAAAAGCTGGTAGCTGATCAATACAGGATACAAATACTCTCCAGTTTTCTTAAAACCTTTCCTAGTAGTTGTCATATTTGTACTGATGACCTGTCTATTCCTTACATTGAGTAGCAGGATCGATCCCCAGACTTGGTTTATGAAGAATAAAGTGTGCATAATTTTGAGGGGTTAGGGTTTGGACCAGCTGCATGTTCCAGAAAAGCAAAGTAACAGAAGAAAATAGTGGCAGATAAAACGCGATAAAGAACATTTGGTAAGAGAAGTCTGGAGAAGGGTCATCAAGAATCTATGCTTTAGGGGCTGGAGAGATGGCTCAGTGCTAAAGAACACTGACTGCTCTCATAGAGGACCTGCATTTGGTTCCCAGAACCCACATGATGGTTAACAACCATCTGTCCAACTCCAGTTCCAGAGGATCTGACACCCTCTTCTGATCTTCCTGGGCATTGCACAAGACAGGTGCACTTACATATATGCAAGCAATACACTCATACACAAAATATAAAAATAATAATTAAAAAATATATATTTAAAAATAATCCATGCTTTAATGTTTTTCTTTTATCAACCTAGTGGTCAGCATCCATTCCCAAGGCCACTTCATGGTCCAAAATTGCTACTGAAGCATCACATCCTAGATTTATTTTATTATTATTTTTTTAAATTTTATAGGTGCTTTGTGTATTTCATACGTCACTTCTCAGTCCAATTTAGACACATCCCCCTTTCCATGCTCCCCACCCCACCCCAGTTCATGCATTCTGCCATACGTGTCTTGCATCTTTTTCTCAGTCTTTTTATTTTTATTTTTCCTTTCTGTTGTTGTTGTTGTTGTTGTTTCCAATATGCATTATGCCCAACTGCTTTGGACAAAAGCTCAGGGGGCCCTACACAAGAAATACTTACAACTGGGTATTTGGCACTAGCATCCACAGATGAGGGATACCATTCGTCGTTTGTTTTTCTGGGACTGTTACTTCACTCAGCATGATGTCCTCTAGCTCCAGCCATTTTCCTGCAAAGCTCGTGATGTCGTCTTTCTTTACTGCTGCATAGAACTCCATTGTGTAGATGTACCACATTTTCTCTATCCACTCGTCAGTTGAGGGGCATTTAGGTTGGTTCCAGCTCCTTGCTATTGTGAAGAGAGCTGCAATAAAACATGGGCCATGCATGTATCTCTGTGGTGGGCGTAAGTCTTGAGGGTACCTGCACAGGAGTGGTATGGCTGCTGGGTCGAGTGGCACAGTTCATTCCCAAGTTCTTTCCACGGTTCTCCCCAACTGCCTTCCATAGTGGGCTGTATGAGTTTACATTCCAACCAGCAGTGGATGATTGTTACCCTTTCCCCACACCTCTCCAGGCCACTGGTATCATTTGTTTTTTCTTGATTCCTAGCCAGTCTTATTGGAGGGTAAGATGATCTTTTTTAAATGCGTTTGATTTTTATTTGGCATTCTCTTAATGGATTTTTAGTGATGTTGAAAATTTCTTAAGGGGTTGTGTTTTTGTCAGGGGGACATCTCTAACGCCTCACTTGTGAAGTCTCTGTTTCAGTTCTTTGCTCCATCTATTAAGAGGGTAATTTGTTTTCTTTTTTTCTTTGTTTTTTGAGTAGTTTATATTATTCTGGAAAATCATGGCTTTGTCAGATGTATCTGCAGTGAAGGTTTCCTCCCACTTTCTATGGATTTTCTCTTCACTTCCTGATTGTTTCTTTTGATGTACAGAAGCTTTTGCGTTTAATGGAGGTCCCATTTTTTCAATTGTCGAAACCTTTATTTCTTGTGCAGCTGTTGTTTGACTTTGGAAGTCTTTTCTTATGCCTACAACCTATTCTTTATAGCTGCTGTGCCAAAACTTTTTCTTCTATCAACCTTTCAGGAGTTTTGGGGTTTTTCACGTTGAGGGTCTTTGATCCACCTGGAGTTCAATTTTTTGTTATTTGTTACACAGGGGGGGCGAGAGGTAGGGTTTTATTTTCATTCTTCTACAAAGTGGTGATCCAGTTTGCCAAAACCACTTGCTGAAAGTTGCTGGGTCTTTTTTCCATGTGGCTTCTGTCCACCCTTGTCACATTATGGAGGATGGCTGAAAAATTGTATTTGTGCTTTGCTCGGTATTTGGATCTTCGGGTTTTGTTCCATTGGTCAAATAGGTCTGTTTTTGTGCCAGTTACCAGGCTGTTTTTATGAACTATAGGCCCTTTGTAGTATAGTTGACGTCTGGTATAGAGGCCCCCTCTTTTAGCTCTTTTCATCAGGGTTGTTTTGGCTATTTTCGGGGGGTTCTTTCGGTTTTTTTCAAAATGAATTTAAGCACTTTTTGTTTTCAAGCCTGTAAAGAAAAACTTTCTGGGGATTTTTGATTGGAATGCAGGTTAAAATCTATTTTAACAACCTATTACAAGAGTTTTGGGGTAAAATGGACATTTTTACAATGTTAATTTTCCAATCCATGGCATGGGAGGTTTTTTCCACCTTCTGATGTCTTCTTCAATTTCTTTCTTTTTTAAAAAAGGTTTTATTCAAAACTTTTGTTTTAGAATTCTTTGGCATCTTTGGTTAGGTTTGTTCCTAGGTGGTATTTTATTGTTTTTTTTGCGGGCTATTGTTGAGTGGGAAGTATCTTTGAATTCTTTTCTCCAGTTGCTTGTTTGTTCTTGGTGTTTTTTGTAAGAAAGGCCATTGATTTTTTAGGTTAATTTTGTTAATCTTGCCACTTGCTGAATTCTGGTTCAATCATTCTAGGAGTTTTTCCTTGGTGGCAGAGTTTTTTTAGTGGGAATCCTTTTTTTAAGTAAACACAATTCCTTTATCATCAGCAAATAGGGACTTCCTCTTTTCCAATTAGTACTCTTTTTTAATATCCTTTTCTTGCCTTATTGCTCTAGCACAGCTGTTTCAAGCCACTATATTGAAACAAGACAGTGAGTGGTGGACAGGGGGCAGCCCTTGCCGAGTTCTAACTTTTAACAAGGTGAATGTTTTTCTGTCATTTTCCCATTTTAGGATTGATATTGGCTTTGTGGGTTTCTTGTATATTGCTTTGATTACCATTGGAGGAAATGATTTTCCCTCAATCCCAATTCCTTCTAGGCCTTTGAGCATGAAGGGATGCCGGACTTTGTCAAAAAGGCTTTTTCAGCATCATTTGAGATGTTTGTGTGGTTTTTGTCTTTCATTTCTTTAAAGTTATTCACATTTAATACTTTAAAAAAATTATTTATTTTCGTATGTTTAACCATCCTTGCATTCTTCTGGTATGAATCCAACTGGTCCATGATGGATGATCTTCTTGATTGTGGGTCTGTATGCGATTTGCCAGTATCTCTGTTTAGAATTTGGCATCATCTGTTTTTCATTGAGGGGAGATGGGTCTATTTTAAATTCTTCCTCTTTTAGTTGGATCTTTGGCCTGTTTTTGTATTTGAGTGATGTTGGCTTTATAGAGGAGTTTGGAAGAATTTCCTCTGATTGTATACTTCTAAACAGTTGCAGTAATAATAATTTGGTTTGTAGGTCTTTTTGAAATGTTTTCTAGCATTCTGCCATGAAAAATTGGAAAACTGAAACCTTCTGGGCCTGGTCTTTTTTTTAGTTGGGAGGGGCTTTTACTTATAAATCTCTATTTCTTCATATGTTATGGGTCTAAGATCTTCTTAGTTTAAACTTGGTTTAAACCTCTTCTTGGTTTAACTCTGGTGATTTCCATGATTTCAAATATTCATCTGTTTCTTCTAGGTTTTCAAAAACTTGGTAGATAGAATATAGGTTTTTGAATTATTTCCCATATGATTTTCTGGGTCTTTTTCCTTGTCCATTGGTTAATGTTTCCCTTTTTCAATCACGGATTGTTTGATTTTTGGGAGTTGCTCCCTTCTTTTGCTTAATGGGGTAGAGGTCTGTCTATTCTGTTTATTCTTTCAAACAACCAAATTTTGGCCTTCTTCCTTGATTTTTTGTAATTGTTTTCTTTGTTTCTATGTCACTTGATTTCTGCCCTGATTTTTGTTATTCTTCCTGTCTGTGCATTTAGGGTTCATCTGGTGTTGCCTCTTCAAGTGCTTTTAGTTGTAGTGTTCGATCATTCACTTGTTGGCTCTTTCTGTTTTTTTAATGTCAGCACCCAGGGGGCTATAAAATCTTCCCTCTTAGGACTGCTTTCTTTTTTAAGGTTTATCCCATAGGTTTTGTTGTGTGTATTGTCATTGTCATTCAGGGTTCCAGGAATGCTTTTATTCTTATTCTTTTCTTGACCCATTCATATTCAAAGGGAGTGTGTGTTGTTTAGTCTTCCATGTGTTCTTGTAGGAAGTAGGGCTTGTTCTGGTGGTGATGTTGGCTATGCACTGGTGGTCTGATAGAATGCCATTTGCAAATGAAAATTTTTCAATCTTTTTGTCTTTGTGAGGTTTCTTCTGGTGTCCAGTATGTGCGGTCGATTTTTGGGAGAATGTTCCCTGGGGTGCTGAGTAGAAAAGTGTATTCCCTGGTATTAATTAGGATGGGAATATTTCGGTTTTGAGTGGTTAAGAGTAGAGGTCTATGAGGCCATTTGGTGTATCATATCATCAGTTCATATGTCTCTCTGTTAATTCTTTTGCCCTGTTGATATTCCAAAGGACTCAGTGGGGTATTGAATCTCCTACTATGAGTGTACTGGGTTAGTCTGTGACTTGTGGTTTTGGAGAATTGTTTTTATAAAGTTGGTGCACCAGAATTTGGGGCATATATATTCATAATTTTGTGAAATCTTCTTGGTGAATTGTTCTTTGATGAAAAATGTAATGGCTTCCTTTCTCTCTGATTTTCTTTGAAGTCTATTTTGTCTGATATTAAAAATTCTAGACACACCTGATTTCTTTTTGGTACAATTTGCTTTGGAATAATTTTTTCCATATCCTCACTTTTTAAGGTGGTGCCTGTCCTTGGAAGTACGACGAAGGTAAGGATGTGTTTCTTGTGGACCCAGCTTATAGATGGTTCTGTTCCCTAATCCAATCTTCCAGTCTATTCTTTTGATTGGGGAAATTTAGTCATAATACTTAAGGTTATGACTGATAGTTTGTGTTGCTTTCTTTTGCCTTATAATCCATTTGCAGTTTGGTTTCGGTTTTTTCTACTTCTGCCAGTTATGCTTTTATTGATTTTTCTCTTTTCAGGTGGTGCCTGGGGTTTGTTGCTCCTTTTTTCTGTATTTGAATTTTGCTTCAAGTATTCTCTGATAGGCTGGTTTTCGGACATGTTATTCTTTCAAGTTGTTTATGTCATGGAAGGTTTTTCTCTCTCCTTCAAACTTATAATTGCCATTTTTGCTGGCGTATAGTAACCTTGGGTTGGCATCTCTTGTCCCTTAACCACTGGAAATGCTTTGCTCCATGTTTCTTCTTGCTCTTTCATTTAGTTTGCGTTGGAAAGTCAGGTGTAATTCTGATAGTTTCCCCCCCTTATAGGTCACTCGTTGTTTTTCTCCTTGTGGCTTTCTAAGGATTTTGTCTTTGTTTTGGGGTTGTCTGCATTTTAAAACTATGATGTGGCATTGGGGAGAATTTCTTTTTCTGATCTTGTCTGTTTGGAGTTCTTGTGCTTCTTGTATTGGTATGTTTGTCCTTTTTTAGTTTGGGGAAAGTTTTCATATTATTATTCTGTTGAAGATCTGATTCAATACATCTTCTTGGGATTCTTCTTCCTTCCTCTATTCCTATGATATGGAGGTTTTGATCTTTTTCCTTTAGTGTCCCACGCTCCTGGTTGTTCACTTTTGTGTATTTAAATTTTTCATTCTTTTCTTTTTTTTATTTTTTTTTTTTTTTTTTTTGTTTATTTTCGGATTTCTTGTTTTTTTTTTTCTTCTTCATTTGCCTTCTGAGGCTTTTTCCATTCCTTTCCTCTTGAATGGATGAAGTGTGTTTGATTTCCCTTTTTCATTTCCCTTTCATGATTTCTTTAGTATTCTATTACCCTTCTGGAGCCCATCTCGATTTCATCTTGTAGCTCTCTGGTTCAACGACCTTGCTGGTCGTTGTTTTTTTACTTCAGAGCATTGGATCTTTCAGTGTTTCTTACTTCCTTCCCGAGTTGTCATTCTCTCTCTCTTAGGGTCTTCTTGAGTTCCTCATTCTCTTTTCTTAGTTCTTGAATTGTTCTTTATAATCTTGTGTTTTCTTTAAATATGTTCCCAATTGTGTTTCTGATGTCTGTGTCCTGGCGCATCCCCAGAGGGATCCCACTGCAGGAGTCTTCCATAGGGTTGGTAAAGCTTGGCATGGGATTATCCTGCCCCTTTCCAGTGTTGTCTCTTCTTCGTGATCCTGGCATATGGGCTTCTCCTTGCCTGTATTCCAATGTGAGTCCTAAATGCCTCTTCACTATGTTGAAGCCTTGCTTTGCTTGCCTCCTTCAGATGCCTTCGTAGTCCCAGTTGGGGGGGGGGCTCTTCAGCCGGTGCCTTGGTACCTTCCGCTGGCCTCAGGAGATCTCAGATCTGAAGAGTCACACAAGCCCACCTTTAATACTGGCTGGGAGGATAACTCCACCCCCACAGCCACAAAATCCAATCAAGCCAAAGACCGCACCTTTAATCCCAGCTGGGAGGACAACTCCGACCCCACAGCCACAAACGCCAGTCAAGCCAAAGACAGCTGGATTAAGGGATCAACAATCAGCTTTGCTGAGGCACCCAGTTCCTACCTCCACATCCTAGATTTAGAGAGAAAGGGAGGGAGGGAGGAAGGAAAGAAGGAGAAAGAGAAAGGAAGGAGAGAGAGAGAGAGAGAGAGAGAGAGAGAGAGAGAGAGAGAGAGAGAAGGCAGAAAGGCAGAAGAGTTCCTTTTCCAGATACATCCCTTTCACATACATTTCCCGAAAGTCCTTTTCTCTACTTATAAATTGTGATAAAATTGTGGCTGTCAAAATGCCTATGTCTTGGTCCCTAAAAATCACAAATATGTTACTTTACATAGCAAAAGGGATTTTGCTGATGTGATTAAGGACCTCAAGAGGGAGTGATTATGAAGGTCACCAAATATGATCACGAGTCCTCAGAGAGAGAGATTGAGAAGAGAGGGAGGTGGTAGCCCAAATAGGGGGGCAGGGAGGTAGGACAGGGGAACCAGGGAACCTCCAGAGAGACTCCGAGATATCAGATGAGTTCCCAAGCTGGGGATTTGTGGCAAGTTATTGCAGCAGCAAAAGGAGGAAACGAAGACACGTGCCTCTGCCCAGAACTTAGTCTCTCGATCACACCTAGCTACAAGGGGGACTGGGGAAACTCTCTTATCTTAGGCAAAAATGTGTTCAGTCAAAAATAGAGCTTTATTAGCACCAAGAAAGGAAGAAAAATGGATGCTACAGTGTATAACAGGAAGTTGCTTTGTGGAGCTGTTACATGAACTGGAGTTTCTACATTTAGAAAAATTATCCTCGAAATATAACAGGTAACACTTTAGATTCCCATCTTTCTCAAGAAAATACAACCAGGAAGCGGCCGCAAAAAAACTTTCAAAACTATTGTGGTGGTGGATTCAGAAGGATTCAAACAATTCTTCTGGCAGGACACTGCTTGGTATTTCAGCCAAGTTACCAATCAGACATGCAATGCCTGCAGGGCTGGCTGAGCCCAGCTGGGAAGTTTAGAGCCTAAACTAGTACTCTGAGTTCAAGAGAATTAACTCACTTGGCAATCAGTTAAGGCCTTTAGTTTCTGAAATTTCCCTTGGTAAAATGAGAGCACAGACTCTAGTTTCTCTCTTTGACCCAATGGAATTTGAAGCCTGATAGACTTTCCCCAGGGGCCATCGTGGAGTGTTGCCTGTTGATCACAGATGCTCAGCAGAGGGGCTGAAGAGATGGCTCAGTTGGTAAAGTGCTTGCTGTACAAGCGTGAGGACATAGGTCCAATCCCCAGCACCCAGGTAAAAAGCCAAGTCTGGTGACACATACTTGTAATCCCAGCAGGGGGAGCAAGTAGATACCTGAGGCTCACTGTAAGGCAGCCTGGCTTACTTAGCCAGCCCTAGGTCCTAATGAGAGACTCTGTCTCAATAAAAGAAGGTGGACAGCTCCCGAGAAACATTCAAACTTGATCTGCGGCCTCTACGTACACATAGGCACACAGTGATTTTTTGCGTGAATGAATAACTGAATGAACATGTGAACTTAATGGATTTCAACAGGGTTATATCAATCCATTCAACATGAGAGCATTCTGTGTCCTGCAACACATGTATGTTTACTGTATTCAAAGGGCTCACAACTGGGGGAAGATAGACACATAGTCAACAATTATTCCTCAGTGCATGGGGCGCCATAGCATGTGCATTTGTGGGGAACTCTTGGACCATGGACCAGGCCCTTACACTAGGCTTTGCAGGAGGTCTTGTTTGAGTTGAGTCCTAGAGAACCGGTTAGCACTAGCTAGGTAAGAGAAGGTGGCATCCAGGAAGAGAGGACATCTTCAAAGTCACAAAATTAGGAGACACAGTATCAATAAATACTTTCAAAGGGCTTAGTATCTGATAGACACTGGTCCACATACTTTGTGCACATTAACTCACTTACATGCACAGCTACCTGGCAAAACAGATATCCTATCATTCTCATTTTGCAGATAAAGAAAGTGAGGCAGGGAGGGTAAGTGAGCTGCCTAAGGTCACATGGCCTGAAGTAAGTGGCAAAGGTAAGATTCAAATCTAGAGCCTCAGAGCCAGTGCTTGGGGTAAGACATTTTGCATGGTTCAGTGATAACCTAGGGAATAGTGGACAGCACCATCAAGGAGCCAAGCATGGCCACAGCTGGAAGCCTACATGGGATCCCAATAGGAGTTCTCTCTTTCTTTCTTACTAAGAAGTTCTCTCTTTCTTTCTTCCTTTCTTTCTTTCTTTCTTTCTTTCTTTCTTTCTTTCTTTCTTTCTTTCTTTCTTTCTTTCCTTTCTTTCTTTCTTTCTTTCTTTCTAAGACCCTTTTAGGTGGTTTTTCTTACATTTTCTGTACTATCCTTGCTCAACTAAGAAGCATGGTAGTCAGCCACCAAGCTGCTTAGGAGAGGGAAGCAGTGTCTAGATTCAACCTTAACTTGTTTCTGGACAATGTCGGGGAACAGGCCACCTAAAAACCAACCCAGAAGAATGGGAGACTTCTGTGCATTGAAGTCTGAGAAGGACATGTTTGATCGGCAGAGCTGGGATCCTACGCTGTTTCTAGGTTGCATACAGAGCTGGTCATGATGGTATTTAGTATTTCTGGTGTCTATTGCTGGGAGTGGCCTTTGCTCCCATGAGAACTCACTGATTGGAAATTTCCTAATGGATGTAGAGGTCTATCAGATCTGGATACAGAATAACAAAATTAAAAATATCTCCTTCACTTTCTTTTTCAACACTTAAAAGGGAAAATCCCAAGGTTCAAGCCTGTAAAGTCCCAAGGGAAGAGTGTGTAAAAGTTATCCTAGCCTATGGCTAACACAAAATGGCAAAAGCTGACTCAACCCTGATGCCCACTGAGAGGACAGACATCCTGAACACTCCTCCCCACTCACATCCTCGGGGACCTGGAAGGAGATGCGGAGACTCTGGCAAGCAGTAGGATGCCATCCAAAGAGTCAGCATGAGGCACAGAGGAGCGGAGGAACGGCAGCACACCAGTGCTGTCTCCAGCTGTAGATGGGAAGAGCCCTCAACTAGCAGTGGAGACAGAAGCGACGTTCCATGTACAGATGCGTGCAAGCTCTTCAGGGAGAAACGAATAGCAACTATTATGGACTGCTTCTTTGTACTCCCCTCCCCATGATGAATCTTGACACTCAACTGTGATGGTATTGAGAAGGGGCCCCGGGAATGCTGTTCAATAGATGCCATCAGGATGGGACTGGTGTTTCATAAGGCTAGGAAGAGACTAGAAGTCTCTCTCCGCCAGTGAGGGTTCAGTGGAGACTCAGCTGTCTTTAGGCAAAAAAAGGGACCTTCACCAGAAGCTAGATTTGCTAATAGCACTTCAATCTTGGACTTACAGCCCTTAGAGTTGGGAGAAATAATGCTTATTAGCTTTGCCATGCAGTGTCTTGCAGCCCAAGTAAGACAGCAACTATATTAAGTACCTTTTAATTTAATATTTTATTTTTGTGTGTATGAGTATATTGCCTGTATGTACTCATGTCATGCAGTGCTCATGGAGATCAGAGAGGGTGTCAGATCCTCCAAAACTGGGGTTACAGATGCTTGTTAGCCACCACGTGGGTACTGGGAATCGAACCCAGGTCCTCTGCAAGAGCAGTGAATGCTCTTAACCACTAAGCTATCTCACCAGCCCAATATTAAGCACCTTAAAGGCATAACATCTTACCTATCTTAAGAAGCAAATGAAGCCCAGAGCAGGCGGATCTCGGTGAGTTCAAGGCCAGCCTGGCGTACAGAGTGAGTTCCAGCACAGCTGGGGCTACAGGGAGACCCTGTCTCAAAAATACCAAAAAAAAAAAAAAAAAAAAAAAAAAAAGAAACAACTGAATTACAAAGGCTCTAGGTGCCTTGGTGAGGCCTAGGAAGCAACTCACATATCTCTGTAGCATGCTCTCGGTTTCCGTCTGGAGTTTGGTCCAGTACTTCCACCATGACCAGAGTCTTCTGCTTTGTGTATATGTCTGGGGACTTCCTGCCTCCAGGTTTCTCAAGGGGTTCCCTGTGCTTGGAAGGCTCTGGATCTACCTACCATGAATATGTCAAAACTCTCCCCTGTTGTGGTCTGTCCCAGGAAGGGGACATGAACAGTATCTTATACTAACTTCTAGGATTCCTTGTGACTATTCCACTGAAATGTTCAACCGTGGCTACGTAGAGAGCAAGATGTGCAGCTGAGATGCATACACGGATTAGTCCACCACTGTCAAGGTCAAGTGTGGAAGTACTTCAGGTCAAGCTATCTGAAACCGAGGCAAAGGGACAGACCGAAAGCAGTGTTAAACTGAGTGAAGGGTCATGGATGGAGGATGGTTTGAGAGCCAAGGATCACAGGGACAAGGGACACTGATAGGCACTCAGCGCAACAAAGATGCCCGAATCCTGGTGAAAGACGCCAGGGGCGTGGCCCCAAAGGGCAAGCACAGCAGCCGCTGTCTCTACCAGCCCACTGCTATCTTGCACCCTGTCGCATGGTGGAGAAGCAATGGCCTTGACTATAAAGAACAGAAAATGCCAGGTGCTTGGTAGAATCAGATTTTTTTCTCTATCTTAGCAGGTTTACAATAAATCCTGGGATCTACCTTTTTTTTCCAGTTTCCCAGAGTGCCTAGGGAGCTGGGGATCTAAGGACCACACTGAAGATTTAGGCCTGCTGCACAGAGCATGTTCAGTTTCTACCTGAAGTACCCCATCGCTCACACTCATTTCCAATCTTTCCAAGTACTCTGTGTTGTTTAACACATGGGGCCTTTTCCCTCTCATCCTCTCCTGTAGCCTGATAACAATGTATAGTGTCAGAACTGAATAAATGCTGGGCGCACGCATGATGCAACACTTGCATAGCTATTGGTCAGGCTGTTACCAGGACTTCCAAACCTCTCACTTCCAATCAAGCTAGAAAGGGCAGTCCACTGGGGAAGGAGACTCAGGGGAGACTTGCATTAAGTGAGCACAACAAAGGAATAGGTCCTGTCTAAGTGTTATTTTCTTGGCCCCGCAGACGCAGACACTATCTGTCACAGGGGTTTAAAACCATAGCTCCTACCTTTAGGAGTTAATCAGTTATTCAGACAAGACAAAATACATGATGTAAATCGTGAAAGTGTGACTACATGTGATATGCCTGCTTTCTCCCTGCTAAGGAAAAGAGGAAAAAAATCTGCAGGCGCTGGACACCCGCTGGGGCTTGGGAGGGAAGGGCTGGGTAACTCAGAGGATGCATCATCTTGCTGAGTAAGATTGAGGGCATCTTGGCTGGAGATCTTGGTTTGGGAACAGATAACAAGCTGTGCAGAAAACAAAAGTGAGGGTGTGTGAGATGTTTTCAGTCTTCCCTTCCCCTCCTCGACCCTTTCACCTCCCCTCCCTCTCCACCCTCAGGGAAGGTGTTCCTTCAGAAGCCTTAGGATTCTGGGACTTTTGTGAAGGTGAACTGGGAAGAAAGTGGAGGAGAGGGTAAGGGAGGCAGGGTTTTTCTAAGCCATTTTGTTTGGGGTGGAGTAATAGAGAAGCCACAGTGTGTGAGCAGAGCGAATCGGTTGGGAGGGAAGGGCAGGAGGGAGGGAGATGGAGGGAAGGACAGACTGTGTTTCCCTTTTATTTTAATTGGCTAGCCATAACCATATGTATATATGGGGTACAAAGTGCTGTTTTGGTTCATGGCGCACACTGATCAGATCCGAGTGGACACCATTTTCTTTCCCTCAATACTGATAATTTCTTTGGCTGTTTTTAAAGAGAATTTATCTGGGTTGTGTATTTTTCTTAGGTTGTGTGGACTATTGACTTTCTTTTTTGGGGGGTCTCCCTGTAGCCCCAGCTGGCCTTTCAACATAGCTCTAAGCCTTCACTTTTATGACTCATGTATGGCAGGGCCTACTGGGCTCCTTCTGCTCCATCCTACTGAGGCCAGATAAGCACCGCCAACAGTTC
Source organism: Rhizomys pruinosus (assembly GCA_009823505.1). NCBI lineage: Eukaryota > Metazoa > Chordata > Mammalia > Rodentia > Spalacidae > Rhizomys > Rhizomys pruinosus. The sequence continues at coordinate 49,164 of VZQC01004797.1, forward strand.
CCCTGAAACACAGATTCACATTCTTTTATTTTCTTTTTCTCTTTCTTTCTCCCCTCCCTCCCTCCTTCCCTGCCTCCTTCCCTCCCTTCTCCCTCCCTCTCTTTGTAATATAAGAGACTGAACCTGGGGTTTCACACATTGCTCACCATTAGCCAGCGATCTACCACTGAGCTGTGTCCCCAGAGCTCCTTTTTAGTGTTGAGGTAAGATCTCACTAAATTGCTCAGGTTGCTTTTGAACTCACAGTCCTCTAGCCTCAGCCCCCGAAGTGCTAGGATTACAGGGGTGTGCCACCACTCCTAGCTCAGACCCTGGCTCTGATGAGTGGTATAGGCTGCTTTTCTTTTATTTCCCCACCAGTCTTTCTCCTTCAGGCCCAGCTTCATGATGTTAACGCCAGCCTCTCTAGGACTTTGTTTCATAGTCTTCTCCTAACCCCTTGAAGAACTTGGCCTTTACAAGCTAGCCATAGCCTCGTCCAAAGGTCGTTCAGTGGATCATGGACACTTTGGGTTCTCAGGGCCATGCCCAGGCAGTTCACCCACTGCACATACTTTCAGGGCTCATTTCTATAGTATGTTACTAGAGAGGTTTCTCTGACTGTGTAGAGTACCAGAAACCATGAGGAGGAGACGTAGCATTCTCTCCTGAGTGTGAAACAGGCTCTCCGTGTTGCTTTACTATGACTGCCACTTGCCATTGATGATAGTTCTCTCTTTCGTGAGAGTAGAGGGACAGAATGCAGTCTGAGTGGTTAAAAAAAAAGGTTTAAAAGAAAGAAAAAATAAAAGAGTGCATACTTTAGACCTAACTATGAAGGCTGGAGTACCTCTCAAAGTGTAGTCCTGGCAGGATCAGTGTGGCTGGGAATTTGTTAGAATCATATATTCTTAGGCCAGTCCAGTCCTACAGAGCCACAGAATCTAGGGTGGGGCCTGGACACTTAGGTTTAAATAAACCGGAGTCAAGCTGACGACCACTGACTTTGGACAAAGGTTTGGGCGTTTTGGTTCCTTTCTACTAACAGCATTGTGATCTTTGTTTCTAAAGGATTGAAAGCAGCACAGGCTGTACCTACTGGGGTTTCTGCTTTCAAATTAGAGAAGAGGCCTGCTTCTTGTTTGTCATAGCGATGGTCCACTTCAACAGCTCCCTGAAACCAGAGGCTCAGTAGACATCATAAGTAGGCAAGTGTGGTCACTTGTCCTTTGACAGAGGAAATTCTGTGCTGAGTGCCTGGAGACTAACAGATCAGTCCAGAGAGGACTGAGGTGTCCATGGCACCGTGCCTTTACCATCCACTACTTCCAATATGCAGGAGGATGATGGGAATGAACAAATCCTGTCAGGGTTCTTAGGGGGAACTGTCATTCCTGAGTAAGACTGAATCTCTCAGAAATCCTCCCAACTGTCCGTGTACCTGTCCAGTCTTCCCTCCTTCCCCCTATCCATCCATTTGTTTCCCAACTAACTCTCAAGTATGTATTGGGATGCCTATAATTTGAACATTAGAAATGCTGGGCTTCATCCTTATCAGTGAGTCATCCTTATCAGAGTGCATCTAGAGCCCTGCTATTTCTGCTGCACCTCCATGTGTTACACTTTTTTCTCCTCTATCAACTCCCCCAGTTCCAAATGTGCATTTGGAACACCTCTGTTTCTACTGGTAAAAAAACATTCCACCAAAGATCTCTCTACTCTTCGCCTTCACTGACCTTCCCTGCCCACTTTTCTATTGCTCTTTCTTCTTCCCCCACCGTCCTCTACCCTGCCACTTAATTTGGAGACAGAGAAATAATGGGCATCTGTCTTGACCTCTGTTGCCCTTCATGGGATTTTTCCTTTCTCTTATGTAAAACATCTGATTATTGATGTGTTTGCACTTACATATGTGTCGGCATAACATTCATATACATAACATAATAAAAACACATTAAAAAAATTTTAAAGAGGGGCTGGGGAGATGGTTCAGTGGTTAAGAGCCCTGGCTGCTCTTGTAGAGGAAATGAATTTGATTCCCTGGCACCCACATGGCAGTTAGCAACCATCTGTAACTGCAGGAGATCTGATGCCCTCTTCTGTCCTCCATGGGCATTGCATAACATACATAACATGGATACCCATAAAATAATAAAAATAAATAAAAAATTTAAAGTCTGATTATTTGAGGTTTGTATGATCCACTAGGTATTTCTCTACTCCAGACAATAGGCAAGGAGGAAGCTGATTTGAATTAGAAACCACTGGAGTAGAGGACAGGAATTGAGAAGCTAACAGATTTGATGAGTCCCTTTCATGGATAATAGTATTGCTGAAGATAATGCAGATTTAGGGTGAAGGTTTTCCATGAGTGAGGAGGAATTATAGCTAGAGAGATGGCAGGCAAGATCTGCACCAAGCTTTCAGTAAGAAGGGAAGATGAGTGGAATAACCTGTCCCAGATCAGTCACCCCTTATTTGGCTCAGGAATCTTCAGTCTGGACAGAGGTCAGTTGCTCAGAGTAGCATCACAGGGCATGTTGCTGGGGCGAGTGGCAAGAAGATCCAGTTCTGAGCCTCATAAGGCTGGTAAGTCAGCTCTTGTTAATGACTTGGGCCTTAACAGGGAGAGAGCTAGGGCTTCCGTTCCTTTCCACCAAGTGGCCCTTCCCTTCTTGGGCTTCCTTACAGCATGGCAGCTGGACCCCCAAGCCCAAACACTGCGGGGAGAGTAAAGCAGAATCAGGGGCTTTTTGATGGTTTAGCCTTAGGGGTCATGTGGTGCTTCAGCCACAGCTCCATAAGAGCATCCGGAAACAGAGACATTATTCCACACAACTTAGAAACTACAATCTGCTACACAGGCGAACCCTCAGAGTCCTACTAACCCATGGCTGGCATATGCAAAGGGCACTTAAGAGGGACTAATGGAGACCACAAATGTTTAGGAATCCAAAGGAGTAAGATGGGAGCTGGGAATGAAGCTTACGGTTGAAACGAAGTGCCTGGCATAATGGAGTGGGGTTAAATTCTAACTCTACCCACGTGTATGATCTTGGGAAGGGTCATTTAACTTCAGTAGTATGGGGACAATAAACTGACCTTGTTTCTTGGCACTAGGAATCCAACAGGATTCTGCATGGGGAAGTGTTCCTGAACCACAGGCAGTTCTGTACTTTTGAGGCCAACAATGGTACAATGGTCCTTTGAATTATTATTTTTTTGCATTTAAAACCGTATTGTGCATGCATGGGGGTGGGACAGGTCTCAGTGCATGTGCTGAGGTCAGAGGGTACCTTGAGAAGTTGGTCCTCTCCTCCATCTTGTGGGTCCAGGGGACAGGACTCAGGTCATCAAGCTTGGTGGCATGTGCCTTTACTCACTGAGGCCCACTGAGAAATCTGGCTTGTGGTCCTAGATTTTCGTAGAGGAAGGAGCACTTAGGTGTGAGTGTGGCTCCCTGGATTTAACAGCCAGTCCTGCTTTTAACTAGGTGTATGAGTTTGAATATATCTTTCAGTTTTTTTGGTGTCTCAAAGTTTTGTCATGAAAGGGTAATATCATTTATTTAACTCTGAAAATTACAGTAAGAACTTACTCACATAAGCTAACTGAAAATTAAGATGTATTAGCTACTTGTTGCTATGACAACATATCCGCTAAAAGCAACTTAATGTAAGAAGTTTATTTTGGCTTACAGTTTATTTTGGCTTACAGTTTTGGGGTCCAGTCCATTCTGTTGAAGCCATGGTGTCCCTTACATTAGGGTGGGTCTTCCCACTCAGTTCACCTAATCTAGAAAATCCCTCACACAATGCACAGAATTTATTTCCATAGTGGCTGTAAATCCTTAGTTGTTAACAATTAAGTTTAATCATCACATATGGCAAGGGCTTGATTATACGTGTAAGTGTAACTATGATGTGCGACATGAAGCATTGTGAGTGCTTTATTACCTAAGTAGCTGTGGCTTTTTCTTTTCTTTAAAAAAATTATTTATCAGGGCCGTCTTTAACTGCAGTTCCAGGGGAATCCAACACCCGAGGCATTGCACAACATGGTTGCACAGACCTACATGCAGACAATACACTCATACACATAAAAAATAATAAAAAATTTTAAAAAATAATAAAAAATTTAAAAATTATTTATCTTAGCAGGGCATGTTGGTGCATGCCTTTAATCCTAGAACTTGGGAGGCAGAAACAGGTGGATCTCTGTGAGTTCAAGACAAGCCTGGTCTACAGAGTGAGTTCCAGCCCAGCTGGGGCTACAGGGAGACCCTGTCTCGAAAAGACAAAAAAAAATTATCTTTATTTTCTGTGCATGAGTGTTTTGCCGACCTAAGTGCACCCCATGCATGCAGCACCTATGGAGGCCAGAGAAGGTGTCAGAGCCCCTGGAACTGGAGCTATGGACAGTTGTTAGCTGCCATGTGGGTGCTGGGAATTGAACCCTGGCCCTCTGCAAAAGCAGCAAGTGCTCTTAACCATTGAGTTAAGAGCAAGTGCTCTTTAAAAAAATTTTTTATTATATATTTTTTGTACAAGATTATGTTACTAATCAAATCTAGACCCATGTCCCCCACCCTATCCCCCACCCCACCAGAGGCAAGTGCTCTTAACTACTCCAGACATCCAGTTTTTTAATTTTTGTAAATTTTTATTGAATTTTTGTGTATTTCAAACAGAACATCTTAATTAATCTTAATCATCATTATACCCCCCCACTGGCCCTTCCTACGAGCCCCCTCCCCTGGAATTCATACATCCTATCATTTGTGTTAAGCCCTATCTTGTCAGGTTAACGTCCCCAGACATTCTTCAGTGCAAGTTTATCTACTGGGGTCCAGTTAGCCTATGTAGAATCTTTCTCTTTAAGGCTCAGCTTTTCCTCACCCAGCAGTAATCAACTGCTAATAATTCTTCACTAAGATTGGGGCTTGTTGCCTAGTTCCACAGTTCTGTGCTAGGTTTTATCTGTTTGAGTTTGCATGGGTCTTGTGCGTGCTGACCCCATTGCTGTAAGTTCATATGAACAGGGTTCCAGGAGCCTGTAGGACTCTACTTCCACATGGTCATGTACCTCCTCCCTGGCTCTTACAATCTTTCTGCCCCCTCTTCTGCAATGGTCCCTGAGCCCTGGGTGAGTGAAGCTTAATATAGGAGTCCTATCCAAGGACCCACACTCTGCATAGTCCTGATCTCCATGCGTTGGCCATCTGTGACCTTTCGTGTTCTTGGCCCTCTGTTGCATAAGGGAGCTCCTTAGGGAGACTTGAGAGATTCATTAGTGTCTCCTTAATCCCTTGCTCTATGTTCTGTGAGCCTTAGCTGTAGAGATCAGACTGTAGATGTGCTGCTTAGGCTTGGGCAACTCACAGTGTCTGTGGGTGACCAGTTGTGCTACTGTGCTATTCTCTAATAGTCTGTCTGATGTGAGTGCAATTTCTTACAATGTGCAAGCCATTTTGCACATTGTAAGAAATTACATTTGTCTAAGGATGTGAGTGTGTCAGGGTTTCCTCTAAGCCTTATCACCTCTCCGTCCATGTAGTGGTTATGTTTATAGTACCACATGAGTTTACTCCTGTGGGCTTTAAATCCAATTAGGTAGCTGTTGATTATCCCCAGGATACAAGTGCCACTATTGCCAGCTCTCCATGTTTTTATTTTGGAGCAAAAATATTTTTTTTGCCTATATAAAAGATTTTTTTTTGAGACAGGGTTTTTTTTTTTTTTTTGGACTTTTTGAGACAAGGTCTCCTCAGTAGCCCCTGGAACTCTCTCTGTAGACCAGGCTGGCCTTGAACTCATAAAGATCCGCCTGCCTCTGTCTCCCAAGTGCTAGGATTAAAGATGTGTAGCCCCAGCAGGCCTATAGTTCAGGCTGGCCCTTGCTCTCACAGAGATTCCCCTGGTCTCTGCTCCCCCTCCCCCACCCCAGTGCTGAGATTAAAGGCATGTGCCATCATGCCCACCAAAAGTTTGTTTTAATGAAGAGTTTGGAAGAAATAAAGTCACTTCTAACTTTCTCCTCACAGGCTCACTTTTCCTCTTCCTTCTGCCTTCTTTATATTTAATGTTTTAATATATCCAGCTCCCTTTAGCTGACAAAGTAGTTTTCCTCTTTTTTTTCTCAATGATAAATGATATAGCAATAAACAGGTGCAGCTTTTCATATGCTCCATGATTTCCTGAAGATGAATCTTGGGAAGTGGAATTTCTGGGTAAGTGTCAAGGTTTTGAAAAAACCTGCATGACTTGCCTTCAAACCACACTGAATCAAACTCTTCCCCTTCCCCAATTGCACACGTACCTCCCCTTCCCCCCTTTCCTGCATCCAACCAGCTCTGCACGTCTATATTCCTGCTTGTTTTTGCCAGTATGAATGGAAAAAATGATAGCCCATTTTAAAATAAATTAGATTCAAATGTTCCTAGTTCACCATTGACAGTGTGTTTCTTCTATTGGAGTCCTCGTGTTTTAATCTTGTACATCATAAGTATTAGGGATATAGAAATTTATGCCTACAATTTCCCCTTCTAACTTGCCTTTATACTTAAGGTGTCTGCTATCGTAAGGGCATGGGATATCCTCCTGAGGTTCGTATTTCACCAACCTGTGGTGCTACTGAGAAGTTTTGGAACCTTAAGGAGCTGGGGTCTAATGGAAGGAGGTTAGGTCACTGAGGCTGCACTTTTGCAGGATATCGACACACACGTCTCGTCCTCTCCTCAGTAGTCATGAGGTGAGTGGCCTCTCTTGCCCATCTCTCACCATCATGAACTGTCCCACCACAGGCTCAAAACAACAAGGCCAAGCATGGATGGACCAAACCTGTGAAACCATGATTCAAAAGAAACCTTTCTTTTTAACTCGATTACCACAGATATTTGCCACAGCATCAGAAAGCCAACGAGCACAGTGACTTTAGAAGTAGGGATTTAAAATGCCGTGTGTTTAAGCCTATCCATACTTTCTTTTTTTTTTTTTTTATTTCTGTATGTGTATGAATGTACTGTCTGCATGCAGGTTTGTGCACCCATGTCGTGCAATGCCACGGAGGTCAGAAGAGGGTGTCGGATTCCCCTGGAACTGGAGTTCTCCTGGAATTGGAGTTCCGGACAGTTCTCAGCCGCCATGTGGGTGCTGGGGATCGAACCTGGGTCCTCTGTAAGAGCGGTCGGCGCTCTTAACCGCTAGGCCATCGCTCCAGCCCCCTATCCATACTTTCTTAGATGGTTTCTGCCTTTGACATAAGACTCAAAATACTGTCAAGAACTCTTAAGGGATGCTCTTTTGTAGGTCTTTGTTGAATTTGCCTATTCAACAAATAGTTACTAAATGCTTCTTATACGCCAAGCAGTAGAGAAAGTTTCACAGAAAGCAGAGAGCTGAAAATAGAATGAGAACACACATCGCTAAGGGTTTGCGAGATAGACACAGGCTCAAAACATGTTCTACTGGACCAAAAGAGCAGCTGCACAGGAATTTCTATCCTAAGAGAAACTGTAGTGATGCTCCTTGGAACTTAAAGAGTCTCAGATTGCATGGCCTTTTACAGTGAGTGAACTCTGTATAAATATGATGAAAACTAATAATGCAGACCTGAGTGAGCCGGCCTGAATGGCATGGAAGGCAATATTATGAACGGCATTCCTCCAGATCAGCCAAAGATGAACACCATCCGTGCTAGAGCCTTTCATTTCATTAGGAAGTTAATGTAGACATTATCTATCTCGTGGGACTCTTTTGCAATCCCTCTGAATCAAGGAAGTTCAATGAGGAAGAATTACCCTTCCTTCAAGAAAGGGCCTGTAAGTGTGAAAGTCGCATGTCTGTGCTGCCCCTGCTCCCATGCTGGACATTGGCCAACTCTATAAGAGCCTCAACAGCTCCAATTGCTGACTGCCCCTAAACTGAACAAGCCCTTGACTATCCTGTATTATACTTCTCTGTATTCAACATTCCTTGGAAGTAAAACAAAATAATTTTCCAGAAAATTGCCCTACCAAAAGCCAAACCAAAACATGGTAGAAGACACAAACTCACAGAATTTCATATTTCAGCAAATACCTGGCCTGCCTCACTGTCCCTGGAGAGGGTACAGGGGCTTCCCTGGTACAGGCAGAGCTCCGCCCCACCATGACTACTCCCTAGAGAGAACTTCAACCTCCATTACTGGAACCGATTCTTGCATGAAATGCCGTGGTGTAGCTTCAACCTCAGAGCAGTGTCCCAGGAGATCAGGAGCCACGTGTAGAGAGGAATCGCTTCTGCTCTCGCAGCCCCCGCCCAGTCCTGAGTAGGTGAAAGGAAGGAGGTGCAACTTTTTTTTTTTTTTGGTCTTTTTGGTCTTTTTGAGACAGGGTCTCCCTGTAGCCCCAGCTATCCTGGAACTCACTCTGTAGACCAGGCTGGCCTTGAACTCACAAAGATCCGCCTGCCTCTGCCTCCCGAGTGCTAGGATTAAAGGCGTGCGCCACCACGCCCTGCAGGAGGTGTAACTTTTAATTACTCTATGAGTTCCATGGCAGAGACCCTGGCTTATGATGTGTATGTGAGAAACGCTCCATCTTAAACCTTAGAAGTAGAGACAGGCCATTGCTTTTTGATGAGAAAGGCAGGCATCCAGCACGGGCAGGGGAGGTTGGGCGAGTATCACAAGGGAAAGATGGACAGAAAAGTAACGGTCTTATAAATGGGACAAATTCTGTCCATTTCAGAATTTTGTCTGCAGCTGCGCCAGACACTCATGCTCCCTAAAAAGACAAATCTCCCTCAGCTTGTGCTGCTTACTGCATTCAAAACCTTGTCTGCTTCAAGATGCTTTTCTAAAGCACCTTTGACTGGATTTAGCCTGCTTTAACCACTTGACAGCCCCCATTTTCCTCGCCACCACAAGGCCACAGCCCGGTCTCTCTCTTCCTTGCAGTCTTGTTTTTTTCTTTGTGGGTTAAAACAGTGGAGATGTATTCTCCCAGATCTGAAGGCCACAAGTAGTAAATCAAAGTGTGGGCAGAATCCGTCTTTCTGGGGGCTCTGAGGAAGTCATTTCTCACCTCTCTTCTGGCATCTGTGGCCTCCTACACTCCTTGTGGTTCCATGGCCTACAGGTACATCAGGGAATCTCCGTCTCCATCTTGTTGTAGCCTTCTCTTCAGGCCCCTTTTAGGCTCTTAGTAATCCACCCTTTGATAGAAGTAATTTTGACTTCTCACCCACCCTAATAAGGATACACATGTGTAGACATCTGTTTCCTGTTCCCAAGAATGAGGGCTGAGGTTAGTCTACTCAGGACATGGGGTGCTCATCTCCAGGGCTAACTCCTAGGCCTGGGGCTGAATGTTTCTGAGGAGATGGAAAACGAGGCTTCATTCTCTCAGCAGCTTAACTGAACCCTAAGCCCAGGTTCCCACAGCTCTGCTTTAGACTTCTCATGTCTCTGGATTTGGTTTCCCAAGAATGGTTACTAATAAAGAATTACCAGATGAGCCCACCCCTCTATTAGGATATACAACATGATGTTTAGCATCTTTATATTGTTCTATGTGTTTATTTGCATTATAGTATAACTCTGGTGTAAAGCTGCAGACTCTAAAAAAATTGCATCCTTTAAAGGATTATGTGACTCCTGTAGGGAGTTTGAGCCCCACTTTTCAGATGAAGAAACTGAGCTCCCTAGCACTTACCGCCCACAGAAAGTGGGTTGAAACAGCAAGGGGTACATTATCCATAGAAAGTTTTTTTTAAAGTATTTGCTTTGTATTTGTTATTTTTATGTGTGTACGTGTGTGTGCCTGCATGAGTTTACATGCACCCACGCACATGCTGGAGCTTGTGGAGGCTAGAAGGTAGCCTAGGATACCCTGGATTGTGAATTACAGGCCATTGTGACCTGCCAGGTGGATGCTGGGAACTGAATGCAGATCCTCTGTTGCGGGAGCAGTAAGTGCTCTTAACTGCTGAGCCACCTCTGCAGCCCCACAGAAACTTTAAGATTAGTGAGGGTACTATCGAGACTACTCCCTCCTCTTAACCACCCCACTGTACTAGCTCCTTTCCTTGCTGCTGTAACCAAACAACAGACAGGACCACTTAGGAGAGTTTATCTGGGTTATGGCTCCAGAGGATATGGTCTGTGATAGTGGAGAAGGCATGCCAGTTTTGTTCCCTGGTGGTGAAAGCTGTATAGCTTGTGTGCTTCACATGTTACCAGACGGGATACAGAAATCTCAGATCAGAACCAGAGGTGGGAATAACCCTTAAGACACACTCCCAGTGACCCACCAATCACAGACAGAGCCCAGACCCCAAAGGTTTTACAGCCTCCCCAGACAGTACCACCAACCAGGGACCAAGTGTTCAAATCCATTTGTCTGCAGGAGACACTTCACATTCAAACCACAACACCCACAGATGCTGGGAAAGGCACCCAGACTTGGGCCTCAGCTTCTGTGTTAGTCACCCTCTTCCATGCCAGAGGCCAGGGCAGAGGGGCTGTACAGGCCTCTGGAGGGACAGCATTGGTCAGATCAGCTTGTAGTCAGGATAAGCAAGCTGCCCCGTTCTCAGTGTTAGGAACCCTCGAGGAAGCAGAGACATCCCATCAGAGCTTTGGGAAGCACCTCTTTGCTTCTCTATTCAATGTCACCCTTATATAGCTTAAGAATGCAAACTATTGGGGTTGGGAGGTGGCTCAGTAAAGGACCCGAGTTCAGTCCCCAGCACCCACATGAGTGGACCCTGTCCTCCCTTTGCTCCTGGCCCCTCTGACCACTGCATCCTTCCCCATGTCTCTCTTCTAGTCCTCTCTCTCTCTCTCCTGCAGTGGCTTCCTCCTCTTTTTTGCTCTAGCCGAGTCCCTTCTCACTGTATACTTTCCAGCCCTGTCAATTAACTTGACCCTCCCCTACTCCCTAAGGTCCTCCTGGCTTCACAAGGAAAAGAGGTCCTGCTCAATTTTTTAAAAGTCTCAGCTCACAAAAGAATCTCATCTCACTACATTCATTTTCCTGGCAGAAGCTGCCTGTTGGCTTAATGCAGAAGTGATTTAGGGTTGAGTGGAGGTCTTTGCTTCAGGCCACGTTCCTTTCCACCTTATTTGAAAGTGTTCTTGGTGTGCAACTCATAAAATCACCACACAGGGGCACTGTTGCTCTTGAAAGCTGCTTGGATTTGTAAGCCACTGTTCTCTGGTAAGCAAAACCACCAGGATCCAGATTGTGATATTGATTTTATATTTTATTTAAATTAATTATCATTGACATTCCAACATGGCTTAATTTCTTGGGTCAAAATATACAGATCTGGAGTCTGTTTGATGTCACTTACAATATTTTCCAGAAGCCAATAATAATGAAGGTCAAGGGAAACTGCGTTATAGAACAGTTAGTTACTTGTGAGGGCTTTTCACTGAATTTTAAAGTATTCCTGGAAGCTGGAGACATGGTTCAGCAGTTAAGAGCAGTGGTTGCTCTTGCAGAAGACCCAGGTTTGAATTCTAGCACCCACAAGGTGGCCAACAACTGTTCCTAACTCCAGTTCCAGGGGACCTGACACCCTCTTTTGTCCTCTGCAGGCACCGCATAACACAGGTGCATTCACGTACATGCAGGCATAACACCCATACACATAATAAATTAAAAAAAAATTTAAATGTAAAAAAAAAGTGTCCCTGGAACCCTGGTTCTATGGTTCAAATTAGCATGTGAATATAGAGATCTAAAAGATTCAAAGGACAAAATGTGGGTGGTGGGTTGGAAAGAAATTACATATGTATTAACAGACAGTGGGATGCAGAGACCATATCACACCAGGCTTTGGGTGGTTGACAACAGTGACAGCTGGTTATTATAGTGGAACTAAGCTAGCAGTTCCAGAATGGGGCGTACTGTGGAGTGGAGGCCCAGCCTTCTTGGGGTGTCTGCTCAGACCAGGATCCCCAAATCTTCAGCCTTCTTGATGTAAAATGGTGTTGATGATTCTTGCCCAGTTGCTATGCTCAGGATAGTTTTAACACTAATTCCAAGTGTAAAGGCAGGCTCAGAAAGAACTGGCTGTAATAAAAAGGTAACCATCTCCTGGATGGTGGGACACGATAGCCTACATGCTCAGTGGGTGATCACTGCAAAGGAAATCTGCAGCAGGCAAGTTTGAGGCTTAGTCCTGCCACCCTCCCTGTGTTGCCTGAGCAAGACACTCGTCCCATCCCTACCTGCTCTCCTCCTGCTTGTAGAAGTGCTTGGCTGAGGCTCCCTCCATCCAGTCTTGTTCTGACAAGCACCTCCCGGCCCCTTCCTTGCCTTCTATCTCTGCCTTACATATTAGGCCCAAGAGGACCATTATCTAAAACCTAGACGAGCTTTTCTTCCCTATCCTCTTCCATCATGTTAACATGTTTAAATTCTTACTTCAAGTCCCAGGGCAAAGGCCGCCCTCTTGGAGAGCACCTGGGTCTCACAGGTGCAGAGTCCCCCTGTCCCTTCTGACTGCAGAACTTCTCCTAACTCCCAGGAGTCTTGGTTAGCATCTGGCTCCAGCCCAATGGCCAGCACACAGCAGGAAGCAGGTGATTGAATTAAGGACCACACATGCACACACCCACGGGGCTTCCTGCAGGGCATCTGGCATTGATGCTCTGCTGACAGGATTTGGACTCTAGTGAATTCACACAATCAGGCTCTTCCAATGCAGGCAGACTGGCATAATGGTTAGCACCCAGACTCTGGAGCCATAGGGCCTGAGCTCAAAGCCTGGCTCTGTCACCCAGCAGCTGTGGAAGCCTGGACAAGTTTCTAAATGTTTGTTTCCTTTATTCACTATGCAAGAAGATAATGCTAGCTACTTTTATGGATGCTCTGAGCAAAAGATGAGCTAGTACTTATGCTTGGCAAAGTATGTTATAAGCCCTTACTAAATTCTGCCTTCAAATGGTGTTTTTACCATTATTTAGTAGACTACACGACCCTCAGAACTTCTTGCCAGGTAGCAGGATTTTTAATGCAAAGAAAATGAAATCCTGTGTCTCTCGCTAGGCCCATTCAGGCCTTTAGTTCTGCTGGCATTGGCTGCAGAGGGCTGGGAAATGGAGCTGGGAAGCTGCTGCCTCAGTGGTCTCTGGCTCCAGGGCCTCAGACAGAACCATTGCTTAGCAAAGGCCTTGAGTGTATGGGAAGCAGATTAAGTTCCTATCATTTTGGCCTGCCGCTGGCTATTAGCTAAACTGCACACTTTGATACAGGGAGTGTCCTTCTGCCCCGTCTGGGCGCCAGGCAGCTTCTTATCTATGTGGTGATGGCTGCAAGTCACTCAAGCGCTGGTGACATGAGTGTCCTCAGCAGATTTGCCCTCTGCTTGCTGCGATTCAAGGACAGGGGAAGAGAGGAAAAAGGGTGAGAACAGGTAAGGAGGGCGACCAAACAGAATAAAATGTTCTCGGGCATCTTCCGGGTAGAGTTCTGAGATCGGCCCTAGGTTTCTGCTCAGAGGCCGGTATGCCTTTTTCATGGGTTTGTCCAGCCTGTGCCTGGCAGTACTAAAACTTCATTCTTCTACCTTCCAGATTTTACTCTAATTTTCTTCTATTCAGTCTCTGTTCTAGTTCTTGGTAAAGAAGTTATTTTGAGGGGGGCTGCAGAGATGGCCTAGCGGTTGAGAGCGCCGACCGCTCTTACAGAGGACCCGGGTTCGATCCCCAGCACCCACATGGCGGCCGAGAACCGTCTGAAACTCCAATTCCAGGAGAACTCCAGTTCCAGGGGAATCCGACACCCTCTTCTGACCTCCGCGGCATTGCACGACACGGGTGCACAAACCTGCATGCAGACAGTACATTCATACACATAAAGAAATGAATAAAATTAAAAAAGAAAAGTAAATTAAAAAGAAGTTATTTTGAAGTTCAACAGTGGCACTGAAAGACATTACCACTGTGCCACACACTTTTCCCATACTGCTGGATCTGGTGGAGGAGAGGCAGGGGAATGACGGGAATGGGATAGCCTTATGTGTCTTCCTGCGTCCAGGGCTCAGCTCACCCAACATATGCTGTAAACATCCACCACAGTGAGCATGGAGAACAGCCTTAGAGCTCCTAATCAAACCTTCACTGTAAGAGGATGCAGTGACCCAGTCCATTTGCTTCCTGTTACATACACGGAAACTGATGCCCAGGGAACAGCTAGTGAATAACAGTTAATCCCTGCCTGGCTCTGATTACAAGTGAGGTGCTATGCTAGCCGCTTTACAAAGATGAGATGATAAAAGCCTGAGGTCAGCTCTATGAGTACATGCCACTGTTGTTGTTGTTGAGTGGGATGGTTAATAACTGTCAACTGGACAGAATATAGCATCACCTAGGAAACAAATCTCTGGATATGTCTGTGAGAGAGTGTCTAGGCTAGGTTAATTGAAATAAGAACGTGCGCGGTACATTTCTTTTCTTGGGCCAGGGTTCCGGACGGAAAAGAAAGGAGAACCCCAGCTGAGCCTAAGCATCCGTGTCTCTCTGCTTCCTGTCTCTGAAGACCACGTGACCAGCTGTCTCACGTTCCTGTTGCTATGGTTTCTGTCATGATGGACTGTAGCTTCAAATTGTGAGTCCAAATAAACCCTTCCTTCCTGAAGTTGGTTGTGTCAAGTATTTTGTTACAGCAACAAGAAAAGCAGTTAATGCGACGAAGAAACAGGTACAGGCTTGTTAAGGAGCCATGGCGTACCGCCAGTAGCCGGTGCTTATCCTACAACTCAGCTAGCAGAGAGCAAATGTTCCCGAAAGCAGAACTGTTGCCCACAACCCCTTCTTGCAGGCCAAGGAGCAATGCTGGTATACCCCCTGGAGGGCTGCTTTTCTTTGTGCTCACATGCAGTGAGCTAATACTCATTAAATGCTTCCCACCAGCTGCAGTTCCAAGTATTCTGCATGGACCAGGGTAATCCTCACACCACTATGGAGAACCACACCATTATTAGACCTGTTCTGCAGTTGGGACACTGAGAAATTGAGACATTGGCTCAAAGTTGCATGCTTTGTGTCAGGAGGTGGGAAGAGGCCCCAGGCTCTCGCAGAAGCCCGAATCCTTTCTTAAAATCGGAAGCTGTCTCGGAGTTGACAGATAAAGGTATTTGCTCTTTTGGACCTTGAAGAACCCTTGCTTGAGGGAGATACCCTACTGATGCAGGTTTTATTGACACCAGGACCTAAGGTCAAGTGTCCATTGCTCCTTTCTTAGAAGAGTGTGGAGTTCAACCAAAGGGCCTGAGACTCATAAAGAGGCAACTTAAGCTTAACTTCTGGGGGGTTGAGTTGGAGGATCCCTTCTGGATCCCTTCTCAGTTTGAGATTAGCTTAAAACACTTGGAAGAATTACAGTTAAGACAATCAATTTAGTTTTAGGTCTAATACAGAATGCCTGAATTCCAAAGTATTCCCATTCAGAGCTAAGGACAAGGAACAAGAGGAAAAGGCCACTTTAAGCTCCTAAATAATCTGTAATAAACTGTTGTTCAGGATACACAATAAGACAAAACTAGAGACTACCAATCACAAACCTCCAGCTAACATTAAAGTAGGGACTTCCCATTTGAATCAATCAAATATATTTTGCTTGTTATCTTTCCATATTCACCATAGTCCCTGGTGCTGGGCGGAGCTCCCTAAACAGTTTCTGATCTGCAGGGCTGACTGATGAGTCTCTTAGTTTTAAATTCATTTCATCTAAAGTCTTTCTTTTTTTACCAGGGGAAAAGATTAATTTATATGTTTCATTTTTGTTAACTTGAATCCTTTAACTGAACTAGAGGGACCACCTCACTAGCATCTCATTATTATTATTTTTGGTCTTTTTGATACGGGGTCTCCCTGTAACCCTAGCTGGCCTGGAACTCCTCTGTAGACCAGGCTGGCCTTGAACTCAAAGAGATCTGCCTGCCTCTGCCTCCTGAGTGCTGGGATTAAAGGCATGCACCACCATGCCCAGCTGAGTCTCATCATTTTTTTAAAAAATATTTTACTTATTTTTATGTGTATGAGTGTATTGCCTGCATGTATGCAAGTGCACCTGTATCATTCAGTGCCTGCAGAGGACAGAAGAGGACATGGAATCTCCCGGAACTGGAGTTAAGGATAGTTGTTAGCTGCCATGTGGGTGCTGGGATTCAAACCCGGGTTTTGTACTTGGTCCAATACAGTATAAAATGAGGACAAGATGAAAGATGTCAATCAAAAGACAGGCAGATTTGCTTGCAACATTTGCAGATAAATGCTGTCACTATAGATGGTGGATAGGTTATCCTCAGCACTGAAAGCACACTGAAATCTCACTATGATGTGATCATTTAGGTTGTATTGATCACAACTATAAACACTGAAAAAGAGCACTATAAAAATGAAAAAAAAATAGAGGCTGGAAAAATGGCTTTGCTGTTAAGAGCACTGGACACTCTTGGAGAGGACCCAGGTTCTGTTCTTAGCACCCATACGGTGGCCAGGCACAACTGTCGGTAGTTACAATGCCCTCTTCTGGCCACTGTGGACATTGCATGTGCATGGTGTGCTTAGACACACATGCAGGCAAAACACTCACAAACATAAAAATAAATCTTAGGCTGGGCAGGGTGCCATACACCTTTAATTCCAGGACTCAGGAAGGAGAGGCAGGTGGATCTCTGTGAGACTGAGGCTAGCCTGATCTACATAGTGAGTGCCAGGCCAACTAGGGCTACAGGGAGAGAGAGAGACCCTGTCTCAAATAAAAGAGCAACAAAGAAAAATAAAAATGAAAAAAAAAATCATTAAAAATAGCATTAAAAACAAAAAAAATGGAAAAGACTTAGCAGAGAGCCCGTGAGATGGCTCAGTGGGCAAAAACAAGCGTTGTCAAGCCTGATGTCTGGGGTTTGATCAATGGAACCCCACGGTAGAAGGAGAGAACCAACTCTAACATACACACACACACACACACACACACACACGCGCACACACACACACACACTCCTCCCGACACTCCCCCTCACCTACCCCACAGAAGCACATGAACATACACACACACACTCACACACACACACACACACACATATACACAAATGTATACACACACACAAGTAAATAAATGTAATACTTTTTTTTTTAATTAGCAGAATTTTCAAGCCATCAAGTCATCTGAAAATCACTAGGTCTTAGGTCTTGGTTCTAAACTGACCTGATTTGATCTAAAACATCTCAGTTTGAGTGAGTCTTCAGAAGATAGGGCTTTGCCAACTATACTGAAATAATAAGAAAAGACTCTTCAAAACCCATTTAAATAGTAAGTGCTTTGAGATGATTGGTAAGCATGAGTCAGTTTGTTAAAACTTGATTTAAATAGTTTTTTTTGGGGGGGGCGGGTAAGAGCAAGATCTAGTGACTAGTTCTCTCCAAGAAGGGGAGAGAGCAGCTGCCTGGAAGAAGACATTGAAGTAAGCCTGGGGTTTGGCTTGGCTGCAAATGTCCGGTCTAGGCTCCTGTGTGTGCTGCTCTGTCTCCCTATTCAAGAGGCTGCATCGACTTCTCAACAGAGTAAAGCACAGTTAAGAGAGCAATAGTGATGACTGTGCTCTTAATCTGTTGACAGGTCAGAGATGGGTGTGTGGGTGCACGTGCTACAGCACATGTGTGGAGGTCAGAGGATAACTTGATGGGGTTGGTTTTCTCCTTCCCTCTTTATGTGGTTTCTGGGGCTCAAACTATGGTCACCAGGCTTGTGTGGCAAGCCCCTTTACCCACTGAGCCATCTTGTCGGCTTGAATATAGCTATTATTGTCAGATGTGGCACTAATCATTTTATTTTTTTATGTATTTATATTTTGTCTCTTCGAGACAGTGTCTTCCTGTAGCCCCAGCTGTCCTAGAACTCTCTATAGACCAGGCTGGCCTTGAACTTGCAGAGATCCATCTGCCTCTGCTTCCCAAGTGCTGGGATTAAAGGTATGTGCCACCATGTCTGGCTGGCACTAATCATTTTAATTAGTTGTTTTCTTAAAGTCTGAGATAATGTTACTTATAGATCTTTGACTACATTGAGGCTCCTGACTATTAAGATCAAGGCTGGAATTGCACCCAATGGGTAACAGCAAAGCTTTAACTATGTCTACCCTCCATTCTCTTTCCCCAGCAGCCTTAGTGGGCTGACATCCCTGAGACTGTTACCCACAACCTACAGAAAGCTCCGTGGGGTGGTTGGTGTGTGAATGCTGGGCTCAAAACCAAGATGAATATATCTCCAAGACTGTACATCAATTGCAAGGGAGGATCAGATGTTATCAGACAAAGGGAAGGTAAAATTGCAACATTCCAGTATAAGTGGACACGTTGTCATCTCTTGGAGAAACCTGGTAGTTAGTGGAAAGGATAAGCACTCTACCCCAGCTTGCACTCCCTTCAAGGCAAGTGACTTCTTTCAAGAGCCACACAGGCCCTGCACAGATCCCATCCTTGGTTTCTGATACAACTGCTTCCATCTCAATTCTCATAGCAATAATCATCCAGACATGTACAATACACTGTTCACTTGATGTTTTGCTAAATATGTCTCTTGTTTTGTCTTTGCAGCTGAAAGCCTGCCTTCCAGGCCATTAGATAATCTATAAACATCTGCTTTCTATTCCCCTCCCGATTACTGTCTTTAAAATCCAAATCTAGGCATCTTCAGCCACCTTGAAGAAGGCACCTTGAGCAAAAGAAGGGTCGACTGTGTAAACGATTCCTCCCTCTCCCTAGAAGCCAAGGTGTGACTTTGCGATCTTTAAAGAAGGGACCAGGGAACAGCCACAACTGGAGGTGAAGGGCCATTATATTTTAGGAAGCAGAGTGGAATTCCATTCCTAAAGGAGGCCCCTGCTTGAAACCACTCCAGCTACAGGCTGGGTGGACAAGGAGACCTAATGCAAATGAAACAGCTGAGGTTCCCGCCTCCCCCAGGTAGATGAGGAGAACATTGGGTCTCTTCCTCCATCACTCTCCACTTTACTCCTTTAAGACAGGGTGACATGGTTAATCTTTTTTTTTTTTTTTTTTGTCTTTTTGAGACAGGGTCTCCCTGTAGCCCCAGCTGGCCTGGAACTCACTCTGTAGACCAGGCTGGCCTTGAACTCAGAGAGATCTACCTGCTTCTGCCTCCCAAGTGCTAGGATTAAAGGTGTGCACCGCCATGCCCAGCTCACCTTTTTTAAAAAATTTTTTATTTATTTTTGGTCTCATGGTTAATCTTAATTATCAACAACACAAACTTGAATCACCTGGGAAGAAAGTCTCAATGAGGGATTGTCTAGATTAGGTTGGTTGGCGTTTGGCATGTTCGTGGGGGATTGTCTTGATTATGTTAATTGAGGGGGAAGACGTTCCCATTGTGGGTGCCCCATTACCTGGGTTTGCATCCTCATCTGTATAAAAAAAGGAGAATGTGAGCTGAGCACAAGCACCCATGCTTCCTCTTTCTGCTCGTGACTGTGGATGTGACTAGCGACTTCCAGTCTGACTGCCTCGACTTCCCACAATGATGGGCTGTAACTTGGAATCAGAAGGCAAATAAACTCTTTCTCCCCCATATGGCTTTTGTCAGGCTATTTTATCACTATTTTGCCACAGCAACAAGAAGTGAAACTAAGACTCAGTGTTTCTCACTGAAGCAGAAGCAATCTGGTTTGGCTAGGCTGGCTGGCCAGAGGGAGCTCCTGGGAGCCACCTGTCTCTGTCCCATATGATAGGGTGACAGGCAAACTCAGCCTTGCCCTGATTTTATGTGGTAGCTGAGGATTTGAACTCAGGTCCTCCCGCTTTCACAGCAAGCACTCTTACTTACTAGGTCAACTCCCCAGCACCTGCAATGTCAAAAGGTTGCACATGCTCGATAGTTGCCAAGTTTAAATGAATTTAGGTTTAAGGACACAAGGCTGCAAGGATCAGAGACAGACAGACAGACAGACAGACAGACAGACACACACACACACACACACACACACACATACACACACACACACACAACCCCTGCATCTGCTATTGCGTATAAGCTCCTAACAGCAACCTCAGTGGCTAGAACTGCTCTGTGGATAAGTAAGTTAAGCTTATGTGACCGCCCAATGTTATATCGTTACATACTGGAGCCACACTTTGAACCAAGTTCTGAAATTAGTTTTTCTTGGCTTTATGAACATCCTTTCACAAGTTTAAGTGGCTAGTTTAACTTAAGGGGTGCTTACAGTTACTCAGTGGTCAGCTTGTTGGCCACTGAGTAGACAGACTCTCTAGTCAATGTTTAAGGGAAAAGAGTGGAATGCAACGGAGCCTCTCCCTTGCTAACCTCCTCCCTCACCTACAATTTCTGGGATCTCAAATGGGGCTGGAAGGCAGCAGAGACTTTCTAGCGCTGTCCAGATGTGACCCAGCTCGCACCTTCTTTCTCTCTTCTTACTCTAGTGATGTGACCTCAGAGATGGGCTGCCTCCCCTGTAGCACCCCAGCTTGCCGATGCCTGTTTCCCCTTCCACTGATCCCAGCCTCAGTTTCCCTGCAGCCTGGTCCTCTCCGACCAGTTGGAACCCCTTTCAGAGTTTCCCTTCTCTACGGCCTTCATTCCCTTTTGCTGTTTCTCATCTTGATAAAATTCCCAGGTTCCTCATCCAGTTAGACAACCATTTTGTCACTTCCTTTGTAATAGATACCTGCATCTATAGTCAGACAACACTCCTGACCTGCACTTGCTCTGTCAGAACGCCAGCGGACTTCCACTTCCTGTCTAGACCCTCTAATTCCACAGGTAACAAACAGTACGTGTGGTGATAGCCCTTCCACAATCTGGGACATTAATTTGGCCAGTGTTTAACATGCAAAAGTCACCTTAGCTCCCTAGAATTCCATTATATAATGTTTCCTTTAATTTGCTCTGTCAGAGCAGATCAATTTAAAATTCTGTTGTTGGGCACTTTGTCATGTCCATCCTGTGGGGACCATAGGGTTTCCTGAGGGTTAATGAGCTGCCTGCAGGGTCTCTACATTCCACCCAACACCAATTAGCCCTGCGCTGGCAGCAAAGGGTCTAGCAATGGGGTGGCCCTGAGGGGTGATGGGTCATTCATAGAAGCTGGACTCTGCAGTCTAAAATAATAGAAGGGTTTTGGGTCCCTCCAGAGCACATTAGAGAAACATCATCAAACATCTCTTCTTAGGCCTTTTTTCCCTGCCACTGTCCTCATAGCTAATTCTAGCCTTTGTTATGTATGTGCTCAGAGAACCATCTCACGGTAGTGAGCCTTTATTGGCTGGTATCAGTGAGAAGTTTGACTCCCACGGACATTCTGTGGTATTGCTGTTCCTAATCTCTTCCAAATGTACCTAAGTCATGCTTCACTTTGCCAACAGTGCTGTGATCGGAGATTTGCATCACTAGGTGTTCATATTGTTGTACACACATCACAGAATGCATGAAACTAACCCGCATAGCCTACTACACACCCAGGGTGTGTGTGTGTGTGTGTGTGTGTGTGTGTGTTAGCCCATTACTCCAAGGGCTATAATAATTACAAGAGCACAAGATAACATGAAAATCAGAGAGAGAGAGAGAGAGAGAGATCAAAAGATGTGGCAGATTCGAGGTGTCTGGGGCTGTTGTTGGTACAGCATGTGCCGTTTTACAGCAAGCTTTTTTTTTTTTATATAAGAAGTAGTATACTTTAAGACAATTATTGAAAGAATGGAAGCGTAAACAAATACAGCAGTACCATCCATTCATCGTCATCATCCAGGGCTATGCAAGGTGTGTATCTCATGTGCTGTGGCTCTGACTCCTGACAGGTTCATTTACATCAGCATCACTGCAAACACAAGGAGCGGGAGGTTAAGAGAGCTACCACCTCATTGGAAGATAGAAAATTTCATCTCTAATCTTATGGGACCACTGTCATACCCATGGTTCATGGCTGTCTGAAATGTCATTGCATCGTACATGGTCGGATATATGTATCCACAAAACTGTTTTTCATTTCTAGTTTTGAGTCAACCAAAGCACTCAGAGGCTACAGATGTGGTTCAATCTTACCTAGATGCATGAAGCCCTGAGTTCAGTCCCTAGGACCACATAAAACTGTGCTCACTTATAATCTCAGCACTCAGGAAGTGGAGTCAGAAGAATCAGAAGCTCAAGGTCATCTTTAAATACATAGCAAGTTCTAGGCTAGTCTGGAGTACATGAGACCCAATCTCAAAAACAAACACTGACTATATACCTCCTGCCTTGACTCAAACTAGTCACAAAAGTGGCCTCTCCACTCAAATACATAAAGTCACTAATAACTCTCATGTGCAACTGTTCAGCTAGGTCACATCCCACCCCACCATGCAGCCAGCTTGCCTGGAGCATCTTCATTACCAATCGAGCCTTGAGAAGCGCCATCAAAAGCACTGAGCCAGGTTTGGGGGTGCACACCTTTAATCCTAGGGCTTCATAGGCAGAAGCAGTGGCTCTCCATGAGATTGAGGCCAGCCTGGTCTCCATATCGAGTTCTAGGCCAACTCTGGCTACAGAGAGACCCTGTCTCAACCCCCCCCCCAAAAAAAAGGTCCTTCAGAACTAAGGACAGCTGTTTCTTTTAATCTCAGCAGCTTTACAATAGGTTCGATGATCTGCTGCTTTGACTCCTGGAAGTTGAACATAATTTCTTTTTCAGTAGGTTAAATCAAATTCCTAGGAATAGACAAGTGGATGTGAAGTTAAAAGTTGGTTTACTATTTTTAACCATTCGGACTTTAGTTTTTAATTAACTCTGTTAATTTTTTTCTTTCCAGTTAGACAATTATCTTAGCCAGAAAGATAAATGTAAGGTTTTTACTGAAGTTATCTGCCTTCTCAATGTCAACCATTTTAACCATTCAGCCTCTCCGGATGGTAAGTAGCTCTGTCCCCACCTCATTATACTTTCATGATGGATATTCTGTTTCTTTAGAGAACCACGGGCTTCCTGTGCCCTGGTTTGGACCCTGAGTAACTGTTCTGGATGGACAAGACCATTGGGTTCCCTTCCCCTCTGGTTTCTTGTTGCATTCAGTTAACAAGAAGCAGAACCAGGATACAGCAGAACCACTCAAGAGTGTTGGCTCACTTCCAGTCACAATCCATGGCTTGGGGGCAGGGGGGTCCACCGGGAGTGGCCATTCTCATTGTTCCTGTTATATGTTTACATGTTCCTTCCCCCCAAGTTCTTCTTATTGCTCTCCAGCTTGCCCATCTCTTGTTAGTCCCTCTGTCTGCTACCCACACCTTTTAAAATAGTCTTTTAATTAAAATATCCTCAAATATCTTCTGGGAGCCATCTGTTTCTTCTGGGACCTTCACGGGTATGTCATTTTTCTTGGCACTCCAAATCAAAACGCTGGTTGTGGTGGTGGCTGACCGCAGAGGACTTCCAAGACACCATGCTTTCTCAGGGCCAGCCTGTCTGAGACGTTGTCTCTCAGCTTTGGACGTCTGTGTTTGTCTACCTCTCTGTAGCTTCTTTGCTGTATGATCTGCAGTCTTTTCAATCTTCAGCTCTTCAGAAAGTTTGCTCTGTTGTTTTCTAGCTTATTTTACTAACATTTCCCTTTCTCTCTCTGTAAGAATAGTTAGAAACCCCAAAGTGCCATTGACACTCATTTGGTTGGGGACCTGGACAGCCACCTAGACTAGCTCTTCTCAGTGTTTGCCCTCTCCCTTGGGTAACATCTCACAGGTATCACGCATCCACACAGATGAGGGCTATGTCGTGACACTGAGGTTTGTGAGCCACTGACCTCACCCCTTGACAGATATTCTTCCATCTGCTTTGAAACATTTCAGTAGAAGAAGTCAGGGTTGGGGATACTGACAAGACTGAGCAAAGACTATTCTACTGTATGAAGAATATATATATATATATATATATATATATATATATATATATATATTTTTTTTTTTTAAACAGGGTCTTGCTAAGTAGCCCAGGCTGGCCTCAAACTCTTACTCTTCCTGCCATACTCTCTCAGGGTTGGGATTCTGGGTGTGCGCCACCAGCGATGCAAGGAAAATGTAATGAAATATTTGTCCACTCTTCCTTAGGAAACACCGTGGCTTGCTTTTACATTAGGAATTTGTGTTCATAACTGCATTTTCAAGAATGGGAGTTTGGGCAAAGCTAAAAGTGTGTCCATTACATTTCTCTAGCTTGATCGCACTTGCTGTAATGAATAACGACAGCATCAAAGCAACCAAACCAGTCAAAATTTTCACCAGTAGCAACGAAACAGAGAGAGAGAGAGAGAGAGAGAGAGAGAGAGAGAGAGAGAGAGAGAGAACCTAGTGCCATGCTCTTCCAAAGCTAGCTGTCCTGGGAATTCTGCACAGCGGCATAGACAGAGGCGGAGCCCGGAGCTGCCTCTCCCTTCCTGTCTGCTTCTGAAAAAGCAGCGGAGGGTATGGTGAGGGAAACCTTCCCTGTGGGTCAGGAAGGGAGAGTGCTTCCTCTAGAGAGGGAGAAGGATGCCAGGGTAAAGAAGGGAAGGAGGCAGGGGAAGGATGGGCTGATTTTCAACGAAGGAAATGAATTTATAGCATACAGTCATTTCCTAGGAGTAAGTTTGGTTATCTTGAGTCTGCCAGACTTCCCCTTTTATATATGCATGGAAAGAATTCAAAAACAGAAATAATGCTGAACAATTACGAGGCTTATGGCTAGTAAGTGGGATTAGCATAGTGTCCAAGTAGTTTCCCCACCACCTCTCTACTGAAATATACAGACCGTTATGGATGAGAACATCGTCTGTTCTGTCTATATCTTACAGCTACAGACCCAGTCAGAACCCTGAATCTTTGCACAAAGTAGATCTTAAAAGCCGTTGACTGACTGCACAGTGAGGATGTAGTGCCCAAACTAAGAGGTGTGAGATGGAGTATTGATGTCCCCTACTTTCAAAGGAAGAGGTTGACTGATATCATATAAACCAGGACTGTTAGCAAACAAAAATATTAGGGCACCACTGACCCTGAGCCTCCTTTGCGTGGGCACATAGGACACGCTTGTGAGACTTGGGGTCCCCCAGTGCTACTTTGATTCCTTTTATCTCCATATAGAGACCCAGAGATGCAGTGACACCAGGCTGTGGTGTCATTCCCCCCCCCCCCACGCCTCTCCACCTTTCGCTGCCCATGTCTCATCGCCTGCTCTCGCTGTGCTGGGGAAGCTTTGCACCAGTGCCACATGCACTTGTGATTTGTTATATTTCTTGACCTTGGCCTACAGGTAGCTGACCTGGAAATTCTAAATGTTTCCCCGAGTCAACTGGAGAGTAGAGTGGAGAGAAGCACATCCCATAATATACAGGGACTTGAACTCAAGAGATGAAGTGAGAATTGCCAGAGAGGAATGTGCATGTTCTCTATGCTGCACTTACGCTCTCTGGGGGGAAGGGGGACATAAAGTGTTAGCATGGCCAGGCTAAACCCCCTTTACCAGGGTGCCTTTCCTGAAGGTGGGTGGACCACGGGAAGCATCTGTGTGAGAATCAGAGAACAGAGGGAAGACTGTGGTTTGTCTGCTGCTCACTTAGTGGGCGGAGGCAGCATCCAAGACCACAAACTACGGTACCTTCTCTGGATCCCCCCCAACCCCAGCTTCTCCAATTCCTGTTTTTATTGCTGTGTGATAGAAGCCAGTGCTCCCTGCAGGATGGCTATGCTGATGGGAGTTAGAGATAACTGACCCAGGTTTCTGGCAGTCTTTCTGTGTTCTGACTCAAGCCTCTGGTCCTACTTTGTTCTTGATGTCCTTATTTCTTTTCTGTAGCCCCAGCTGGCCTGCAACTCACTATGTAGACCAGGCTGGCCTTGAATTCACAGAGATCTGCCTGCTTCTGTGTCCCAAGTGCTGGGATTAAAAGCATGCACCCACACCCGGCTTTGATGTCCTTAGTTCATATCCATATCTCTTTGCTAACTGCCTGCTCTTGAACTTCACGATCAGATGGGAAGTCATCAGTCTTACATAGACTACTTAATCAGCAACTGCACAAGGTCTATCCTCTGTGACACATGTATGTCATCAACCCCACAGACAACTTAAGACATACTGACTGTGAGGAATTTATTCATGCCACAGTAAGGATGGCCATTGAGCATCATGCAATCTAGTTGCCCAGAATAAATGCTCTGAAGTAGACCCTGAGACATCTGGCTGTGTGGACAATAAGGAGCAAGAAACAGTGTTATGGAAAGCTGATAGTTGTAACTGTGTTGATCAAAAAGAATAGCACAGGCCATTGGATGTCATTCATTTTATGTTAGAAGTCCAGGTAAGAGTTGTGATAAGCAGGAACAAAGCAGTCTCTACATTATTTATGGTTCTAATGGTGGAAGTACATCCACAAGGAACTAAGAAGTGGTTAAAGATTAAATGAATCAGACTGTGAGTCTTTGGAATATGAGAAGGCATGAATATTTATCACAGCCCATGTCCACCAGGCCTGATGGGACCTTGGGGGAGCTCTCATACACACACACACACACACACACACACACACACACACACACACACACACAGAGGCATGCACGCTCGTACCCATGCATGTACTCTCTCTCTCACTCACTGCTGTATCTGCTTTTCTATTAAACCGTCACTGATACTGTGACCTTTTAAAAATCCTTGTCTGATCATTTCATTCTCATTTAAAACCTTCGGTGTTCCCCACTGCCTTCAAGACCCACGTCCTCTTGGCCCTCCAGCCTCTCTCCTTTCCTTGCTTCCATCTGCTACAGCCACCTCTACCATCTCTAAGTTCCCTGTCTCACCAGACTCAGTTCCATAAGAAGGATTTTGCTGTTCTGTTCTGTATTTCTTACTTTTCTCAAATGCCTTAAAGAAGGTCCACTGTAGTGGGGAAAGCATGGTAGGATTCATGGTGGCAGGAGCATGTGGTGGAGCCTTGCTCACATGCTGTAGACCAGGGATCAAAGAATATAGCCTGGGACCAGGGGAAGGTGTCACCTCCAAAGGCCTTGTCCCTGCGACCTCTACCCTCCAGCCCTACCTCTTAAATGCTTCAGTATACTGCCACCAGCTAGAGACCAAGCCCTCCAAACACTAGCCCACAGGAAACGTTTCAGACTCCAACCATGACCTGATCTTTGGCCTGGATGTCCCCTTCCAGCCCTGTTCCCTGGCTAGCATCAGCAGCTTTCTTGGCTTGGCTTGCTGGTTAGTCTTGTCAGTCTTCTCTCTTAAATCACTGTGTGCCTCTCCTCTGAACACCATTGCGTGTTCATTTCTGTGATTTCTTGTCTAAGTTTCCTTTCCCCCATTGGATTCTCAGCTTCAGGTAGGTCTCGGGAGGGCTGGTTATTCTTGCTCTCAACTAAGTTTTCCGTACACCCAGTACTTTCTTCTGTAGGCAGTTAATTTTTCTTCTTGGCATAGGAAATATCGGTTGAATAAATGAATAAATAAAAGATAGCTAGACAGATGAAGGACCTGGAGGAGAAGCCACAGGATGGCTGAGGAAGGAGATGGAGGATTAACGCCCTGCCCCAGGGAGGCTAAGAGGTGCAGCAGCTGTCCTGGGCAAAGTTGTTCTGGACTGCACAGAGTTAGGCTCCACATCCGTCAGTCTTCTGAAAAGATTGGAAACTACTAACTCATGTAAATTAGATGCCTGCTGAGAGAGAAGCCAACTCCTCTCTGTCTTGGCCAATTACTGCTAATGACTTTTCAAAGTCATGACAGCTGTTATTCTTAACTATTGAAGCAATCACAGCATAGTGTTCAACTTTTTTCTTAAAGTTTGAATTGTTTTAAAGTAAAAGCAGAATTTGGAAATGTAGCATTTTTTCAGAATAAATTAGTATCTGTGGAAGAGAAAAACAATGAACACATTCCTAAGTTATGGCAACATTTTTCTTCCAAGGGTAATTTATATTAGTAAAGCACTTTGGCTGACTTGAGTTGATTGATCCACGCACTTGTCTAAATTTCCGTCTCTCCTTCAGGCTTAGGATCTCAGCCTCCTAACGTCTGGATGTGATCCTGGAGAATGAAGTTTGATAAAAGCACTCAATGGTTAATGCTTGAACTGTAGTGCCCAAAAGGAGTAACAGTGATTTTAGAGGGGCAAGTTGCTATATCTCAGCATTGAGATTGGATTGAGCTAAAATACTTGGCCTGAGTTCCAGGCTCCCCAACGCTTAACTTTGAGGTCTTGGGAAGCTCATGTGACTAACTCTTGCAAGTCTATATCCCTTACTGTCAAATGCATCGCTGTCTAAGCTTGCAAAGGACCTTGACCCTCTAGTCTACTGTGATTCCGAGGGTCTCGCTTTCTGGCAGCAATTGGTCTGAGCTGTTTTTCTTAGACAAATACAATGACTTGTGAGATGCCAGTGTAATCGCTGAATTTAGGAAATTGCTCCTTCTTCCAGCTTCCCTCAAACATTCCTTACTTCTCACATTTTCCAGCTGAACCTTTATCATATAAACACTAAGTCTGAAGACATCATTTCTTTGGCATGATAGCATGGAATCACTGTCATCTCCCCCAAACAATTAAAATTTACAATGGAAACTGTAAAGTGTCAATGTTCTCCCCAGTAGACTACTGTTGCCTTTTTTTTTTTTTAGACAGGGTCTCTCTATGGCCTCAGCTGGCCTGGAACTCTCGATATAGAGCAGGCTAGCCTTGATCTGACAGAGATCCATCCACCTGCCTCTACCTCGTGAGTGCTGGGATTAAAAGCATACACGGCCATGCCCAGCTCCCAATAGACTATGTGGCCAATGTGAAAAGCTCCTCTTCCCCCAAGAATGAGGTTCTTTCTACTCTTCTGTTTTGTTTGCTCTTCATCTATTTTAAGGACCAATTTATTTTCTTAAGGACTTTTTCCAGTTCTTACACTTTGCTGTTCCTACCGTCTGTTGCTAAGTCTTTAACTACACAAGTCTGTTTATGCAGCATGTGCTTTCCTTGGACCCTAACTTTAAATTCTCGTTTGACTTTTATGGTTAATTTGGGAATGTGCAATGGAATTAGAAGAATTTATGAAAATTAATTCAATAGACTAATTAGTTAACACGATTCTATGATTTTCCTCACATGGGATAGACTTTACCTTCATTAATGTACAAAAAGCATTCAAACTTGAATATGAACTATTCAAACAGTGTTGTTGTGGTTTCCCCCTAAGTATTGGTAAATATTTTGTGTCTGAATGACTGAAGAAACAAATAGCCAACCATAATTATCACAGCTCTTGGGAGCTAAACAATTATACCACTAGGGATATGTTACTACTCAAGACAATTAGCTTTCAAATATTCCCTGGACCATGTGTGAGGACCTGAGATTTGGATCATGGGTTATAGGGGATATAATTGTATCGTGAATGTTGGAAGGGACTTTATAATATCCCCTAGTGTCATTGGAGAATATTTTGAGCGTTTCATGTACTTGATTCCTGCCCACCCCTTTCTACTTTTGCAACAAGTCTGAATCTAGCCCTCACTCCATGGAACAGCCAGGGAAGCTTACACTTTCACCTTGAAGGAGTACCCAGCAAATGCAGAAGGCTGAGACTCAGCCTGGGCATTTTAGTCTCCAAAGAACCTTTGCCGAGGAATCCCAGCAAAGCAGTAAGGTGCGGAACCATGACAAAGGAAAGAAGGAAAGGAAGGGGCGGGCCAGAGGAGATGGCTCTCCTGAGGATGCCTGCCACAGCATGCGCAGAACCAAGACTTGGACATCCAGAGCAGAGAGGATTCTTGTTCCCTGACTTTTCAAGGGAGATACAGGGAGCCAGAGAAGTCACACATCCCTGCTACCCAGCCCCAAGTCACATTCCCAGCTTGATGTGGAAGCAGAATGAGCTGAGCAGATGGGGCTGAGATACCCAACAGAATTTCTCACAGGAAAGAAAGGTAAATTGAATATTTTATGTGCTTAAAAAAGCCCCAGTAAGCAGATGATATAACATTAGTTACTTTTTCTGCTGCTGTGATTAAATATCTCGAGAAAAGCAATGTAAGGAAAGAAGGGTGTGTGGGGGCTCATGGTTCTAGGACACAGTCGTCCGTCGTGGTGGATGGAAAAGGGTGGTCCACAGTCAAGAAGCAGAGAGAGAGATGAACGCAAGTGCTCGGCCTGGTTCTCCCTGACATGCTGTCAGTAGTAAGGTGAGTCATCCCACCTCAACCCAGAGAGGATACCTTTAGAGTCTTAACTCCAGAGGCCTTTGGATCAGGACAAAGATGACACAGTAGTAACACGGGTGATATGACCAGGTAGGAATAAGGCTGCCTATAAGGGGATCTCACATGCTTTGGCCTGAGTGCAGAAGAACTGCCTCCCTTTCTTCCTTGACATCATATACACCTGCATCGCAAACTTAGATGTGATTCTGAGCAAAAGGAGCTAAAAGAAGAAGAAAAATAGAAGAATAAATGTATAATCCCTGCACTGCTGTGCCTGAGGCCTGCATTAGTTATGGCATTAATGAGAAAGGTAAGAGGCTCAGGTGACAACTCACGTAGACCCACAGGGAGTACAGTCCATCGATCTCACCAGCTTATTCGTGGCTCTATAGATAATCTGTACATTATCTGAAACAAATAATATTGGTCCCACAGGAATTCTTTAAGTGATAAAAATATGTTTCTGGCAGAAGGTCAACTCTAACCAAGGTGAGTGGATTAGTAAGAGACCTCAAATGCCAGTTCCCATCCATGATCGTTTGAACTGCATCTCATTAAAAAGGCATAGGCTGAAGCCCCAATTTCAGCTACCTCTGGGAGTGAGTAAAGAGGTGACTAAGTTAAAATGAGGTGATTAGGCTGTGTCTGAGCCCACGATGACTGGCGTCCCCATAAGAAGAGGAAATTTAGATACAGATCCACATAGGAGGGAGATGCTCTCAAGACAGAACCATCCAAGCTAGAGACGGCATTCGGAAGAAACTGACCCTGCCAACACTTCCTGCTCAAACTTCCAGCCTACAGAATGGTGAGAACAGAAAGGTCTGTGGTTTAGAAGATCCAGGCTGTCATAGTCTCAAATGACAGCCCTAGAAGATTAGTACAGTCTCTCTGGTCATTCGTATGCGCCACACATCTCCACTGGCCAAACCTTATACACATTAAACTAAAATTGTTCTATATATCTTTAAGTTATAAAAATGTAGAAACAGGCATATATAATTGTCATACATAAGCAACTGTACATTTGCTTTTTGAAGTGTGTGGTTTGATGAGTGCTTACCTGTGTACCATTATATAAACACCATCACGAGGAAGATGTGCCAGTTCTAGCAACTTAAAAGTTTCCTGGTGTTTCTGTACAGTGGATTCTCTTCCCACTCGGTTCTATCTCCACCCTCCAGGCACCTGCTGGTCTGTTTTCTATCACCCTAGTTTTGTCATTTTAGAATTTTTGATGAATGGAATTTTGTAATTATTTTGAAGTATAAGAGCAGCCTCTTGCTTTATGTTTTACAATTACAGGTTTTCTGTGCAGGGCTATAACAATAACACGCAGAACCAGGCGGTGAGGTGAAGAAAGCATTGATGGAGATCAGAGAAGCCTGTTAAATCCTGGCTTTGTTAGACATGCAGTAGACACAGGTGTCCACCATCACGGACCCTCAGGCAGTGTCGCAAGGAAACCCTGGTGACAAACTTCGAGCTCCTGTCATGTCATTAGTGCCATGAACAGTGGGCCTGTTCTCCTTACAGTCATGACCTGTGAGGACTTAAAACCAGTTCCTGCAGAAATGAGCCTGTTGTCTGGGAGGAACTGCTCATAAGACATGGCCACAGGAATACCCGGATTAAACAATGATGTCAAAATGAAGAGAACCCACTGATGAGGGCTTTAAAGTAGCTGACTTTGAGATAAAAATCGAGTTCCTTTCTCTTCTCCTTGCCCTTGTGTTTGGAGGAAGTGCTGGGAACAGAGCGGCAGGTAGAGAGCCTGGAGCCGGAGAGTGAGGAGTTAGCCAGATGTTGGGTTCCTGGCTGTGAGGGACACTTCTTATGCTTCTTTGTACACAGACCCCAGTGAGAATCATTCCCTGGCTCACAAAGGAACCCCAGCTCTCATGACTTCTAGGTTCAAGTAAACAGCTCTAACTCTGAGTATTCTACACTCTTGGTGATGACACTGTGCAGTAAGGACCACCTGCTCATTTCTGGGTCCACACATCTGATGCCCAATACAAGACAGAGAAGGAGATCAGAGTTCATCAGGATAGACTGAGCCCAAGCTCCTGTCCCCACAACTACAGCTTTGGGCTTTTGTTAACACACTTTGCCTATGTACCAATCTCCAGAATTCCAGAAAAATTTCTTCAGATATTATTTCTTATAGAAGTGGGTGGCTGTCTGGTAGAATTCTGTAATGATTTTCAGATGGAAAGAAGTGAGACAAGGTGATGTCCTCAGTCAGCACCAGGGCTAGCGACACCCAAGGTGCTGGCTTTCTTCCTCTGACCTACATCCTTCTTGAGCAATCCAGTGACTCTGAGTCAGAAATCCCCAGGGACAGTTCTCTATGAGGGGACACTTCTCCAAAAGCATGAATTCCTGCAGTTTCCAAGCCCTCCATCCCACCCTGGGCAAGAATGTGTTTTCTTTCAGAATGTCTAAGAAGAGCTTTTGGCAGGAAGAGGAAGGGGTGGCTTGTGATCAAGGCTTTCCTCCACCTTCTCTCACAGCTCAAAAGCATCTGGCTGAAAACAGATTTGGGGTGTGCTTACAAATTAAGAAGCTGCAAATGAAGTCCAGTAAGCACCACGTCCTGTCCTGTCTTGATCCTCCTGTACTGGTCTCTGAAATACAGCTGGGTAGTCCAACAATGGCAGTCTATACTCTGAAGAGGCTGAAACCCCAGTAGTAGCTCAGTCCACAAGCTGGATGTTTCAGCAGTCCCCATCTGGCACTGAAGGTTTGGAGGATTCTTAGAGAGACATGAGTCTTCACTCCGTATTGGAAGGTTGAAAAGCTGTGTCTCATGTCTTTGAAGGATGGCAAAAGCAGTGGCAGCCACAGGGTAGCTGCACTTGTAAGACAGGCAAAACAACTGTGTTCTTTTCTTTTACTTTTTGTCTTTTTTTTTTTTTTAAGATCTCAAGTTTTATACCTGAAGTACAATTTCTCCGCCCTTACTAATTATTTATTTCTGGTCCAGGCATTCTTTTCTTTTTCTTTTTTTTTTTTGATTTTTAAAAATTTTTTATTGAGGTTTTGTGCATTTTGTTACAACATTTCTTAATCAAATTTAGACCCCTTCCATGTCCCCCCACCCCACCAGTGTTTGTGCATTCTTCCATACATGTCTTGCATCTTTTTCTCAGTCTTTAAAAAATTTTTAAGAGTAGAAGTTTACTGATTCAGGCAGAAGTTTACTGTTTCGGTCAATTCTTTGAACAAGTTCATTTGGTGACCATGGGAAAGGAAAACCCCAGTGTGGAGCACAAGGGCAAGACTTATGGTTGTTTGGGCTTGCCAAGGAGGAGCCTTCAAATATGACATATTTCAGCCTGACTAATAAAAAAAAAGAAAAAATCAAAAGCTGAAGATGCTAAAAGATATATGTGGCATGCACATTTTGGAGTGATGCAAATTGGAAGGAACAACAACAACAAGGGCAATAACAACAAAAAGACTGGGTCAAAGAACTGACTGAAATGGAGAATCTCTGCTTGAAACAGTAAACTTCTGCATCCAAAATTTTAAAAGAGACTGAGAGAAGGATGAAAAACATGTTTGGCAAAATGCATGAGCTCTGGTGGGGTCCTGGTAGGGCAAGGGAGGGGGAATGTGTCTAGATTTGATTGGAAATTTTGTGTGAAATGCACAAAGCTTCAATAAAAATTGGCTTAAAAAAAAAAGAAACTGCTCAGCAAATGGACCACCTTTCAT
Source organism: Rhizomys pruinosus (assembly GCA_009823505.1). Taxonomy (NCBI): domain Eukaryota; kingdom Metazoa; phylum Chordata; class Mammalia; order Rodentia; family Spalacidae; genus Rhizomys; species Rhizomys pruinosus. The sequence goes on from VZQC01004797.1 coordinate 83,084, forward strand.
ACTAGATCCCTAGGAATTCTTTGTCCACATTATGTTGAAGGTCAAAACAAGAACAAGAAGGAATGTCTCCCCCACCCCGACCCCCGAGGCTTCAGTGGAGAAGTCCCAACTCCATCACCAACTACCCTGGTGGTGTAGAGCAGAGTAAGTCACCTCCTGTAGCCTCACCTTCTCCTTCATCAATAGGACCCCCACATAGCTGTGCTTCCCATTATTGTTTGGAGTTTTAAAAAATAAATAAAAGCACTTTAATAAATGTTGGGCAGGAAACGCCCAACATTTCCCCCATTCTCTAATATGTGAATAAAGAATACATCTTGATTGCCTGATTGCTTTCTCAAAAATGTTTTCACAAGAACACCCAGGAAGTTTGGCTACTGACTATTGCCAATCCCGAAATGTGCACACTGCCTAGTAACACAATTTGTAGTCTTCAAAAACTCTGCTTCCTTGTGCTTGGCAGAAAGATAATTGAAAAAAATGAGGCACCCCTGAACGTATCCTTAACACAACATCTAAACATTTAAAGATATGTTGAACTAGTTGCAAGGGATTCCATTTTGGGGATAATGCATATTCAGCTGAAAATGTCAATGTATTTTTCACAAGATTATAAATATATTAATCATTCAGCTTATGGAAAAATGATTGCTATATCATCTATGTGGTAAATAAAGTGTGCTCTCAGACTGGGTCTAGCCTGCTCTTAATGTATCTTTTTTTTTTTTGGATTTAAAAATATTAAAACAATTAAGAAAAAGAATGAATTCTAATTTAAAAGCATTTCTGAAATTCAGAAACTGTTTGATATATGAACTAAAATTTACCAAACAAAAACATTAAGCCTTGCAGTTTTCAGGGTTTCAATGTTTTTAAATTTAAAGTACAAATACAAATTCCAAGTGGTCACACACAGTGGAACAATTGAAACAGCTCACATGCTAGGGTTGGAGAGACAGCTCAGTGGGCAAAGGTACTTGCTGTCATTGCTGTCAAACCTGCTGGCCTGAGCTTGATACCCTCCTAGAGTCCACCCATATGGTGGCACAAAGAACTGACTCCTACAAGTCATCCTCTGACCCTGCAGGTGGATTCTCTCTCTCTCTCTCTCTCTCTCTCTCTCTCTCTCTCTCTCTCTCTCTCTCTCTCTCTCTCTCACACACACACACACACACACACAAATTTTAAAAAGCCACTTCTTTTCCATTTCTTCATCTTTATAATACAGCGCTCGGAGTTAATTTTAACTTAGTGCTTAAGCAATGGCATACAAGTTTGAGACATGACTGTGCCCAGTCCAAACTGTTAGGCACTGGCTCTCAGGAGGATGTCAGGAGACACTATAGGAATGTTGGTTCTCTAAGTGTATGTCCAGGTAGAAATATGGTGTTATTAAACAGAATTATTGGGCCAAAATAATTTGGGAGGGAGGAATATTTGAATGCTAACTTTCTTCAGAATCACTTGGTGATAACAGAAAGCTGAGCTTTTTCTCAATTCTGCTTTTTAAATGTTCCCCTCTTCCCTTCAATGCCCACATTTGTGTGGATGGCTCCACAGCTCTGTGCTTCATTTACTGTCAGAAGATCAATGACCCATGGCCCCTGAGAAGAGAAAACAGGTGAGAGAACTTGGAACTGAAGATGACGTTCTCTGCTTTTCTGCAGTCTGGCTTAGGACTGGACCACTGTCCACAGAAGAGTATTTCCTGTTTATGGCTGCTAATTAGTAGAATAAGTTATCACTGCATAAGGAATAGACTGGTGGGTCATGTTGCACATTTGTCTACAGAAGTTTGGCATGTGGGGAAAGCACAGGACACCCAGCGAGGCCTGGTGGTTCATGCCTGTCATCTCAGCACTTGGAAGACAGAGATGGTAGAGTCAGGAGTTCAAGGCCAGCCTGGGGCATATGAAACCCTGACTCAGTGAATTAAACATGGTAACAACACCACCATCAAAACAACACAGCCCATATGAATATAGCCTTTTTGAAAAAATAAATGAACTTGGATGTCCTTCAGTGTTCTCTTATCTACTGTAAGTCAAAGTTAATTTTATGATTCAAGGAACAATTCAAAATCACAACGGGCTGGAGAGATGGCCTAGTGGTTAAGAGGTCCTCTTGCAGAGGACCTGGGTTCGATTCTCAGCACCCACTTGGTGGCTAAGAACCTTCTTTAAGCCAGGCATATGCCTGTGGTGGCACATGCCTTTAATTTTAGCACTTGGGAGGCAGAGGCAGCCTGGTCTACAGAGTGAGTTCCAGGCCAGCTGGGGCTATAGTGAGACCCTGTCTCAAAAAAAAAATCACAACAAAGTAAAATTCACCTTCTAAAAGTACATATGCTGATTTAGATCTACATCATGTTATATTTCTTTGAAAACCACCTTTCTCCCTGACCTGTACACATTAGCCATATGCAATTTTTTGCAAGGTTGTAGTTGTGCTGTAGACATATACATAGCTATAATCTCCTGAAAAAGCTTCATTGTGAAATATATCATAATTATATACAAAAGGTATAAAGTCCAGGTATATTTTTAAGTCCAGATGTATTTTTAAATTTTAATGAAATGATCAGTCATGTTCTGATTACCAAGAGAAAGAAAGAAAATGGTTTAAGCACCTTTGATGTCCATGTGCCTGTGCTCCTTAACATTTCTTATTTTTCTGCTTTCTGTGCAAGAGCTAATCCCTCCATCCAAGTCTGTACCACTGCTAAACCCAAAACACCAGATCCCTTAAGTAACATGTTGTTTAATTTTGTCTAGTTTTGAACTTAATATAAATGGGATTGTGAAGAGGGACCAGTTATAAGGGAACGAGATAGACTCCATTTTTCTATTTTGTGGAAATACACTGTGGTGGTTTGAATGAGAGTGTCCCCCCATAGGCTTTAAGTATTCAGACATTTTGTCTCCAGTTGGTGGCACTGTTCTTGGCGGTCTTAGAAGGTGTGGCCGTGCTGGAGGAAGTACTTCATTGGGGGCAGGCTTAGTGAGTTTAACAAGCTTTGCAGTCTCTAGTCTGTCTCTCTGCTTCCTGTGCTCATTACAAGATGTGACCCTCGGCTTTCTGCTCCAGCCCCAGCCACCATGCTTCCCGCCACAATGGACTCTGATTCCCTGGAACTGTCAATCGTAAGCTGAAATAAACTCTTCCTTTTATAAGTTCCCTTGCTCATGGTGGTTTTACCACAGCAACAGAAAAATGACTAATACATACACCATCCGAGAAACAGCCCCCCATCCTCAGATTCCAGGAGAAACCACAGAATATCTCAATAGCTAACAGGGAAGGACCAAAGGTTGTTTGTTTGAAAACTGCATAAACAGGGAAAGACCTGCGCAGTTAAAGATGCTGCTCTTATGCCAGGATGTGCCATTTGAGTAAAATCTCCCATAGCTCCTCGTTTTATTTCGTTCAATCCACAAGTTCAGGGGCTCTTCTACGACACTATCAGTCTAAAATTCATGCTTCTCAGTCCACTAGAATCAATAAAAAAATGCCAAAAACTGGAAAATTCCCATTTGCTAGTTCTTCCTTTAAAAGATCCTCCCCCCCCAAACTATGGGGGGGGAGGATCTTTTAAAGGAAAAAAAAAATACCACTTCTCCCAGCTGCCATCAGGAGGGTTTGGTCCAAACTCGAGCATGAATTAAAAGAATCTTTGCATTATACATCCGAGCCAAGAGTGTCCTGTTGTTTGTTTTTTTTTTATTTTTGGGGGTCCCAGTGATCTGGGCATAACATATGGGGCCTCACTCAACCTGGGAATCCCCCAGGCCCTCAGGACCCTGATCTGAAGAGTCTAATACTGCAGCAGTAATTGTCTCAGTCTTGTCCATTCTGTCCTTTGTGTTCTCTGTGCATCTTTGCTTTCAATCAGACCTTGAGCAGTGGAAACGGCGGCTATAGTGACCTAAGGTGGATGCACCGGTGGGTCGCCGAAGGCTCAGAAAATATGTTTTGACCAGGGGGCGATGAGGTGCCTGCCCAACAGAAAAGTTTTTTCCGTGCAAAGGCGGGTGATGGGGGGGGGGGGGGGGGGGGGGGGGGGTGGGGGGTGGGGGGGCGGGGGGGGGGGGGGGGGGGGGAGGTGGGGGGGGGCGGGGTGGGGTGGGGGGGGTGGGGGGGGGGCGGTGTGGTTCTCCAGCCAAAACCAAGCACTTGGATTTTTCTTCTTTGGTGGCGCTGCAATCTGAGTGTTGGCTTGTCTGTTTTGTTCTCGTGTTTTGTTCTTGTGATTATCAGACTTTTGGACAACTTATGGGACAGACTGCTCTCTCCTAAGCCTTCCCTTCTCCAAATCCAAATCCCCAAACTAAGCTGTCTTATCCTACAGGGAAGGTAGCTGCTCTGGTGACTTCATTAGCAACTTTCATGTGTCTAAGCACGTGCGCTAAGTTTTGTGTGTGGTTTGTTCAGTCATATAATGGAGCGAGATGAAAAGGGTAGAGGTCGACAGGGCGGATGAGGAGTTTTGGCTGCCGGAGAACGGAAAGTGAGACATAACAACAAGCTTAACCAAGTAATATAGATCCTTTATGTGCACAGAATCACTCATTTTGGCATGGCAGACTAGATAGGCATATGCAAACTTTAGAAATATGTATTTAAAAAATACACTTTAAAGGCACTAAAATTTGGAGACTTATAGGACCCTTTCTAAATTTATTGTCTCTGAGTCTATCAAATTGCTTCGTACAGGTGGTAATTTTTATGGGAATTAACCTCTGAGTCTGAATGTTTATGGAATTACCTAATTTTTTTGAGACCCCCTGTGGACCAGTTTCAGGCTGGAAATGGATCTTTGACTGGCTTTGTTTTGGTGGGGCAGTTTTGTTGCCCCTGGGACGCGTGTGGTGGCAACACACTTTTATCCCAGTCCTTGGGAGGCAGAGGCAGGCAGTTCTTGTGAGCTCAAGGCTCAGCCTGGCTTCGCAAGTCACCAGGCCAGGCTGAATAAAGGAAAGCGAACTTAAAAAAAAAAAAAATAAATTAAATAAATACATTAAATAAAATCAAAAGCATGTGTGTGAGTGTTGGTAACTTCCCACATGCATGGAAATTACACATGTGTAGTGACTATTGGTAATTTTCACCGAAGTAAATAACATGTGTAGAAGAAATAAATAACAGGTGGTAGCGGTCTCATTGAAATAGTTCTTGGCATGGGCAGGTCCCCAAGGGGACTCACAGCTTCCTGGCCACAAAGGCGTGTGCCATGCCCACAGTTCTGGCTAGAGAGTGGTGCTTAAGTTCCCTGTCCTTATCCCAATCCCACCTGGTCAGTGGGCTGGGCCTTAGGTGTGAGTGAGTTGTTTTTAGAGTAAAAGGATTCATCAAGCATATTGGAGCCAATAAAAGGCACGTGGGCAAGATAAATGTGAGTGTTTGAGTGGCGGGCTTTTATTGTCCCTGTACTGGGAGGAGGTGTCAATGTTTTTAGGCAGAGAACGTATGGAAAGGCTGCTAACAAGGGATTGGAATTGGTGCTGTTTATGATGGAAAAAGGGAGAGAGACAGTGCAACCACAAGCCAGTTTCTGGGTTTAGAGACATCTCTCCAGAAGACATACGTCTATCCCCAGATTTCTAGGTGATTTCCTAATGCTTTTTCGGCTCAAGGGCTCCCCCCACACTAGACTCTGGGTCTAGACTCCAGCAGACTTATCTGGGAATGTGACCCCACCCTTGTCTTTAATGAACCCGTAGGGTGCCTCTGTCAGTTAGCTTGAGAATCAGGCTGCTTTCATGCGCAGAACCTTTGGTTAACGCATTGTGTTTATGAAAAAATCTACCCCGATGGTTTTAAAAATGTAAAAATCTTACTGTAGATTTTCTGAGTCAGAAACAAATAACTGACCAATTTAATCCAAATTAAAAATAGGAAGGAAAGGAAAATTTTATTCTCACAGCTAGACGACCTCAGTACTGTAAAAATTGTGAAGTTTAAAATGTTGCTATATTGATGTTTATAAAACCTTAGAGTCGTTATTTTACTCTGATTTAAGTTTTCATCCCTAATTTAGAGTTTTCATCAAGGCATTAAAGTTTTGGGTTTAAAACTAGTTAAACACATTTGTTTTATGGAGCCGTTTAAATGAATAGGCTTGCATCTAATGCTAATGATTATTTGATACATTTTCACAAGTAACACTGTCCATGTGAGCTTACAAAATGTTGTAATCATTCCTTTTTTACATTCTTAGAGATTCCCTGGTTTCTTTCATTGCAAAAAGTGCCTTCTTCTTAATAATGCACTCTGTAGAGTTTCACTCCTTTTCCATTTAGTTTGAGTTAGGAGCTGTTGCCTTGTAATAGATCAGTATTAACATCTAGTTGCTTCACCAGGAAAACAGAAGCTGACCATGGGGCTCTCCATGTGGATGCTGGTCACACTGACTCATGGAGAAGGTATTTTTTTGTGGAATTGAGGTGGCAACCTCAGAGACATGTAAAGACTGAATTAAATTTTAAGCTAATGTGAAATCTTGGCAGATAACATTTTAATAAGTAAATGTCTTAAAAAGCATTTAAAATATTCTTCCATATTTCAAAATGTAAAATGTAACATGACAGATTTTATGTGTCTGACATTGTGTCTGGGAAGGAAGGGCAGACTTTAGGCCCTTTACAATCGGCTGTTGGAGGTCTGACAGGGCTACTCGAATCCTCATAGACCTAGTCTTTGGCCTAGAAGGAAAGTTTAAAAGGTTGCTGTGTGAAGCTGTTTGTTTGTCATTGACCATTTGCATCCTTGCCATAAAGCAAGCGGCATGATTGCCTGGGTGGATATAGAGTGTGTTTAGTCCTGAGATGTTTGTAACTAAGAGCTCAATTTTTTATGAGCATTTATGTTATATTTTTCAAACATCACCTGTTTATACTAGTATATTTGAGATAACTGTTCCCATCTCATTACATGGAAACTAAATGTTAATTTACTTAGTAAATCTGCACAATTACGGGTAATTAATCTGTTTTGAATGTTTTTTTAATTTTTTTTTAATTTTTTCTTTCTGTATGTGTATGAATGTACTGTCTGCATTTGCAGGTTCTGTGCACCTGGTCGTTGTCCAATGCCGCGGAGGTCAAAAGAGAGGGTCTCGGATTCCCTGGAACTTAAGTTCTCTGGACTTGGAGTTTCCGACGGTTTTTGGCCGCCATTTGGGTGCTGGGATCGAACCGTGTCCTCTGCAAGAGCGTTCGGCGCTTCTTAAACCGCTAGGCCATTCTCTCCAGCCCTGTTTATGAATGTTCTGTCTCATGGTATTAAAAAGGATTTAAAAAGTAAAAAACTGTTATTAAAAAGGTCTTTTTAGTAAGGATTTATAAAAAGATTTGATAAAAATAGTCTATGTGAGTTGTGATAAACGTCTGAGGAGGTTTGTTGCGACAGGTAAAAAAGACACTACATAAATAAGCTTAAATTTCTAAGGTTCAGTCAAATAGTTTAAGACTCAAAATGTAACTATAGTCAAGGTTGTTTAAGAGTGTTCAGTTTGGTCCAAGCTTGATATGCGTATCACGTTAGCTTCCCCTGAAATTCTTTCCCGTAAATTGAAAACAGCCTAAGTTACCTTTGCTAATTGGGTCAGTTTCTTTAATCTATATATATCTTATCGATATCTATAGTATATAGATAATACTATATACATTCTGTTTTCCATCACTTGTTAAAGTATTTCAATAAGTTCATAGTTTTAGAACCAAAGGTGCAAGACTTCATCTCAGCCTTGGCAATTAATCAGAACTTCATGTTTTAAATAATATTTCTAAAGGTGTTTTTCCCCAGTGCATGTGACTGTACAACCACTAGGATAAAATCCTTTGAAGGAATGCGTGGATAAATGTGTGTATGTATGACATTGTTAAACGACATATTAATATTTGTCTGTGTATAATTACAATGCATGAGCCTCTGCTCAATACGACCTTTATAAAGTGTCATTGCCAACTTTATTAGAACCTTATTTATGAGTGTATGCATGAAGTACTGTTCACTTTTAAAAATTCTATAATGTAATTATGGCATATACAAGAAATTGTGTTCCACCTACCAGGTATTATAGACCTTGTTACAGCCTCAAGTGAAACAGACATATATAAACATTGAGTTACCCATACATACTAAAATTGTTTTATATGTCTGTTATACTTTGCACATTTACTTTTAATATTTTAAGAGAAATTAGGTTTTACTTCCAGTGACCACACGGACAGTCCGAATGTAACCAATTTGGGTAAGCCCTAAGTATTTCTTGCCTGCTGCTGGTATGTGACAATGCCTTTTCCTTTTCAAAGTGATAATTCAAAATCTGGGGACAAGTGACATGGCCTTCATTTGAGAAGGTACTGGTTTTAACCTCTTTATTATCTTGAGTTTGTTTCATGGGCCATGTTAGAAACTTTTGCCTTGCATGGTTTAAATCACTGTACTTTGAGTCCCTAAATGACCTTCATAGACCTTAAAGAACAAATTGTAGGACTTACTTCATAGGTTTAATGTCAACTTGATGAACCTGAGCTGAGAGACCTCGATACTGGCTTGTGTCCATTGTGGGCAATGCCATTCGTGGCCAGATATTTCTACATTAAATAGGCTGAATATGAGCAACACAGGCCAGTAAGTAGCATCCTTTCCTGGCCTGTGCTGCAGCCACTACCGCCAGGATCCCACCATGAGCTTTTATTATTAGTTAGAATATTTTGCCACAGCAATTAAGAATTTATTAATAGTGCTTAAGTCAATGTTCAAGCTTTACTTAGGAGTTATATGGTAATTAAAGTACCAAATTAATTCAAATAATCCTCTTGGAGGTATAGCAACCACACTAAAAGCTTTAATCTGATTTGGTAAGAGGGATTTGAAGGGATAATATTTTTGCCCCTACCCTCTGAGGTTGACTTGGGTCCTAGGATCCTGCATCTGCAACTTTGTAAATGTCCTGTGGCAGTGAGTCACCAGTCATCCCGGGCCAGGGAGGTCTTGGAGATTCACTTAAAAAGGATTTTATCTGGCCAGTGTCCAGTCAAGGGATGAAAATCCATGTAGAGGAGAGACTCCTCATGCTTCAAAGGGAAGCTCTGGTCAAGCAAGGCCTGACTTTGTCCTCACATAGATGGAACTGGTGAAGAGAGCCAGGTGCAAGGCCTGAGTGACCTCCCCCTAAGAACCAGAACCTCAACTGACTTTAACACCAAAACAAACTTTATTTATCTGAGCTAAATGTGTGGTTTTTAAACACCCCAACAGGAAACTGTAATCTAAACAAAAAATAATTAAATAGCTTATTACCAGAGAGATAGATGAGAGACCTATTGTGCCAAGTTAGGAATTTACTATGTCATGTTAGAAAATATCTCAGAGATAGATGACAGATTTAATGCACCATGCCAGAAAATACCACCTTTTATATTCTCATGGTTATGGCTCTCACTCTGGAGCCCTGTGTACTAAAGCTGGCCCTCATTCTAGAGCTCTGTGTACTAACTCTTTTCCAATTCCTCAAACCAGGGTATGGGTCCTCTCTCCTTCTTCAGACCCTAAGTAGGGATCCTCCAATTGCTAATGCACCTAGCACTTCAAGATAATTTGGCTCAAAAAAACTAGATTCTATCTTCCTGAACCAACTGCATGCAGTCCAAAAGAAGACAGTTTGGATGGACTTGTTACCTAAGAGAAAACTCACATCATGACTATTGAAAATTCCTGGAAAGTGGATGCTGAGTCCAGACACCATGGAGAAATAAACAGAAGAAAAGACAAATAATGGAACCCCTCATTGAGATTCCAATGGACTTTTAAGTTGGACATTTAATTCACCCTGTTCCTCTCTTGGTTCCCTGCCTAGAAAATGTACCTAGCTACTCTTGCCTTCACAGGCACTGGCCAAAGATTTTGTTCTCTCTGTAACTATACTTCTTGGGGTCTTTTAGATAGATCCACTGAGCAGGTACCCCAGTTGCCACCTCCTATGCCCCTTTTCATCATGGAAGAAGTCAGAGCAGTCAGCACCCTGATTCCCTCTTGGCAATTGGGGTAACCTCCTCAGAGGGTAATATGTTAAAAGTAGGAGCTAAAAGATTGGCTAGGCAGTTTAGGGTCAAGACCCCCCCCCCCGAAAGAGCCAGTTTCTTTCTCAGCTGAGAGCTGAGGACTTCCTGGATCTGCCAGTGGACCTATCCTTCTGGTCGCTCTGACTCGTGGCTCACGCATCCTTAACTCACTTGTCAGTTTTCTTGACCATCAAGTCCTTGCATCCTAAACTGACTGGTGGTCTTCATGAAAGAACAATTTGGAGCCATACGACTGATGGCTCTCAGGTCGAATCACATCAGACTTGACCAAAACAGTATAAATGATAATTATTCAGACAGGAAGCCATATGATGATGTCATCCAAATGGACTAAATATCTTAAAATAAAGAGACCAAGATTGGTCTCTAGAGNAAGCTTCCATTATATTCTGAGGAATATGAAGATTTACAGATCAAGAAAAAGATAATGTGACGAAAGTGCTTTCCTAAAGTCGGAAATTCCAAAGGACTCCGAATCACGTGGTGCGCACGCGCCAAAGGCCTACAATCAAGTCCGGCGGCCTCCAAAATCTTAATAGGGTGTGGTGAGGTTGGGAGACCTCCATAAAGAGTATAATTTCCATCCATTTCATTTCATTTCATATCTGCTTTCTGCCCCTGCTAGCGTGATCGCTGAATCCGGAATAGCTATAGGATTCTTTTTCTTTTTTTTTTTTTTTTTGGTCTTTTCGAGACAGGGTCTCCCTGTAGCCCCGGCTATCCTGGAACTCGCTCTGTAGACCAGGCTGGCCTTGAACTCACAAAGATCCGGTTGCCTCTGCCTCCCAAGTGGCAGGATTAAAAGCATGCGCCACCACACCCGGCTGAAGAGGGGTACTTTTACAGGGGAGGCCAACAGAGCAAAGCTGCTTTGCACTTTTGGTCCACTTAGAAAATGTCAGGATGCCTTTAAACAGGAGAAGCAAGTTACAGAAGCAAAAAAACCAGCCGTTAATTATGTCTGTTTCAAGGTGCAGCTGGGCAGTAAGGAAAGGGGAGGAGTCTGGGCTGCCTGGAATCTGCCTTACAACCTTGAGCTAAGAGTAAAATAAGCTGAAATGGGTTCTCTTCAAAATGGAGTTTTTCTGATCATTACAAAGTTTTTGGTTCTATCTTTGTTAAGTGGTAAAGCTGATTGACTTCCATGAATATATACAGCAGTCTCTGACTATAACATGTTTCCACCAGCCCCGGGGTTTGTCAACACCAACAGCACTGCTGAGTGTCACTGGGCCCTTGTCAATGGCTTCTCCTCTGTCATATATTCCTAGTAGTGAAAGCACCAAGGTATGAGATACGTAAGAGTTCATCTTGGACAGCCATTGGCGCAATATTGTCTGAGGAGGATTGTTGACTCCCATTCTCACCAGCCCCAGATTAGCATGACCTTTGCCCTGCACACTTGTGTATACTTAGCATGGTCAAAGTCTCTCGAATTTTTAATTTGATGAGTTGAAATGGTGTCTCGCTACAGGCTTGGCTTGCATTTCTGTGACCACTAATGCCATTTGACACATTTAATATGTTTATTGGCCATTTATAGTTCCTCTATAAAATGTTTGCCTATATTTTTACTAATTTTCTATGGTCCTGTTATTTTCTTAATTTTAAGGAGTCTTCATATATACCTGATCCAAAAACATTGTTGAGTCACATTACAAATATCTCCTCCCAGTCTGGGGCTTTCTTTATCCTTTTTTTTTTTTTTTCTTTTGTGAAGCTTTAAGACAATTTTATTAGAGTTTGAAAGAGAAATCCTCAGGGCAGGCAAGCTGTAAATCTCAGCAGCTGTGCTGAGAAGCAGAATGGAGGACAGGAGAAAAAAAACCCTAAAGCCATGGTGGTTTAGAGAATGCATGGAGATCAGATGCATGGTGGACTAGCAGGTGGAGACGGGAGCTTTGGAGAAAGAGTAAAGAAACCCAAAATGGTAGTAAAGCATGTTTGGAAATGAGACAGAAGGAAGAATTCAGAAAGCAAGCAGACATGCAGAAAGCTATTTGTCTGTGGCCTGGTCCATAAGCAACTGTACTACAAGTATGGATTCCAGGAAGGAACACTTCACTGTCTCACCAACACCCTAGGTGTTCTTCTTATTTCTCTGAAACCTGCCTTCTTAGGGGAAGTCTTGTAACCAGTGATTGACCCAGCAAAACTGAAAAGTTAAGGCTCCGCTCAGGCCAGAGATCTTTATTTTCTTGACCAGTTTTCTCTTGAGGGGCAGTTCTTGCTACTGTAGCATCCCTCCTGGAAGAGGTAACCCTAAAATCATTTGGGCATCAGAGCAAAGCCCCAAATACTTTTTGTCATCTCTGGCTTTAAGGATAAGGTTACCAAGAGGCTCCAGGACATTTTTGTCTTTTAACCAAGAAAGAAATTGGTTTCTTTTCTTTGGGGTTCTTTTACCATAAACTCCTAGCCAATTTCTACCTCCTGTTTTTATCATGCCCCCCACTGAAGAGGTCACCCTAATTGGTAGGAGGGTATTGGGGTGATGACTGTCCTGGCTTATTCCAGCTGAGCGGGTGTATTGGGTATGGCAATTGGGGTGCCCTATTAGCAGGCTAATCTAAAAGACCCCAAATGTGCATAACTGTTAGCTGTAGGGAGTGAAGGAAGTTTCTGACTGGTGCTTGGAGAGAGATGTACAGGAGAAATAAAGATGAGTTAGTTGTATTACAAGTTCCATGTCCAAATCAAAGTCCATCAGAATCTCTTGATGGGCTAAAGAGCATTTGTCTAGTTTCCTTGTTCTCATTTTTCTTTTCATCTCTAACTCAGGCTTTGCATTCAGGCACTTTCTTTATAATATTTTCTGATGAACAGAAGTTTTTTTATTATTTTTTATGTGTATGAGTGTACTGTCTGCATGTAGGTTGATGCACCCGTGTCATGCAATGCTGCGGAGGTCAGAAGAGGGCGTCAGATTCCCCTGGAACTGGAGTTAGACAGTTCTTAGCTGCCATGTGGGTGCTGAGAATTGAACCCGGGTCCTCTGCAAGAGCAGTCGGTGCTCTTAACTGACTGCTCTTGACTAATATCTCTCCAGCCCCATGAACAGAAGTTCTTAATTTTATTAATGTCAGAAATTTAAAAAATTTTGAATTTTAATATTTTGCCTGAATTAATTCATTTTAATTAAAAGGACACATACAACTAATGATATAATCCTGGAAAGTGCCAGTCTAGACCTACTAAGAGTCTTTTACAAACAATGCAGAACCTGTATGCATGTTATGTCATGGACTCTGCTCAATTTGCATACTTTTATTTCCCAGTATTTAGAAGTCGTCTTCCTTTTGTTTAAATTTTATTTATTTCTGTATGTGTAGGAATGTACTGTCTGCATGCAGGTTTGTGCACCCGTGTCATGCAATGCCGCAGAGGTCAGAAGAGAGCATCAGATTCCCCTGGAACTGGAGTTCTCCTGGAATTGGAGTTTCAGACGGTTCTTGGCCGCCATGTGGGTGCTGGGGATCGAACCCAGGTCCTCTGTAAGAGCAGTCGGTGCTCTTAGCCGCTAGGCCATCTCTTCAGCCCCAGAAGTCATCTTCCTTTTATTAGCCCTGCCCACCCTAAGTGTTATCGGTTTATACTGGTTGTGACTATTTAGATGCACTGCCCTTACCACATTCTTAATGAACTGTTCCTTTGACATCTCAAACTTTCCCTTTGGGATAGTTTTCCTTCTTTCTGAAATATACACAATAGAAAATCCTTTGGTAAAATAGGCTGAGATACCACTCTCATCTCTTACTCGATCATTTTGCTCTTATTAAATGATGGCTTCTTTACATGGGACATTCTAAGTTGTTGCTTTTTTAACGCCCTTTGAAGTTTTTCTTCCTCTTGCAGTGTGGCTTCGAGTTTTACACAGAAGTCATCTGTCCATCATATTTTAAAGCCAGACAATCTGTCTTTTCTCTCTAGTTATTTCGAAGATTTTCTTTTTATATGTGGTATACTGCAATGTTGATGTCACAATAGCTATATATGTATCTGTTTTCATTTCACCTTGTTTGGAATTTGTCAGTTAAAACTTGAGAAAGAAATAAGACAATGGAGAAGAATTAGCCTTCTGTTTCTTCTGTTATTTCTTTCTCAAAGATTTTAATAGGTGTTAGGATTTTTTACTTCATTTTCTAGAAGCTTTTAACCTCTTCATTTGTTTTTATTGTTCATTTGTTACATTTTTACCACTTTCATTCTTTCCGTCTTCTAGTTCATCCATTATCTTTTTAGCTATGTCAAAATTACTGTTAGATATTTCTGTTTAATTTCCAATTTCAATGATTATACCTTTAATTTCTAGATATTCTATTTAGTTCCTAATGGAAACTTCTACTCCTTTTTTGGAAAATAGTCTATGGTTATACCAATCTGAATGTGCCTGATCTTATCTCGGAAGCTAAGAAAGGTCAGGCCTGGTTCATACTCGGATGGAAGAATTCTTCATCTTTCATCAGTCAACAGATTTCTAAGATCCTCTACATCCTTAAAAGCAACTAGATTAAATATATAAAATTGTAGGTATTTATAAGTTTTGACCTCTAAAGATAGCAATTTCCTGTGGCATGATCTAATCATCATTCTATAAGATGAATATAACTCTAGGATAATATATAATCTTATTCCCATATCATTCTTAACCTTCGCTCACATTTTTTTTCATGTTCCCATGATTTATTTTTTCTTATGGAAAAATTGGAAAAATACTTAAAGTGCCTTCCTCTAGGGGTTGGAAAGATGGCTCATTGGGTAAGAGGACTAGCCACCCAATCCTGACAACTCAAGTTTAATCCTCAGGGGGTCCCTGTAAAAAGCCAGAGGCAGTAGCAGGCGTCTTGAACCCCAGCACTCCTAGATGGGAGGCATGGACAGAAGAGTCACCTGGAGGCTCTCAGGCCAGCCAGCCCGAAGAATGCAGGGCTGCAGCGGAGAACAAGAGAGACCCTGCTTCAGCAAGGACTCCCAAGAGCTGTCCTCTGATCTCCACATGTGTGCTGAGCCAGGCATGTGTCCCCCAATAAATAATAAATAAATAAATTTTACATGTGTTTTTCTAGAGAGGAGATACGTTTATTTCTACTGGGGACCTAAGGCTACTAGTTTACTTAGAGTTGAGGCCATATGCAGGTTAGCAAGAAGAACTAGCAAGAGGAAACTCAGAACTAGAATTAGGAATAATCTAGGGAGACTTCTACTTTTTTCCTGCAACCTGTTCCTAGCGGAAGCCAATACCATCTTTCTCACGTCTCCTTCTTAAGGCTCTTGGGCCTCCACTTCAGCGACTAACAGCATGCTCTTTGGGCCTCCTTGAGCCATCTGCTCCATAATTAATTTTTTATTTACACTCATATATATGGAGTTTTAAAGTTCAGACCCAGGCTACCCAGGGAGGCAGATGTCTTCTGAAAAAGGCTAACTTTTTGTGCCACGCCAGCGTGCCTTCCTGGATTCTTCCTTCTCAGGCCATGGCCTCTAATGACCCCCAGCTTTGTCTCTAGTTCACTGAGCTACATTGAACTAGGTAACCTTGTGACCTCCAGGCAACTACATGGCTGGGAATCAAACTCAGCCTCCTGCTGCACAAGCCAGTGCATCTAGCTCTGCAGTGTGAGGTCAGTGAGGTGTCACTGTGAAATGATCTTACTTTCCCTAGTTATTGTCATTCCCAATTGTTTTTTAAAAAATTGACTCTCAGAGGAAAAGCTCTCTATATGAGAGAAATGTGGGCATCTAACTATAATACAAGGAAATGATTTTTTACTTTTCAAAAAAAAATGAATGACAAAAATAAATTTAAAATACATAAAAATAAATGAATAAAATATTTTTTAAGAAGTTGAATTAGCTGGGCGTGGTGGCACACACCTTGAATCCTAGCATTTGGGAGGCAGAGGCAGGCAGATCTTTATGAGTTCAAGGCCAGCCTGGTCTACAGAGTGAGTTCCAGGACAGCTGGGGCTATAGGTCTCAAAAAGACCAAAAAAAAAAAAAAGAAGTTTGTCATGGTTAATCCTGGGTGTCAACTTGACTGGACTAAGGAACAAATAAGAGAAAAGGGTCTTCTGATTGGACCACCTCAACCCGGATGGCCCACCCTAAATGTGGGTGTTACCTTCTTCCGGCAGGCAGTATTTAAGGCCATGGCAGAAGGAGCTGGNTTTAATATTTTAAGAAAATTAAGTTTTACTTCCAGTGACACATGGACAGTCCGAATGTAACCATTTTGGGTGAGCCCTAAGTATAATCTGCCTGCTGCTGGTATGTGACAATGCCTTCTTCTCAAAGTTTTAATTCAAAATCTGGGGACAGTGACATGGCCTTCATTTGAGGAAGGTATGGTTTTAACCCTTTATTATCTTGGTTTGTATCATGGGCATGTTAGAAACTTTTGCCTTCTAGTAATCATTGTACTTTGACCTACTAAATCGACCTTGCAAGACCTTAAGAACAATTGTAGGACTTATTTTACAGGTTTAATGTCAACTTGATGAACCTGAGCTGAGAGACCTCGATACTGGCATTGTGTAAGCCATTGTGGGCAAATGCCATTCTGACCAATATTTGATATGTAATTTCTAATTGTTACAATGAGGCTGAATATGTGCAGCAACACAAGGCCAGTTACAGTAGTCATCACTTTCCTATGCCTGTGCTGCAGCCACTATCCCAGGATCCCACCATGAGTTTTATTATTATGTAATAATTTTGCCACGCAATAAGAATTTATTAACATGCTTCAAGTCAATGTTCAGCTTTACTTAGGAGTTATATAGTAAATTAAATTACCAAATTATTCAAATAATCTCTTGAGGTACTAGCAACCACACTATAAAGCTTTAAATCGATTTGGTCGGGTTTAGGGGATAATATTTTGCCCCTACCCTCTGAGGTTGACTTGGTTCCTAGGATCCTGCATCTGCAACTTTGTAAAATGTCCTGTGGCAGTGAGTCACCAGTCATCCCGGCCAGGGAGGTCTTGGAGATTCACTAAAAAGACTTTCATCCGCCAGTGTCCAGTCAAGGGATGCAAATCCAGTTAGAGGAGGAACTCCTCATGCTCAAAGGGAAGCTCTGGTCAACAAGGACCTGACTTTGTCTCACAATGATGGAACTGGTGAGAAAGCCAGGGCAAGGCCTGAGTGGACCTCCCCCTGAAAACCAGAACCTCAACTGACTTTAACACCAAACAAACTATATTTATCTGAGCTAAATGTGTGGTTTTAAACACCCCAAACAGGAAACTGTAATCTAACAAAAATAATTAAATAGCTTATTACCAGAGAGATTAGTGAGAGAACACCTATTGTGCCAAGTTAGGAATTTACTATGTCATGTTAGAAAATATCTCAGAGAGATAGATGACAGATTTATGCACCATGCCAGAAAATACCACCTTTATATTCTCATGGTTATGGCTCTCACTCTGGAGCCCTGTTACTAAGCTGGCCCTCATTCTAGAGCTCTGTGTACTAACTCTTTTCCAATTCCTCAAACCAGGTATGGTCCTCTCTCCTTCTCAGACCCTAAGTTGGATCCTCCAATTGCTAAGCACCTAGCACTTCAAGATAATTTGGCTCAAAAAAACTAGATTCTATCTTCCCGAACCAACTTATGCAGTCCCAGAAGAAGACAGTTTGGATGAGCTTGATACTAAGAGAAAACTCACACCTTGACTATTGAAAATTCCTGGAAAGTGGATGCTGAGTCCAGACACCATGGAGAAATAAACAGAAGAAAAGACAAATAATGGAACCCCCCATTGAGAATCCAATGGACTTTTAAGTTGGGACATTTAATTCACCCTGTTCCTCTCTTGGTTCCCTGACTAGAAAATGTACCTAGCTACTCTTCCTTCACAGGCACTGGCCAAAGATTTGTTCTCTCTGTAACTATACTTCTTGGGGTCTTTTTTAGATAGATCCACTAAGCAGGTACCCCAGTTGCCACCTCCTATTGCCCCTTTTCAGCTGGAAGAAGTCAGAGCAGTCAGCACCCTGATTCCCTCTTGGCAATTGGTGGGTAACCTCCTCAGAGGGTAATATGTTAAAAGTAGGAGGCTAAAGATGGCTAGGCAGTTTAGGGTCAAGACCCCCTCCCCCCAAAGAGCCAGTTTCTTTCTCAGCTGAGAGCGAAGACTTCCTGGATCTGCCAGTGGCACCTTCTGGTCGCTCTGACTCGTGGCTCACGCATCCTTAACTCACTTGTCAGTTTTCTTGACCATCAAGTCCTTGCATCCTAAACTGACTGGTGGTCTTCATGAAAGAACAATTTGGAGCCATACGACTGATGGCTCTCAGGTCGGAATCACATCAGACTTGACCAAAACAGTATAAATGATAATTATTCAGACAGGAAGCCATATGATGATTCATCCAAAGGACTAAATATCTTAAAATAAAGAGACCAAGATTGGTCTCTAGAGTACCACAGGAATGGGGAATGTAAAGAGGACCAGTTATAAGGGAACAAGATAGACTCCATTTTTCTATTTTGTGAAATACACCATCCAGAAACAGCTCCCCCATTCTCAGATTCCAGGAGAAACCACAGAATATCTCAATAGCTAACAGGGAAGGACCAAAGGTTGTTTGTGGAAAATAACTAACAGGGAAAGACTGGCAGTTAAACATGTTTGCTCTTCTGCCAGGATGTGCTCAGTGAGTGAACCCCCCTCCCCATGGCGCCACCAAAGCCACCAGGTGGCCCCGATCTATCAGTCTATCTATCTTCTTCAGTCCCTATGAATCAATAACAAAATGCTCAAACTGGAAAATTCCCCATTTGCAGTTTTTTCTTTAAAAGATCCCCCCCAACTATGGGACCGCTTCTCCCAGCCTGCCGTCAGGAGGGTGGTGATCCAAGCTCGAGCTTACATTAAAGACTCTTTGCATTTACATCAGAGCCACGTGTCCTGGTGGTCTTTTGGGGGTCGCAGTGATCTGGGCATAACAGGATTATGGCGATGTCCTGTAGCTTTCTTATTCGTCCTTCCCTGTTGTGTGTTTCAGAGTTTTGAAAACTACCAGGAAAGACCCCAGAGCCAAATCAAATGTCAGTCAGCGCCCAGTTAGGACTGTCTGTCCAGCATAGTCTTGCCAATCTGACTGCAGCCTGAGTAAGTCAAGGGGGTTCCTTTTTTTTTTTTTTTTTTTTTTTTTTTTTTTGGTCTTTTCGAGACAGGGTCTCCTGTAGCCCGGCTATCCTGGAACTCGCTCTGTAGACCAGGCTGGCCTTGAACTCACAAAGATCCGGTTGCCTCTGCCTCCCAAGTGGCAGGATTAAAAGCATGCGCCACCACACCCGGATGAGAGGGGTTACTTTTACAGGGGAGGCCAACAGAGCAAAGCTGCTTTGCACTTTTGGTCCACTTAGAAAATGTCAGGGACCTTTAATCAGGATAAGCAAGTTACAGAAGCAAACCAGCAGTTAATTTGTCTTGTTTCAAGTTGGGGTGCAACTGGGCAGTAAGGAAAGGGGAGGAGTCTGGGCTGCCTGGAATCTGCCTTACAACCTTGAGCTTAAGAGTAAAATCAAGCTAAATGGGTTTCTCTTCAAAATGGAGTTTTTCTGATCATTACAAGTTTTTGGTTCTATCTTTGTTAAGTGGTAAAGCTGATTGACTTCCATGAATATATACAGCAGTCTCTGACTATAACATGTTTCCACCAGCCCCGGGGTTTGTCAACACCAACAGCACTGCTGAGTGTCACTGGGCCCTTGTCAATGGCTTCTCCTCTGTCATATATTCCTAGTAGTGAAAGCACCAAGGTATGAGATACGTAAGAGTTCATCTTGGACAGCCATTGGCGCAATATTGTCTGAGGAGGATTGTTGACTCCCATTCTCACCAGCCCCAGATTAGCATGACCTTTGCCCTGCACACTTGTGTATACTTAGCATGGTCAAAGTCTCTCGAATTTTTAATTTGATGAGTTGAAATGGTGTCTCGCTACAGGCTTGGCTTGCATTTCTGTGACCACTAATGCCATTTGACACATTTAATATGTTTATTGGCCATTTATAGTTCCTCTATAAAATGTTTGCCTATATTTTTACTAATTTTCTATGGTCCTGATTTTCTTAATTTTAAGGAGTCTTCATATATACCTGATCCAAAAACATTGTTGAGTCACATTACAAATATCTCCTCCCAGCTTGGGGCTCTTTATCCTTTTTTTTTTTTTTCTTTTGTGAAGCTTTAAGACAATTTTATTAGAGTTTAAGAGAAATCCTCAGGGCAGGCAAGCTAGAATCTCAGCAGCTTGCTGAGAAGCAGAATGGAGGACAGGAGAAAAAAAACCCTAAAGCCATGGTGGTTTAGAGAATGCATGGAGATCAGATGCATGGTGGACTAGCAGGTGGAGACGGGAGCTTTGGAGAAGAGTAAAGAAACCCAAAATGGTAGTAAAGCATGTTTGGAAATGAGACAGAAGGAAGAATTCAGAAAGCAAGCAGACATGCAGAAAGCTATTTGTCTGTGGCCTGGTCCATAAGCAACTGTACTACAAGTATGGATTCCAGGAAGGAACACTTCACTGTCTCACCAACACCCTAGGTGTTCTTCTTATTTCTCTGAAACCTGCCTTCTTAGGGGAAGTCTTGTAACCAGTGATTGACCCAGCAAAACTGAAAAGTTAAGGCTCCGCTCAGGCCAGAGATCTTTATTTTCTTGACCAGTTTTCTCTTGAGGGGCAGTTCTTGCTACTGTAGCATCCCTCCTGGAAGAGGTAACCCTAAAATCATTTGGGCATCAGAGCAAAGCCCCAAATACTTTTTGTCATCTCTGGCTTTAAGGATAAGGTTGCCAAGAGGCTCCAGGACATTTTTGTCTTTTAACCAAGAAAGAAATTGGTTTCTTTTCTTTGGGTTCTTTACCATAAACTCCTAGCCAATTTCTACCTCCTGTTTTTATCATGCCCCCCACTGAAGAGGTCACCCTAATTGGTAGGAGGGTATTGGGGTGATGACTGTCCTGGCTTATTCCAGCTGAGCGGGTGTATTGGGTATGGCAATTGGGGTGCCCTATTAGCAGGCTAATCTATAAAGACCCCAAATGTGCATAACTGTTAGCTGTAGGGAGTGAAGGAAGTTTCTGACTGGTGCTTGGAGAGAGATGTACAGGAGAAATAAAGATGAGTTAGTTGTATTACAAGTTCCATGTCCAAATCAAAGTCCATCAGAATCTCTTGATGGGCTAAAGAGCATTCGTCTAGTTTCCTTGTTCTCATTCTTTTTCATCTCTAACTCAGGCTTTGCATTCAGGCACTTTCTTTATAATATTTTCTGATGAACAAAGTTTTTTTATTATTTTTATGTGTATGAGTGTACGTCTGCATGTAGGTTTTGCACCCGTGTCATGCAATGCTGCGGAGGTCAGAAGAGGGCGTCAGATTCCCCTGGAACTGGAGTTAGACAGTTCTTAGCTGCCATGTGGGTGCTGAGAATTGAAACCGGGTCCTCTGCAAAGCAGTCGGTGCTCTTAACTGACTGCTCTTGACTAATATCTCTCCAGCCCCAACATGAAGTTCTTAATTTTATTTTTTTTTTTTTGAATTTTAATATTTGCCTGAAATTTAATTCATTTTAATTAAAAGACACATACAACTAATGATATAATCCTGGAAAGTGCCAGTCTAGACCTACTAAGAGTCTTTTACAAACAATGCAGAACCTGTATGCATGTTATGTCATGGACTCTGCTCAATTTGGAACTTTTATTTCCCAGTATTAGAAGTCGTCTTCCTTTTGTTTAAATTTTATTTATTTCTGTATGTGTAGGAATGTACTGTCTGCATGCAGGTTTGTGCACCCGTGTCATGCAATGCCGCAGAGGTCAGAAGAGAGCATCAGATTCCCCTGGAACTGAGTTCTCCTGGAATTGGAGTTTCAGAGGTTCTTGGCCGCCATGTGGGGCTGGGATCGAAACCAGTCCTCTGAAGAGAGCAGTCGGTGCTCTTAGCCGCTAGGCCATTCTCTTCAGCCCCAGAATCATCTTCCTTTTATTAGCCCTGCCCACCCTAAGTTTTCGGTTTATACTGGTTGTGACTATTTAGATGCACTGCCCTTACCACATTCTTAATGAACTGTTCCTTTGACATCTCAAACTTTCCCTTTGGGATAGTTTTCCTTCTTTCTGAAATATACACAATAGAAAATCCTTTGGTAAAATAGGCTGAGATACCACTCTCATCTCTTACTCGATCATTTTGCTCTTATTAAATGATGGCTTCTTTACATGGGACATTCTAAGTTGTTGCTTTTTTAAAGCCCTTTGAAGTTTTTCTTCCTCTTGCAGTGTGGCTTCGAGTTTTACACAGAAGTCATCTGTCCATCAT
Organism: Rhizomys pruinosus; assembly: GCA_009823505.1. Classification (NCBI taxonomy): domain Eukaryota; kingdom Metazoa; phylum Chordata; class Mammalia; order Rodentia; family Spalacidae; genus Rhizomys; species Rhizomys pruinosus. The sequence continues at coordinate 105,516 of VZQC01004797.1, forward strand.
ATTTTAAAGCCAGACAATCTGTCTTTTCTCTCTAGTTATTTCGAAGATTTCTTTTTTATATGTGGTATACTGCAATGTTGATGTCACAATAGCTATATATGTATCTGTTTTCATTTCACCTTGTTTGGAATTTGTCAGTTAAAACTTGAGAAAGAAATAAGACAATGGAGAAGAATTAGCCTTCTGTTTCTTCTGTTATTTCTTTCTCAAAGATTTTAATAGGTGTTAGGATTTTTTACTTCATTTTCTAGAAGCTTTTAACCTCTTCATTTGTTTTTATTGTTCATTTGTTACATTTTTACCACTTTCATTCTTTCCGTCTTCTAGTTCATCCATTATCTTTTTAGCTATGTCAAAATTACTGTTAGATATTTCTGTTTAATTTCCAATTTCAATGATTATACCTTTAATTTCTAGATATTCTATTTAGTTCCTAATGGAAACTTCTACTCCTTTTTTGGAAAATAGTCTATGGTTATACCAATCTGAATGTGCCTGATCTTATCTCGGAAGCTAAGAAAGGTCAGGCCTGGTTCATACTCGGATGGAAGAATTCTTCATCTTTCATCAGTCAACAGATTTCTAAGATCCTCTACATCCTTAAAAGCAACTAGATTAAATATATAAAATTGTAGGTATTTATAAGTTTTGACCTCTAAAGATAGCAATTTCCTGTGGCATGATCTAATCATCATTCTATAAGATGAATATAATTCTAGGATAATATATAATCTTATTCCCATATCATTCTTAACCTTCGCTCACATTTTTTTTCATGTTCCCATGATTTATTTTTTCTTATGGAAAAATTGTGAAAAATACTTAAATGCCTTCCTCTAGGGGTTGGAAAGGATGGCTCATTGGGTAAGAGGACTAGCCACCCAATCCTGACGACTCAAGTTTAATCCTCAGGGGGTCCCTGTAAAAAGCCAGAGGCAGTAGCAGGCGTCTTGAACCCCAGCACTCCTAGATGGGAGGCATGGACAGAAGAGTCACCTGGAGGCTCTCAGGCCAGCCAGCCCGAAGAATGCAGGGCTGCAGCGGAGAACAAGAGAGACCCTGCTTCAGCAAGGACTCCAAGAGCTGTCCTCTGATCTCCACATGTGTGCTGAGCCAGGCATGTGTCCCCAATAAATAATAAATAAAAATTTTACATGTTTTTCTTAGAGAGGAGATACGTTTATTTCTACTGGGGACCTAAGGCTACTAGTTTACTTAGAGTTGAGGCCATATGCAGGTTAGCAAGAAGAACTAGCAAGAGGAAACTCAGAACTAGAATTAGGAATAATCTAGGGAGACTTCTACTTTTTTCCTGCAACCTGTTCCTAGCGGAAGCCAATACCATCTTTCTCACGTCTCCTTCTTAAGGCTCTTGGGCCTCCACTTCAGCGACTAACAGCATGCTCTTTGGGCCTCCTTGAGCCATCTGCTCCATAATTAATTTTTTATTTACATCAATATATGGAGTTTTTAAAGTCAGACCCAGGCTACCCAGGAGGCAGATGTCTTCTGAAAAAGGCTAACTTTTTGTGCCACGCCAGCGTGCCTTCCTGGATTCTTCCTTCTCAGGCCATGGCCTCTAATGACCCCCAGCTTTGTCTCTAGTTCACTGAGCTACATTGAACTAGGTAACCTTGTGACCTCCAGGCAACTACCTGGCTGGGAATCAAACTCAGCCTCCTGCTGCACAAGCCAGTGCATCTAGCTCTGCAGTGTGAGGTCAGTGAGGTGTCACTGTGAAATGATCTTACTTTCCCTAGTTATTGTCATTCCCAATTGTTTTTTAAAAAATTGACTCTCAGAGGAAAAGCTCTCTATATGAGAGAAATGTGGGCGTCTAACTATAATACAAGGAAATGATTTTTTACTTTTCAAAAAAAAATGAATGACAAAATAAATTAAAAATACATAAAAATAAATGAATTAAAATATTTTTAAAAGTGAATTAGCTGGGGCGTGGTGGCACACACCTTGAATCCTAGCATTTGGGAGCAGAGGCAGCAGATCTTTATGAGTTCAAGGCCAGCCTGGTCTACAGAGTGAGTTCCAGGACAGCTGGGGCTATAGGTCTCAAAAAGACTCCAAAAAAAAAAAAAAAGAAGTTTCTACAGAGTGAGTTCCAGGACAGCTGGGGCTATAGGTCTCAAAAAGACCAAAAAAAAAAAAAAAAGAAGTTGAATCTCCTTTCATCTCCTTTCCTATTGTTTAATGACTTCATGGACCAACAATTTAGCTCTCTATCCAATTGCAACTAGTCCAACTTAAAATTAAGTCATATTTTAACTTATATTTCTTTCTCTTCTACCAGCCCTGATCCCAGGACCTCATAGCTTTCCTGGCTCTTCTCTGTCAGCCTCTGGGTGCCTTCAAAGGTCATAGGGATCCTTGCATTTAATGTAGCATATTCTTCTCCTTTTAAATCATATCCCTCTGTGCCCCCATCTGCTTATTGGCGTAGGCTGCTGTATTGGTCTCCCTGTGTCAAGACGTCCCTGTCAGTTTCAGTTTTCATACATCCACAAACTCCAAGATGCGCCTGATACAGGTTCCATAAACTTTTCCATATTTTCTTTTTTGGCAGCAGATGAAGGAAAGGGTATGGGTTCAATAGTTCACAAGAATCCAGCTAGGGGTAGGGGTCAACACCCCCCTCTTGTGGCCCCCAGGATCATTGCCAGTGATTCTATGAGAGCCTTCCTCACATTGCTTAGTGGGAGGAAATATTTAGATTAGGGAAACACCGTTTAGGAAAGCCTGTTCAGTAATTGCCATTGAATACCAAAGCGCATGCTGAAGCAGCTCACCCCTCACTGCCGCAGTGCTGGGAGGTGGGGCCTCGTGGGCAGTGTTTGGGGCCTGAAGGTGAATCTAGATAAATAGATAAACGTCCTTCGATGGAATGTGTTAGTTACAGGGAAGTTTGGCTCCCTGTACTCTCTTCCTGACATTCCTGCTTTCTCTTCCTCTTCCCCTGAAGCAATCAATGGGGCCCTCCCCAGAAGCTGAGCAGGTGCCAGCACAATTCACTTAGCTTTGCAAGTTCCATCTGTGAGCCAGAATAACCTTTCTTCTTTATAACTCACTCAATCTCTGCTATCCTATTTTAGTAACAGAAAATGGGCTGTCAGGGACTTTATAGAAAGCTCCGTTTTGGCTTCTTAACCCCGGGAGCTCACTTACACATGTTGTTGGCATAAACACGTCTTCTCTTCTGTTTGTGTCAAATCCTCCCAATGTTCTTTCTTTTATAATTGTGGTGTGTGTGTGTGTGTGTGTGTGTGTGTGTGTGTGTGTGTTTATGTGCATGGATGCCCATGGCAAGCATATGGAGGTCAGAGAATGACTTGGAAGAGTTAGTTCTTTCCTTACAGCATAGGAAACATAAGACTGTTTAGACAGTATAAATAGTCAACAGATATTATCTATGATAAGCTTACCATATGTTTCAGCTTATTATTAATTCTTCAGGAAAAAATATTTGTGGTAGAATTTTGTAGATGAGATACCAGCTTGTGGACTGAGCAGCTATGGGGATTTCAGCCTCATCAGAGTATAGACTGCCATTGTTGGAATAGCTGGGCAGTATCATGGAGGCCAGTGCAGGGGGATCAAGACAGGATGCATGCTTACTGGACTTCATTTGGGGGACCATGGGAGGGAAAGACCCCAGTGTGGAGCACAAGGGCAGGATTGATGGTTGTTTGGGCTTGCCAAGGAGGAACCTCTGAGCACTTCCTTAAGGAAAACATGACATCTTTTAGCGGAAAAAAAATCCTCCAATTCAGGTGATATGTGTATGTATGTATATATTTATGTATATATATAACTATGTATATATGTATATATATTGAAGCAACACAAGTTAGAGAGAATAACAATAACAAAAGAACTGGAAAAAAATCCTGGAAAGACTCAGAAAAAGATGTAAGACATTGGGGCTGGAGAGACGGCCTAGCGGTTAAGAGCACCAACCGCTCTTACAGAGGACCCGGGTTCGATCCCCAGCACCCACATGGCGGCCGAGAACTGTCTGAAACTCCAATTCCAGGAGAACTCCAGTTCCAGGGGAATCCAACACCCTCTTCTGATCTCCGCGGCATTGCACGACACGGGTGCACAGACCTGCATGCAGACAGTACATTCATACACATACAGAAATAAAAAAAAAAAGATGTAAGACATGTCAGGTGGGATGGGGGGCAAGGAAAGGGAAGTGACTCTAAATTCAATTGAGAAATGATGTATGATGTATGGAAAAAGTTAAATAACAATAAAAATACATTAAAAAAAGAATTTTGTAGAAGATCCTGAGCCAAAGATATTCTTATTTCTAGAAAATGATGTCTTAGCAAACAAAAAAAGGTTAAATATTACAACCTAAGTTTTATATGAAAACAATTTTAGGGTCAGTGGTTAAGAACACTGGCTGTTCTGTGGAAGATCCAGGTTCAGGTCCCAGCACCCACATGGCAATTCACAATCACCTGTAAGTCTAGTTCCAGAGGATCAATGCCCTCTCTGGCCTCCACGGGCACTGCATGTACATGATGCACTCATATATGTGCAGGCAAAACACTCATATACATAAAACAAAGATAAATAAATAAAGATTTAAAAAAATTGTCAATCTTTCTCCCCAAAACTTGCCTAACTATTTAGTGCATGTAGGTAGGGCAGTTGGCTCAAGAAAAATCAAGTCATTGTTGCTCATACATATCCCTTGTGGGGCTGGAGAGACAGCTCAACAGTTAAGAGCATTAGCTGCTTTTCCAGAGGACCCAGGTTCAGTTCCTTGCACCCAGGTGGCAGCTAACACCCATCCATAACCCCAGTTTCTTGGTATCCAGCACCCTCCTCTGGCTGCAGCAGGTATTGCACCCCACTGTCGAACTTACATTCATGTAGACAAAACACTCATACACGTCCTCCCTGTGACAGGGCAGGGTGCTCACCACAGCATTCAGATCTTTCTTTAAAACAGGCACAGTGCTGCTAGGGTAGCCACAAGTTGTCTGGATTTCATTTTTTCCCCCCAAATTTATCTCATTCCCAAACCACATTATTTTTCTGTAGAAATGTTTAAAAGTAAGCTTCAGAACACAATTAGCAGGTTGTATGGCATATTTTCACTTTTAATAAATGAGCTATCTTTTTTGTTCTTCATTCCACTTAGCAGTTCTTTTCAAAGGAAGGAAAAAAAATCAAATAAGGAAAACAGTGGAAAGATGAATTAATGAGACATTTAGAGCAAGATTTTAATGACACAAAGGGCAAGAGCATCTGAGTTCTGCTTTCCCTTTTGCAGTTACAACCTGACACGTTTGAGGGTGTTATTACTTCATAAGCAGAAAGAAAAAAAATGTGTGCAATTAAAGAAAATGTGCTACAGTGAGGTCATATTAGTTAAGGCCACCTGAACAAAATGGAGATTTGATGAAGTGCCATCTTTTCCCAGATTGGCCTTGAAGGAACTCTAGCCTTTTCTTAGTTGATGCTGGCTGTGCTACAAATGTTTAGGGAGATCTTCCATGGAAATAAACTATGAATGGATTTGTAAGAACAAGGAGACAACTACCACAATGTACTTTTACATTTTATCAAAATCAGAATTGGGGATTTCTTTGGTTGATTCCAGACCCTGGTCACCACACTCACTTCAAGTGAGTGTTGGTTTGTCTGTTTTGTGTCTCGTGTTTATCAGACTTTGATGGACCTTATGGGAGAGACTGCTTCTTCTTAACCCTTCCCTTCTCCAATTCCAACTCCCCAAACTAACACTGTTTATCCTACAGGGAAGGTAGCCACTCTGGTGACTTCATTAGTCACTTCTGGTGACTTCATTAGCAACTTCCATGTGTCTAAGCGCGCGTCTAAGTTTTTGTGTGTGGTTGTTCAGTCATTATAATTGTCTCATGTTGGTTCTGTCAAACAAAGTGGCCACTTCAAGTTTCAATCCTTTATGTGCACAGAATCACTCATTTGGCATGCCAGACTAGATATGCACATGCAAACTTTAAAAATTGATATTTAAAAATACATTTAAAGGCCTAAAATTTGGATGCTACAGACATCTCTAAATTTATTTTCTCTGAGTCTATCAAATGCTTCATAACAGGTGGTAATTTTTATGGGAATTAACCTCTGAGTTGACTGTTTAATGGAATTATCTATTTTTTTTTTGAGACCTCTGTGGACCAGATTCAGGGCTAGAAATGAATTCTTGAACTGGCTTTTGTTTTGGGTGGGGCAGTTTTGTTGCCCCTTGGGACCAGGTGTGGTGGTACACACCTTTAATCCCAGTCCTTGGGAGGCAGAGGCAGGCAGTTCTTTGTGAGCTCAAGGCCAGCCTGGTCTACAGAGCGAGTTCCAGGCCAGCTGAGACTAAGGGGAGACCCTGTCTCAAAAAAAAGAAAAAAAAAAAGCATGTGCGTGAATGTTGGAAACAAAGGGACATTGTTTTTATTGTGAAACACTACATCTACACAATATGTTTCCTGCTCCTTCTAGGAAACTAGTTTTCACTTGTCTCAGCATCCTTTTAAAGCCTGGTCTAAGTCATCTGAAACCCAGTTACACTTATCACCTTTGGCTTACTTAAAGACTTCACCTCCCAGGGCTGTTTGTGATACAGCTTGCTTTCTCGGCATCTGTCTGACCCCTAAACTGAACACATCTCATATCTGCTCTGGCCAGAGTAAACTTGATGGTCAACATCAAGGTAGTGGAGATGGGTTCCTGCCTTCAAGAACGTTTCATTTAAGTTAGCCAAACTACCAGTACCACAGGGAAGCCCTGGCTGATCCCACCAGCCTTGGATAAGCCGTGACCCCATAAGACCTTGCTGTCACCCCAGCTCTTGCCCTTACTTCACTCAACGCTCTGGTTGAACCTCAGTCTGCATGAAGACCGGAACTTTCACCTTCCCTGCTGGGGTGCGGCCTTTCTAGCTCAGTCAAAATGTGATGTTATCAGAACCTGCATCTTTGGTTGTACATGATGTTTGCTAAAAGCACGACTGGGCTTCACACTGGCCTTTTTGGAGTGTCAAATGTCCCCAGTGCAAGGTCGTCCTTAAAAGCCAGGGTCATATCTATAGCTTTGCTTATCATAATCTTGTTCAAGTCATCCTTCACTCTCTTGTTGACGCTCCAATGATATCAAATTGATTGTTTCCAACTTTGATAGTTGTTCTCATCCAGAAAAAAGAAAATCTGTCTTTGAAGTCTATTCTTCCCCAGGATTTCCAAATAAATGCAACTGTCTGTGTGTATATGGATGTGGACATGGATTTCTGGCTTTGTTTTTGTGGCAAGTTCTAGAAATCTTAAAAGTTCTTGCTGCAGAGAAAATAAGATATTCAAGGTGATAAAAGAGGTCTCAAAATAAATAAGTTATTCTTCAAAGTGCAAATTAGAGTTTTATATATTATAGTATATAGTATATATTATTGGAGTATTATAAATTATAGAATTCTAATTAAAAATAAATTATATTTCGTATACTACTAATTGGCTTAATTTATCACAAATGTAGGAACAACATGATTACTTAGTAGATTTGAAAAATATTTTAAATTATACTAAGACCTGGACAAATGAAATTTGTAACATTATTAAGCAATTTAAGTGAGTTATTTCTTAAATAATTATACCATGGAAGTTCATGTCAGTAGAGTTTGTTTTCCAAATTAATATTATGATTTACAGTTTTTCACTAAAGCATTGGAAAAAGAATATTTATAAACTTTTTCTCACTTCTTTTTTCAGTGAATAATGTTTTATTTTTCTTAAAGCAAGTATCCTGTCTTCTCCTTAATACTATTGTGTGCTTAGTGCAGTATGGGCACTGTTTTACATTTCTAAGGCTTCTGTAGCAAATTGCTACACATTTTGATGATCAAATTTATTCTCTCAGTGTTCTGGAACCTGCAAGCTCAAAATTAGTTTCAATGAATCAAAATCAGGGTGTCTATAAGGCTTCAGTAGAGACCTTTCTAGTAGCTGCTGACATTGTGTGCGTGCACATGCACATGTGTTTATTCGTGTGCATGGATGCCATGGCAAACATATGGAGGTCAGAGGACAACTTGCAAGAGTTAGTTCTTTCCTTCCATCATGTATGTCCTAGGGATCAAACTCAGGTCACCAAGCTTGGTGGCAAGCCCCTTCACCTACTGAGCCATCTTGCTCTACCCCAAGTCCTCTTTTATAAAGATATGTGAGTTTTATTTATGTCCCACCCCAACAATCCAGAATATTTGTGTCACCTAAAGATCCTCAACTTAATCCATCTGCTGCGAAGGCCATTTTCATTATAACATTTGCCAGTTTATGGAGCCAGGTGATGTCTTTGGGAAGTTGGGGACGCAGTACTCAGCCTGCAACAGGGGCTCCGTAAATCATCTCTACTCTGAGTCATTTTCTAGATCCTTTCCTTTCAGTGATATAGAATCAGGAGTGGAACAACTATAAGAATGTGGCCCAGTGGTGGGGAACTCTCAGTTTCCCAGCCTGGTTCTCATTTTCTGACCTGGGGTCATCAGAGCATGAGAGAAAATTGGCCCTGGTCTAACCCAGGAGAGGCGGGCAGCACATGCAGAGGAAAAGTGGCAAGCAAGCTTCAGATGGGTCTCCATGCACAGCCCGTGAGGTTGGGGAAGGTCAAAGTGAGAAGGATAAAGCTAAATCCACAGGAAACTGAGGACCTAAGAGGCTGGTGGCCAGCTCAGGGTCGCACGGGCAGTGTGCAGTGCTAGACTCTGTCTTCTAAACTGTGCTGTCAAGGGGAGATAAGGAAGCAGCAAGGCTGGAGACGAACTTGTGGACTATGAAAAAGAGACAGAAAAGCACATGGAGATTGAGAAAAGTAAAAATAAAAGTGCATAACTATCTCTCAACTCTCACCAGAGAGGCTTCTTGCAACAGATGGCGATTAATACAGAGACCCACAACAGGTAACTGTGCAGAAAATAAGAGACTGGAGCGTTTCTCCCAAAGGAGACACCTGTATAACATCCCACTTCCCAAGGTTCGGGAATCATCGTGGAAGAGGAGGTAGGAAGACTGTAAGAGCTGGACATGGTGGGTGAGTACAAGGAAACTACACACCTGAACCCACAGCACTCGTGAAGCATGTAGGAGACCCAGGCATGTGATAGCACGTACAAAATAAACAGGGCAGGTACACACGTGAACCCACAGCACTTGTGAAGCATGTAGGAGACCCAGGCATGTGATAACATGTACAAGATAAACAGGGCAGGTACACATGTGAACGCACAGCACTCGTGAAGCATGTACGAGACCCAGGCATGTGATAGCATGTACAAGATAAACAGGGCAGATACACATGTGAACCCACAGCACTCCTGAAGCATGTACAAGACCCAGGCATGTGATAACATGTACAAGATAAACAGGGCAGGTACACATGTGAACCCACAGCACTTGTGAAGCATGTACAATACCCAGGCATGTGATAGCATGAACAAGATAAACAGGGCAGGTACACATGTGAACCCACAGCACTTGTGAAGCATGTAGGAGACCCAGGCATGTGATAGCATGAACAAGATAAACAGGGCAGGTACACATGTGAACCCACAGCACTTGTGAAGCATGTACAAGACCCAGGCATGTGATAACATGTACAAGATAAACAGGGCAGGTACACATGTGAACCCACAGCACTCGTGAAGCATGTACAAGACCCAGGCATGTGATAGCATGTACAAGATAAACAGGGCAGGTACACATGTGAACGCACAGCACTTGTGAAGCATGTACAAGACCCAGGCATGCCCAAGCCAGACAAAAATCCAGTGTGAATGGGGAGGTGGGCAAGAAGCTACAGGTCTAACTGAGGAACTATTAGCAATTGGTGGCTGCTGGGAGAGAGAGACTGAGTTTTCTTTAAGGTGTGATGTTGGGTAGGTTGACCAGATGCCAAGGGATTGGGAAAATGCAAACTGAACTCAAAGGACTTAAAAAATTGGAGAACATGCTGGATGTGGTGGTACATGCCTTTAATCCCAGCACTTGGGAAGCAGAGGCAGGCAGTTCTCTGTGAGTTTGAGGCCAGCCTGGTCTACATAGTGAATTCCAGGACAGCTGGGACTACAGGGAGACCCTGTCTCAAAAAGACAAAAAAAAAAAATAAAATTTGAGAACATGAAATGAGGAGGGTAAGGAGATGGGGGGTGGGAAATCTGAATATGACAAAAATACATTGCATGAATTTCTCAAAGAATCTATAGAAATGAGCCTGGAGAGATGGCTCAGCAGTTAAGAACACTGGCTACTCTTGTAGAAGACCCAGGTTCAAAGCCTAGTACCCACATGATGGCTAACGGATATCCATAGTTCCAGTTCCCAGGGATCCAATGCCTTCTTCTGGCCCCATGGGCATTGCAAGACACGGGAGCACTGACATACATGCAGGCAATACACTCATACATGTAAAATAAAAAATTAAAGAATCCATAAAATATTATTTTTAGAAAGTACATGAGTGTACCTGGGATATTTTCTGAAAATTATTTTTACTATGAAATATAAGAAGGATCTAATAGAGTATAATTTTAGTTAAATTCATTCCTCTTTTCTTTGGTTAGGATGGAGAGGTAGAACTGAGACTAATGACTGGAAACAATAAGGGAGCGAGTCACTTTCAGTTCGTTATGAGGAAAAAGTTTTCAAAGGTCAAGGCTGTTCACAGATGATGACATTCATCCCCGGGGGAAGCACTTGACAGAGGTTAACTGATTGCAAATGCAGATGGGTTGTAGAGACGACCTTGGAAGGTGCTGCAAATAGAGCTTTCTGAATCTAGGAACTGTATTTTCAATAAGCAACACAAGTGATTCTCCTGTTCAGGGAGAGTGCATCAGACACCTTTAAGGAAGTGTCACAATTGAAGAGTCTATAATTTTCTGCTTGGGACAATGGAGGAATTTGCAGCGGTGATAAGGAATCCAAATTCCAGCTTGGGTTCTGTTTCTGTGATTTTTGATTTTCGAGACTCAGCTTTTCTGACTGAAAAATAAAGTGAGATTAGATGCACCTTAGGTTTCTTACCTACTAGGAGTTGAGGGTTTCAAGGGTTTCCTAGAGGAAATGAATTTCCAAAGTCCCTGAAAATCATTCAGGAGACAGTGAATCCTGGAATGACTCTGGTGACAGGTGCAAAGGCTGTGTGAGCTGGCTGATTGCATGGAGTTGGCAGGCATTCTGCCCAGGATCTGTCTGTCTCACACTGGGCAGGTGGAGAGGATAGGGCTGGAAAATGGGAACTCAAAAACCTCCCCAATGGCTCTGCTTATCATCTTTATGACTCAGTCAGTATTCAGAAAGAGAATGTGAGGGAGCTCATCTGCTCTGAAAGGAAAGTGGCAGGATGACCCGGGGTGCCCTTGCTGTGGACATCTATCTTGCTCACCTCTGGAAGGTGAACTGTTCGGCACGGATTGGAATATGTGATGAATGAGGCTGCCAAAGCCAATGAGCTTCAGCTTTGATCCAATATTGAGGTCCACTTTGTCCTTGATGTTTTCTTTCCTCTCTAATTCTCTGTTTTTCCTACAGGAACATTTGTGTGCTAAGCCTTACCCTTACAGATCTTCACATTTTACTTTTTGAGAAAGGGATTGTGTTCAAATGGTTTGCTTTTTGCCTTCTCCTCCGAGCTCAGTGTATTTTCTTGGAGGCTATCCTTCCCAGTCTCAACCTAACACACAGATGGATCACTGGACATATCTTCACTATCTTTATCCAAAGAGTGTCTAGGAAGTTACCTAGGAGTGTCTAAGAGGAAGAGTGAAAGTAATTTCCTTGACACATCAACAGGGAATGTATAAACTCAAAGTCACATAAGGTAGGGTAGGGAGGGTATCTGGTTATCTATCTCCTAATGAGTAAGGGACAGAGTGTAGATGAAACTGTAGTGTCTACTCATGTCCTTGGGCATTGTGACTCCCTGCCTTTTCTATAAAAGTCTCCAGGCCCTCAATCCCTGACTTCCAGCTGTGTCCTGAAATGGACCATGTGCTTCCCTTCCAAACCTCAAATCCTGTTCTTAGGGCAGCCGGCAGGTGTTGGGAGATGGCAGACTGCCTGCAGGTGTCCAGAGGCAACTGATGTGGCCCGCAGGCATTAGGAGACAGCGGAAGTGACCGGTGGAGGAGACTGGCAGGAGACACGGGCAACTGGAGTCAGCAGCGGTGGCCCAATACATAGGGAACACCTGAGACCCTTCCTTCAGGTCCAGGCTGGGCTTCCCTCCTTCTGGACCCAGATACAGACTTTGGCAACCAGCCCTGGAGAGTCAATGAGTAGACCCCAAGTGGAGAGGTGGTTCTGTGAGTACATCTCTCCCAGTGATTATATGAAGTTGGCCCTGCTTGGTGGTGAGAGTCTCCAGCTGTGCTGCAGCAGTGGTATTACAAACTCCCTACCCATCAGCCGGGGAACACCTGGGGTCCCTCCTTCAGCTCCAGGCTAGACTTCCCTGCCCCTGGACTCAGATCCAGCCAACTCTGGGGGAACTGGTGGGCGGACCCCATGTGGTACAAGGTTCAAGCCTGACTGATTGTTGCCTGTATCGGGCTCCTGGAGGAGCTCCTGACTGGCTGGGCAAGGGGTGGCTGGTCTCTCCAGGACGAAGTCAGAAGTGAGGACTTGAAGCCTAGACCAACCACCTTTGTATACTAAATAAGAAGACAATGAAGACACCTGAAGAATACAAGCAGAGCCAGTTTTCAAGAAGGAAACACTTAAGCTTCGTACTAGAATGACAAACAACAACAAAAATCCAAATGCCAAATCACAGTGAAAAACCAAATAACATGAAAAACCTAAATAATAAACCTCCACCAAATCCTACCAGTCTTGTAGAAGACCCCTGTAATGAGGAGCCCTAGATGTAACTCAGGATATAGATCTTAAAAGAACTACCATAAACATGATCAAAGAAATCAAATAATTAAAAGAATTTAAAGAGCTGGGTGTGGTGGTGCACGCCTTTAATCTTAGCTCTTGGGAGGCAGAGGAAGGAGGATCTCTGTGAGTTCAAGGCCAGCCTGGTCTACATAGTGAGTTCCAGGACAGCTGGGGCTACAGGGAGACCCTGTCTCAAAAAGCCACCCCCAAAGAAAAAAAAAGACAAGAAAGAATTTAAAGAACACACATACAAACAAATGAGATAATTAAGACAGGGATAAACTAAGAGAAGATAATGATAAACTGTGGAATAAATTCACAAAAGGTATAGAAATAGTGAAGAAAATTCAGGCTGAAATGTAAAAGGACCTGGAACACTCAACAAACCACTTGGAAAAGATGGGAGAAAACTTCAATAATAGAATGGATGAAATAGAAAATAGAATACCATGACTGGAAGACAAGATGGAAGTGGAGGAGCTCTCTGACTTGGCTGGGCAGGGGGTGGCTGGTCTCTCCAGTGAAAGTCAGAAGTGAGAACTTAAGCCTAGACCAACCCACTTTGTACACTAAATAAGGGAAGACAATGAAGAACCTGAAGAATACAAGCAGAGCCAGTTTTCAAGAAGGAAACACTTAAGCTTCGTACTAGAATGCAAAACAACAAAAACAATCCAACGTGCCAAAATCACAGTGAAAAAACCAAATAACATGAAAAAACCTAAATAATAAAACCTCCACCAAATTCCTACCCGAGTCTTGTAGTAGAACGCCCCGTGGTAATGAGGAAGCCCCTAGATGTAACTCAGGATGATAGACTTAAAAGGAACTACTCATTAAACATGATCAGATCAAGACATCCAAATAATTAAAAGAACATTTTAAAGAGCTGGGTGATGGTGGTGCACGCTACTTTAATCTAGCATCTTGGGAGGCAGCAGGCAGAGGAGGCTCTCTGTGAGTTCAAGGCCAGGCCTGGTCACATAGTGGTTCCAGGACAGCTTGGGTACAGGGAGACCCTGTCTCAAAAGCCACCCCCAAAGGAAAAAAAAAATACAAGAAAAGACATGTTAAAGAACACACATACAAACACAATGCCGGATATATTAAGACAGGGTTCCAAACTAAGCTAGAATGCTAATGATTAAACTGCGGAAGTGAATATCACAAAAGGTATAGAAATAGTGACGAAAATCAGGGTGAAATAAAGGACCTGGACCACTCAACAAAAAAACCACTTGGAAAAGCATCGAGGAGAAAACTTCAATACATAGACTGTTGAATTGAAATAGAAAAATAAGAATGACCACTGGCCTGGAAGACACCAGGAAGAACTGGGCTGCTCAAAGGCAAAGATTATGACAAATTAAAAAAAAAAAAAAACAAGAATGGATTAACACAGAAATGTGGGACAGCATGAGAAAGACCAACCCTAACATCTATAGGTATAGAGGAAGGAAAATAATCTCACAGAGAAATGGATATTGGCGAATCGTCAACAGTATTGTAGAAGAAAAGTTTCTGAAATTAAAGAAAGACATACTCATCAAATACAAGAAGTACAAGAACACACAACTAATAGGACCAGAAAGAAATCTCCCATGCTGATCATGTTAAAAAACACATATGGTCAAAACAAAGAGATCAATATGAAGACTGAAAGGAAAAAATGAACCATACATAAAAGGACACCTCCCAATACAGCTGACTTTTCATGCAATGATTGAAAAACCAGAGAGCTTGTCCAACAGTATTCTGACTCCTAAAAATGACTATAGCTGTCAACCCAGACATACTTTATCCAGCCAAATTATAATGAAGGCGAAAGGAAAATCTTTCATGATATAAATAGCTGAAAGAATTCTTGTCAGAAAGCCTGCCCTTCAGAGAAATATTTGAAGCAATACAAAGAGCTGAAGAAATATGAATGACTATGCCCAAGCAGCAACAGAAATACTCAAGGTTACTATTGGAGATGGCCTAGCGGTTAAGCGCGCCCACCGCTCTTACAGAGGACCCGGGTTCGATCCCCAGCACCCACATGGTGGCCAAGAACCATCTGAAACTCCAATTCCAGAGAACTTCCGTTCCAGGGAAGTTCCAGAGTGTGCATCTCGCATGGTCTGCTTCTCCGACCTCCCGGCATTGCACGACACGGGTGCACAAACCTGCATGCAGACAGTACAGTCATACACATACAGAAATAAAAAAAACAAAAACCCTAGAACAAGAATGCACCACGAAACCAAAATGATGGGAAGCAATATAGAAAATCACTCAATAATAACTTAACATATCAATGGACTGAATTCTCCAACTAAGAGGCATAGACTAGTAGAATGGATTAAGACAACCAACCCAGCCGGGCAGGTGGTGGCACCTGCCTTTAATCCTAGCACTTGGGAGGCAGAGGCAGGCAGATCTTTGTGAGTTCAAGGCCAGCCTGGTCTACAGATGTAGTTCCAGGGACAGCTGAGGCAGGCTACAGGAGAGACCCTTGTCTCAAAAAAGAACAAAAAAAAAAAAAAAAGAAAAAAAAAGAGAAACCAAATTCATCTTTTTTGGTCTATGAGAACACCCACTCTCACCTTCAAGGACAGCGCCACTTTCTTAGGTAAAATGGGTGGGAAAAAAAAATCCACCAAAGCAAATGGCACTATTCTAAATCAGATAAAATAGCTTCAAATACTAATGAGAAGAGTTGAAGAGAGTCATTTAATTCACCAAAGGAACAATCTACCAAGGAAGATATACAATCATGAATTTATACATGCCAAACAATACTGAAGATCCAAACTGTGCACATACAATTTCAGTCACAAACACAAAACCAAGAAGACCAAAAAAAGAAAACAGCATCTTCAGCACGTGGTGTTGACAAAACGGATCACCAACTTGTAAGAAATTAAACTCCTACCTCTCACCCTGTACAAAAGTCAACTCCAGATGGATCAAAGACCTCAACATGAAACCCCAAACTCTGAAGGTGATAGAGGAGAAAGTTGGCAGCAGACTACAAGACAAGGGGTAGGAAAAGACTTCCTAAATCAGACAGCAGCTGCGCACAGAATTAAGGTCAAAACAATTGACAAATGGGACCTTCATTAAACTCAAAAGCTTCTGTACATCAAAAGAAACAATCAAGGAAGTGAAGAGAAATCCCACAGAGTGGGAGGAAGCCTTCACCACAGAGACATCTGACAACAGAGCATTGATTTCCAGAATATGGTAAATACTCAAAAAACAAAGAAAGAAAAAAGAAAACAAATGACCCACTCAATCGTGGAGCAAAGAGCTGAACAGGACTTCACAAGGCAGGAATTAGAGATGGACTGAGAAACACCTAAAAGTGTTCAAACAACCCACTATCATTAGGGAATTGCAAATCAAACCACCTTAGATATATTCTTATCCAATAAGACTGGCTCAGGAACAAGAAAACAAATGTACAAGTGCTGGCAGCATGGTAGCGTTGTGGGGAGAGGGGAACACTCTCCACTGCTGGTGGGAATGTAAACTTGTCACAGCCACTAGTAGAACAAGCAGTGTGGAGACCCCTTGGAAGACTTGAATGAGCTGCCACCGACCCCAGCCATACCACTCCTAGCTCGTACCCCCAAGACTCACCCCCCCTGAGGAGATACTATGCATGGTCCATGTTTATTTCAGCTCTCCTTCAACAATTTTAAACGCGAAGAGCTGGGAAACCAACCCAAATGCCCTAACTTGACTGCAGTGGATAGAGCGGAAAAATGTGTGCGTACATCACACATGCGAGTTCTATGCAAAGGTAAAAGCAAAGAGACACCTAGAGATTTGCAGGAACATGGCTGGAGCTAGAGGGACATCATGCTGAGTGAAGTAACAAACAATGACGAATGGTACCCTCATCCTCGCCGGATGCTCAGTGCCAATTACGCCATTGTAAGTATTTCTTGTGCATGGCCCTTGAGCTTTGTCCAAAGCAGTTTCGTTGGGAGGATGCATAATTGGAAACAAACAACAACAGAAAAGGACCTGCATCCGAAAAACTGATCTGAAACATTGTGTGAACTTCTGCTCTCAAAACAGTCAATTCCATATGGAGAATATTGGAGAAAAGATGGAAAAAGAGATGAAAAACATATTTGGCGAAGAATGCATGAGCTCTGTGGGGTTGGGAGTGGAGGTGGGATAGGGTGGGGAGCATGGTTCTAGATATGAATTACATTATTTAAAAAATATATAACATAAATTTTAAAATATCTTAAACTTAAATTTTAAAACCTTAGAGGAATAAAGAGAAATGGATCATATCTGGAATCCTGGGAATCCCCCCAAAGGCTTAACCAAAGAACAGACACGTTTTTTCAACTAACAGACCCATAACCATATGCAGGAAATTGACCTTAATAGTAATATAAAAAATCTCCCATTAAATATGCCAGGACCCAAGATGGATTTACGCATAATTTTATCAGATATTTAAAGAGAACCCACAACCAGTATTATTTGTTATTCAAAAGGATATTAAGCAAGGGAAATCTCCCAAATTCCTTCTATGAAGCCAGAATCACACTTACATACCAAAAACCAGGCCAAAGATACAACAAAAAAGAAAATTATCAGAACCATATACTAATAATATAGGTGCAAAAAATTCTCAACAAACATACTTGCAAATCATATACAGAATATATCAAAAAGTTTATCCACCAAGATCAAGTTGGTTTACTCATAATAAATCAATAAAATGCCATAGCTTATATAAAATGGACTCTCAAGGATTAAAAATCCACATGGTCACCTCCTTACTTCGAATTATATTTTAAGAAGAGGTAACAGAGGAAGAGAAAAAGAAAAGAGAAAAGAAAGAAGAGAGCACACGAACCGAGGGAAAGGCCTTTTGATAACATATAACATGACATTTATGTTTAAAGCCTAGAGGGAACAGACTGGAGGGGAAACATGTCTGCAACATAATTAAGCTTTATTCAACAAAACCCAGCCAACATCATTCTAAATGGCGAGAAAAATTAGAAGCATTCCCCACAAAGCAGGAACCCAACCGGCTGTCTGCTTATCTCCACTCTTTTAATACAGTGTTGAATCTGCTTGCAAGAGCAATAAGACAATGGGGAAAATTAAATTACTCTTTGGAAACAGGAGGAGGAGGTCAGTCTATCCCTTTTTGCAGATGGTATATTTATACCTAAGGGTAAGCCAAAAATTTCTACCAGAAAACATCCTGAGAAAATGCTAAAGTTCAACTAAAGTGGCAGGTACAAAATAATCTACAAAAATCGAGACTTTCTAATTGCCAAATACAAAGCAATTGGAGAATGGAGTGCATGGAAACCATCCCCTTTACAAATAGCTTAAAAACATACCCTCCGAACAAACTTGACCAAAGACATTCAAAGATCTTCTTACATGATCAAAAAATTTTAATCTTTGAAGAAGGCAGATTCGAGGAAGGATACAAGAAAGATGGAAGGCGATCTCCCATTGTTCATGGATTGAATGAAAATTTAAAACAAGTAAAAATGACCTCCTACCCAGGTAATATATAAGATTCAATGCACATCACCAATAAAATCCCCATGGACTTTTTTACACCATAATTAGAAAAAAAAACACCCTTAAAAGTCATGATGGAAAAAAAATAAAAAGACCCTGAGCAAAAAGAGGTAAGTGTAAGCTCGGGGATTGCTTTTGTACCAGATTTCAATCTCTACTCAGAGCTATAGTTATAAAACACAGCATTGATACTGGGCATTAAAAAACAGACCATTGATCATGGGAATAAAACTGAAGACCCCAAACTTGAGTACATGTACAAATTTCTACCATGCATCATCTGATATTTGATCAAAAGAGCCAAAAACACTCATTGGAGGAAAGACAGCATTCTTCAGACAGTGGTTATGCTTGCTAGCAAAAACTGGATCTTTCAATAGAAGCAACAAAATTAAAACCCCCCTACCTTTAAATCTATAAAAAATCAATTCTAAATGTGAATTAGAAGCCTCAGTGTTGATTAATTAGAAATCCTGATAATGTTAGAAGAAAAATATTGGCAGTACCTACAAGGTAAGGGTAGAAGAAGAGAAGACTCTCTAAATTAGACTAGCATTTTGTGCAGGAAATTAAGGTAAACAACAACTGGGAGCTCATTATTAAACTCAAAAGTTTTTGTTCAGCACAAGAAGAAACAATCAAGGACGAGTGATTAGACAACCCACAGGTGGAGAAGAACATCTTTCACCAGTGACACATCTTGGACCAGAGGTTTAACATCCAGAGCTATAGAGTATATAATTTACTCAAAAAAAAACTGCTAGGAAAAAGATAGCCTAGCGGTTAAGAGCACTGACGCTTCTTGCAGAGGAGCCCCGGGTTCGACCCCAGACCCACATGGCGGTGCTGAGAACCGTCTGTAACTCCAATCCAGGAGACAACTCCAGTTACAGGGAATCCGAGACCCTCTTCTTGGACCCTCCGCTGGCATGCACGACAGGTGCACCGACTTGATGCAGACCAGTAATTCCTACACATACAAAAATAAATAATAATTAAAAAAAATTAAAAAAAATAAATTACTCAAAAAAACAAAAATGAAGTAAAAAGAAAGAAACAATATGACCCACATTAAAAGATGGGCTAAAGATCTGAATTAAAAGACTTCTCAAGAGAAGAAGTAAAGTGGCTCCGAAACATCTTAAAGAGTGTTCCACATCGTAGTAATTGGAGGAATATAAATGAAACTACTTTAAGATTTTCATCTACATTGGTAAGAATGGCTGCTCAAGAAAAAAAAAAGGACATCAAATGCTGGAGAGGTATGGAGAAAGGGGAAGACTCGTTCACTGCTGGTGGATTGCAAACTCGTGCAAACCCTGTGGAAAGCAGTGCGGAGAACACTTAAAAGACTCAAAAATGAACCTGTATGTACTCTAAGGATTCATCCTATAGCAGAGCATAGGTGTACAGCCATGATTGTTGCTGTTCTTTTCACAATTAGCAAAAGAACCAGAAGCAGCCCAGGTGTCCCTCAATTGAGGAGTGGATAATGAAGATGTGCTACATTTATACAATGGAGTTCTATGTAGCCATGAAGAAGGACCGTATCATGAATTTTGGAGGCAAATAGATGGACCTGGAAGCTGTTATGCTTGAGTGAGGTAACCCCGTCTGAGAAAAACAAACAATGTATGTTATCCCTCATTTTGAACTGTTATTGCTATAGATTAGAAGCTTGAAGTACATTGTCTCTATTTTTCTCAGTTCTAAGATTTATGAGAAAGAACAAATCTTTTTTCTTTAAGTACATTAAAATTACATCAACTTACTATTGTCAATTTAAAATTTAAAGTTATATNTGGAGGAGCTTCTGATTGGCTGGGCAAGGGGTGGCTGGTCTCTCCGGTACGAAGTCAGAAGTGAGACCTGAAGCCTAGACCAACTCCACTTTTCATATCCTAATAAGGGAAACAATGAAGACACCTGAAGAATACAAGCAGAGCCAGTTTTCAAGAAGGAAACACTTAAGCTTCGTACTAGAATGACAAAACAACAAAAAAATCCAACATTGCCAAATCACAGTGAAAAACCAAATAACATGAAAACACCTAACATAATAAAACCTCCACAAATCCTACCCAGTCTTGTAGAGACCCCTGTAATGACGGGCCTAGGATGTAACTCAGGATATAGACCTTAAAAGGAACTACTCATTAAACATGATCAAAGAAATACAATAATTAAAAAGAAAATTTTTAAAGAGCTGGGTTGGTGGTGCAGCCTTCTTTAATCTTAGCATCTTGGGAGGCAGAGGAGAGGACTCTCTGTTGGTTCAAGGCCAGGCCTGGTCTACATAGTGGTTCCGAGGACAGCTGTGGGCTACAGGGAGACCCTGTCTCAAAAAGCCACCCCCAAAGAAAAAAAAAAGTACCAGAAAGAATGTTAAAGAACACACATCAAAACACAATAGGATATTAGGACAGGGATTCAAAACTAAGAGAATGCTAATGATAAACTCAAGAATGAATTAACAAAAGTATAGATAATAGTGAAGAAAATTCAGGCTATAAATGAAAAGGTATGGACCACTCCAACAAAAAACCACTTGGAAAAGATGGCGGAGAGAAAACTTCATAATAGACTGTAGATTGCAAATAGAAAATATAAATGACCACTGGCTGGCAAGACAAGATGGACAGAACTGGGCCTGCTCAGGCAACAATTTAGAAAAATATAAAAAAAAAAAAAACAAGAATGGAATACACAGGAAACTGTGGGGAACAGCTGAGAAACCATAACCTACACATTATAGGTATAGAGGACTCGGAGAATATATCCCAGTATAATGATATGACTCGCTCGTCAACAGTATGTAGGAACGAAAAGTTTCTGACAATTAAAGAAAGACCTATACTCATCAAAATCAAGAAGTACAAGATACCACAAAATAATAGGACCAGAAAAGAAGATCTCCCTATGCTGTATCATGGTTAAAACACTATATGGTCAAAACAAAGAGAGGAATATGACAGCTGCAAACGGAAAAAAAACACCAGTGACATATAAAAGGACACCCCATCACAATCAGCTGACTTTCATGCAAATGCATGAAATAAACCAGAGAGGCTTGGTTCCACAGTATTCTGACTCCTCAAATGACTATAGTGTTCAACCCAGGATACTTTATCCAGCCAAATTATAATGAAGGCGAAAGGAAAATCTTTCATTATAAATAGGCTGAAAGAATTCATGTCCAGAAAGCCTGCCCTTCAGAGAAATATTTGAAGCAATACAAAGAGGAAAAATATGCATGACTATGCCCAAGCAGCAACAGAAAATACTCAAGGTTACTATTGAGAGATGGCCTAGCGGTTTAAGAGCGCCCACCGCTCTTACAGAGGACCCGGGTTCGATCCCCAGCACCCACATGGTGGCCAAGAACCATCTGAAACTCCAATTCCAGAGAACTCCCTACATCAGTTCCAGGGGAATCTCGATGTCGGTCTCTTCTGACCTCCGCGGCATTGCACGACGGGTGCACAAACCTGCATGCAGACAGTACAGTCATACACATACAGAAATAAAAAAAAAACAAAAAACCCTAGAACAAGAATGACACCACGAAACCAAAATGATGGGAAGCAATATAGAAAATCCCTCAATAATAACTTAACATATCAATGGACTGAATTCTCCAACTAAGGAGGCATAGACTGTAGAATGGATTAAGACAACCAACCCAGCCGGGCGGCTGGTGGCACATGCCTTTAATCCTAGCACTTGGGAGGCAGAGGGCAGGCAGATCTTTGTGAGTTCAAGGCCAGCCTGGTCTACAGATATAGTTCCAGGGCAGTGAGGCGTACAGGGAGGACCCTTGATCTCAAAAAAAGAACAAAAAAAAAAAAAAAGAAAAAAAAAGAAAACCAAAATCCATCTTTTTTGGTCTATGAGAACACCCACTCTCACCTTCAAGGACAGCCACTTTCTTAAGGTAAAAGGGTGGAAAAAAATACACCAAGCAAATGGCACTATTCTAATATCAGATAAAATAGACTTCAAATACTAATGAGAAGAGTTGAAGAGAGTCATTTCATTCTTACCAAAGGAACAATTAACCAAGAAGATATCACAATCATGAATTTATACATGCCAAACAATACTGAAGATCCAAACTGTGCACATACAATTTCAGTCAACACACACACAACCAAGAAGACAAAAAGAAAAACAGCATCTTCAGCAGTGGTGTTGACAAAACTGGATCACCAACTTGTGAAGAAATTAACTCCTACCTCTCACCCTGTACAAAAGTCAAACTCCAGATGGATCAAAGACCTCAACATGAAACCCCAAACTCTGAAGGTGATAGAGGAAAAAAGTTGGCAGCAGACTACAAGACAAGGGGTAGGAAAAGACTTCCTAAATCAGACAGCAGCTGCGCACAGAATTAAGGTCAAACAATTGACAAATGGGACCTTCATTAAACTCAAAAGCTTCTGTACATCAAAAGAAACAATCAAGGAAGTGAGAGAGAAATCCCACAGAGTGGGAGGAAGCCTTCACCACAGAGACATCTGACAAAGAGCAGATTTCCAGAATATGGTAAAATACTCAAAAAACAAAGAAAGAAAAAAGAAAAACAAATGACCCACTCAATCGTGGAGCAAAGAGCTGAACAGAGACTTCACAAGTGCAGGAATTAGAGATGGCTGAGAAACACCTTAAAAAGTATTCAACACCCACTGATCATTAAGGGAATGCAAATCAAAACCACCTTAAGATATATCTTACTCCAATAAGACTGGCCAGGATCAAGAAAACAAATGATACCAAGTGCTGAGACGGTAGAGGTTGTGGGGAAAGGGGAAACACTCATCCACTGCTGGTGGGAATGTAACTTGTACAGCCACTAGGAAAAGCAGTGTGGAGAACCCCTTGGAAGACTTGGAATGAGCTTGGCCACCCGACCCAGCCATACCACTCCTAGGCTGTACCCTCAAGACTCACCCCACCTCAGGATACATGCACGGCCATGTTTATTTCAGCTCTCCTACAATAGCAAGGCTGCTGGAAACCAACCCAAATGCCCTCAACTGATGCGTGGATAGACGAAAAATGTGTGCGACATCCACACAATGGAGTTCTATCAACAGTTAAAGAAAGATGACATCAGAGCTTTGCAGGAAACATGGCTGGAGCTAGGAGGACATCATGCTGAGTGAAGTAACACAACAATGACGAATGGTATCCCTCACTGTGGATGCTAGTGCCAATTACCCTGTAAGTATTTCTTGTGCATGGCCCTTGAGCTTTGTCCAAAGCAGTTTGGAGTGATGCATATTGGAAACAACAACAACAGAACGGACTGCATCGAAGAACTGACTGAAACAGTGAACTTCTGCTCAAAACAGTCAACTTCCATATGGAGAATATTGAGAAAGACTGAGAAAGAGATGAAAAGCATATTTGGCAGAATGCATGAGCTCTGGTGGGGTGGGGGGATAGGGTGGGGAGCATGGGTCTAGATTTGATAAAAAATATATAAATAAATTTTAAAAATCTATACTAACTTTGTAAACCTTAAAGAAATGGATCAATATCTGAAATCCTGGGAATCACCAAAGCTTAACCAAGAACAGACCAACAGTTTAAACAGACCCATAACATATCAGGAAATTGAAATAGTAATATAAAATCTCCCAATTAAATATGCCCAGGCCAAGATGGATTTACAGCATAATTTTATCAGATATTTAAAGAGAACCCACAACCAGTATTATTTGTTATTCAAAAGGATATAAGCAGAGGGAAATCTCCCAAATTCCTTCTATGAAGCCAGCATCACATTAATACCAAAACCAGGCAAAGATACAACCAAAAAAGAAAATTATAGAGCCATATACTTAATGAATATAGGTGCAAAAATTCTCAACAAAATTCTTGCAAATCATATACAGATATATATCAAGGTTATCCACCAAGATCAAGTTGGTTTTATTCATATATAAATCAATAAATGCCATAGATTATATAAATGGACTCAAAGATAAAAATCACATGGTCACCTCAATTGATGCAGAAAAGGCCTTTGATAAAATATAACATGACATTATGTTTAAAGTCCTAGAGGGAATCAGACTGGAGGGAACATTCCTCAACATAATTAAAGCTGTATACAACAAAACCACAGCCAACATCATTCTAAATGGAGAAAAATTAGAAGCATTCCCCACAAAGTCAGGAACCCAACAAGGCTGTCCGCTATCTCCACTCCTTTTCAATATAGTGCTTGAATCTCTTGCTAGAGCAATAAGACAATGGAAGGAAATTAAAGGATTACTATTTGGAAAAGAGGAGGTCAATCTATCCCTTTTTGCAGATGACATATTATACCTAAGGGAAGCCAAAAATTCTACCAGAAAACTCCTGGAAATGGCTAACAGTTTCAATAAAGTGGCAGGTTACAAAATTAATCTACAAAAATCAGTAGCTTTCCTATATGCCAATAACAAGCAATTGGAGAAGGAGTGCATGGAAACCATCCCATTTACAATAGCTTAAAAAATACCTCAGAATAAACCTGACCAAAGACATTAAAGATCTCTACCATGAAAAATTTAAATCTTTGAAGAAGGAGATTGAGGAAGATACCAGAAGATGGAAGGATCTCCCATGTTCATGGATTGGAAGAATAAAGTAAAAATGACCATCCTACCCAGAGTAATATACAGACTCAATGCAATCCCAATCAAAATCCCCATGACTTTTTCACATAATTAGAAAAAAACACCCTAAAATTCATGGAAAAATAAAAGACCCTGAGCAAAAAGAGTAAAGCTCGGGGATTGCTGTACCAGATTTCAATCTCTACTACAGAGCTATAGTTATAAAACAGCATTGTACTGGCATAAAAATAGACCCCTAGATCAGTGGAATAAAACTGAAGACCCAAACTTGAGTACATACAATTTCAGCAATCTGATATTTGACAAAAGAGCCAAAACACTCATTGGAGGAAAGACAGCATCTTCAGCAAGTGGTGCTAGCAAAACTGGATCATCTTCTATAGAAGGATAAAATTAAACCCCTACCTTTAACTCTATACAAAAATCAATTCTAAATGGATTAGAAGCCTCAGTGTTAAACCTGAAAATCTGAAATGTTAGAAGAAAATATTGGCAGTAGCCTACAAGGTATAGGTGCAGGAAAAGACTCTCTAAATCAGATAGCATTTTGTGCAGGAATTAAGGTAAACGATCAACAAGGGGGAGCTCATTAAACTAAAAAGCTTTTTGTTCAGCAAAAGAAACAATCAAAGAAGTGATTAGAAAACCCACAGAGTGGGAAGAAATCTTCACCAGTGACACATCTGACACAGGTTTAACATCCAGAGTATATAAATTACTCAAAAAACAAAAGATCAAGAAAACAAATGACCCAATTAAAAGATGGGCTAAAGATCTGAATAGAGACTTCTCAAGAGAAGAAGTAAAGATGGCTCAGAAACATCTTAAAGAGTGTTCAACATCGTTAGTAATTGAGGAAATACAAATTGAAACTACTTTAAGATTTCATCTTACATTGGTAAGAATGGCTGCTCAAGAAAAAAAAAGGACATCAAATGCTGGAGAGATATGGAGAAAGGGGAAGACTCGTTCACTGCTGGTGGGATTGCAAACTCGTGCAACCCCTGTGGAAAGCAGTGCGGAGAACACTTAAAAGACTAAAAATGAACCTGTATGTACTCTAAGGATTCATCCTATAGCAGAGATAGGTGTACAGCCATGATTGTTGCTGTTCTTTTCACAATAGCAAAGAACCAGAAGCAGCCCAGGTGTCCCTCAATTGAGGAGTGGATAATGAAGATGTGCTACATTTATACAATGGAGTTCTATGTAGCCATGAAGAAGGACGGTATCATGAATTTTGGAGGCAAATAGATGGACCTGGAAGCTGTTATGCTGAGTGAGGTAACACAGTCTGAGAAAAACAAACAATGTATGTTATCCCTCATTTGACTGTTATTGCTATAGATAAAGCTTGAAGTACATGTCTCTATTTTTCTCAGTTCTAAGATTTATGAGAAAGAACAAATCTTTTTTCTTAAGTACATTAAAATATACATCAACTCACTATGTAATTTAAGAATGTAAAGGTATATATATATATATTAAAATTATACTTTTTATCTGTAAGTTTATGGTTAAACCGTGTATCCCTAAATATGTTTTATAATAAAAAAAAACTCATCTTGGATCTTCTTACCCAAACCCATATACTAGACAAAGGAGCCGCCTTTACATATGTTATCTGTATTTTTTTCTTTTTTTTGTCTTTTTGAGACAAGGTCTCCCTGTAGCTCCAGCTGTCCTGGAACTCACTATATAGACCAGGGTGGCCTTGAACTCACAGAGATCCTCCAGCCTCTGCCTCCAGAGTGCTGGGATTAAAGATGTACGCCACCACGCCTGTCTTCGTTATCTGTATTTTTATTAAATGCATTTATTTTCTGTTATTAAATACAGATTATAGTAACCAATGAAGTGGATCACATATTTGAAGGTTGAAAATTTCCTACCTCCGCTCAAGTCACCGTTCCAACTGCTAAGCAGTGGCACATTAGCAATACTGTAACCAAATGAACCAAAAATCTGCCTAAACAAGCTCATCAGGAGGAAATAGCCTTTATTTATGTCTTAGTGTGTGTGTGTGTGTGTGTGTGTGTGTGTGTGTGTGTATAAGAGAGAGAGTTGCTGTCATGAATTTTACAAAGCTTTATTTTTATTGTATACTTTGTTCATAACTGTGTCTTCCCCTCATGCCTACCCTGATTCCTCTTTCAAAACCCATATCCTGTATCTCTATTTTTATCTCTAGTTTAAAGTATTTCAAGTTTGACTTTCAAAACGTGCAGATGCTCCTTGATTTACGAAGTGGTTATGTCCTGATAAATTCATCATAAGTTGAAAGCATTGTAAGTCAAAAGTGCATTGAATATGCCTAACCAACTGAGCATCCAAGCATGGCAGCTCAGTGCACTGTGGAACACTGGCTGGTTCCCTTATGATTACATGGCTGACTGGGAGCTGTGCTTCTGCTGCTGTCACTTCCCATCACCAGATTAGGAAATGATCCAAGTTCAAAACCGAAAGTGCAGTTTCTCCTGAAAGCATATCACTTTGGCACCATCTTAAAGTTGTAGAGTTGGAAAATAGTAAGGTGAACCCTTCTACATCAGTGATTGTTCTATCCTTCCTGATACCTTCTCTTTGTGTAAAAAGCTTTCAGTTTCTTACTCTAACTCATTTGATCCACGGCCAATGTGTATACCTGGATATTTCAATGTATTAGTTTATTTATTTGGTGTGATTTGTCAACAGTTGCTTTTCTTTTGGCCTTTCGAATAAGTTGGTGTGGTGCTTTGAATGAGAATGTCTCCTCTAGGCTCCAAGTATTCAAATGTTTTTGTTCCCAGTTGGTAGCACTGTTTGGGGAGGTCTTAGAAAGTGTGGGCATGCTGGAGGAAGCACGTCACTGGAAGTGGGCTTTGAGGGTTCTTTCTTAAGCCTTGCTGGATCCCCAGTCGTTCTTTGCTTCCTGTGCCTGCTTCAAGATGTGAGAACTAAGCTTTCTACCCTAGCCACCCCGGGCCACTACGCCTCCCCAGTCTGATGGGCTCTGATCCCTCTGGACCTGTACGCTCAAATAAACTCCTCCTTCTATAAGTTCCCATCTATATGTCACAGCAACAGTGACTAAGTGTTGGTGAGGTTTTCAACTCCTTGCGGTAAGCAGATAGCATCTGCATGGGCTTCTAACAGGATGCATCTTGCTCAGAACCACTTTCTGCATATGATCATTAGTGTCAGCTTTTATTTTCACCATGGTGCTGGAGAACATGTTACCGAGCAGCTTCCTAAGGCTTCTAACACAGACAGTCTTGGATATATCGAGATATACCCCACGCCCTACGGTTGGGGGAAGTTTTTGCCAGGGCACTCAAGCATCTTCATCTACTCACCTTCTTCCACTGAAACCACTCACTGCTTATTCAAGTCACATGTAAGGCTGACAGTGGGTAGTCTGGCAATGTATGAGCGAGAGATATTGTGTTAAACTATCATCATTATGCCTGTCAATCATGATTTCATCTTTATTTTTACTGAAGGACAGGGGTTCCAACACAGAAGAGAGAAAGCAACTCCTCAGCCGTTGCTGTTAGAGAGGGCAAGTCCTGATGCTGGTGAAAAACACCCTTGTGTGAGTGTCTGCCAGCTTGAGAAGGAAGCCTGGCTGTTTGACTGATGGCTGGAAAGTTGGATGGAGGCTTCGGTACTGGAGGAAAGGCTGCAACGTGGGCTGATTACTGCTCTGGGGAAGTGCCTCTATTGGAACAATAAAGGTGGTTATATATCATGGACTTCCACCTTTGGGTCATTACCTGTAAGTCTCAGTGGCCCGAATTTTCTCTGTAGCCACTATGGTGGCTGTCCACTATAGCGCTGGAAACTAGGAGTGGAAAGAAAGGTGAAGATTTTCTATAATGCACCCCAGGGCTTTACTCTAGAGGAGGTTGGTGGAGGTGAAGAGCCTGGGATCAGTGCTGGTGTTCTGGGTCTGAACCTCTGTAGCCCATTTGACAACTTTGCACTTGAAGTCTTTGTTTTAGTCTGGGTCTACTGGGTACTTACTGCCCCAGACCAAAGTCCTTATGTGATGGATTACCGGTATTGTTGAAGTTCCTGTTTTGCCATCCATGGCTGACAATACCCTGTGCAGGTCCTGACTGAATGCCATACAAACATACACTGAATGGATTGAGTGCGAGATTTGTCTTCTATCTTGGAGTTTGACTGGGTTCATGTTCCACCTCAGCACAAGCTTGCGCTGTAACCACAGAGCTAGGGCCTGGGCAGTGTATAGTCAAATGTATTGACAAAGTACATTCCAACTAGACAGAAGAGTCTTATTAGTCTGAGCTTTTGAGGGGGTCTGTCAACTAATCAAGCCACTCTTTAGTCTCATCCACTGACAAGGTCTGGTTAGGTTGTCTAACAAAGCTGTCAAATCCATTTATTCATGTCTGAATGGGAGACAACTCTCCATGAGTTGTGAATTCGCACATCTTGACAGTGAGGTCTTGACTATTGTATTGAACTATCTTTTCTTTTTTTCTTTCTTTTTTTGTCTTTTTGAGATAAGGTCTCCCTGTAGCTCCAGCTAGTCTGGAACTTACTCTATAGACCAGGCTGGCCTTGAACTCACAAAGATCCACCTGCCTCTGCCTCCCAAGTGCTAGGGGATTAAAGGCGTAGGCCACCATGCCCGGCAACTATCTTTTCAAAAACATTTAATTCATGAATTCATTTTCATGGTATGTGGATAATACCCTCCAACTCTGGGATTATGTCTTTACTTAAGTGGAGTTTCAGAAGAGAAAAAAGAAGGTATTTAATCCATGATAGGATTTGGGATCCCATTAACACTGTTACCCTGTGTCCCACAACTATGCACTAACTCTGTCAAGACTGCTATTATTCTTTCCTATAGTGGCCTTTGAAGGCAGGGATCCTATCATTTGTTAGCCATGGGATTTTTGGAAAAGTTACTTAAGCTCTTGAATTATAGTTTCTTTTATTATAAAACAGAGGGAGCTGGAGAGATGGCTCAGTGGTTAAGAGCACTGGCTGCTTTTGCAGAAGACCCAGTTTTGATTTCCAGCACCTACTTGGCAGTGCCTGTTACTCCAGTTCCAGGGAATCCTACACCCTCTCTGGCCTCTGTGGGCATTGCATGACCCAGATGAACTTACACACATGCAGGCAATACACTCATACACATAAAAGAAAAACAATACATAAAATATATTTAAAAACAGAAGAAACGATAGTTCCTATGTCTGTGGGCTTCTTGTGAGGAGTTAGTGACATGTGCTTCAGTGGCTGTCGTGGCTGTAACCATGGCCTTCTTATTTCCTGCTGAGACCCTCACCTGTAGTTTCCACATTCCCCACCACTGCCTGCTCAGTTTGTCATGCACTTCATACAAATACTCTCTTCTTACTTAGAGCTTCCGAGGCAGTCCTGTTTGAGAATTGAGTTGAAACTTCACAGTTCCTTTATAGTCTGTTATCAAAGTTAAATCTTGTGACCTTTTAACCCCTGTTGCTGTTTTGCCAGTAAGGCCCTCCCTTGAAACACAGATAAATGAATTTAGAACTCCAGTCTTACATACAAGCTCCACTTTCCTGAAATTTGCCATGCTTTTCATGCATGAAACTTCACCTGGAATGACCTTCCTTGGAGTCATACTCCTGAGGCCTGGTTCTAAAGTTACTTCATGCAGTTGATGATAACAAAGGCCTCCAATGAATCATGTCTCTGTTAATGCATGATTCTACTCCTAAAACACAAGGGGTGTTCGTTTCTCCATCTTCTTCAATCTAGGCTAGTCCTTGTAAGTTGCTTTCAAGGGTAGCATACAGGGGACATGACATTGTATAAATTCTGGAGCTTTCCATTAGGAGGCCTTGCCGTTTTTTACTTTTTCCCTCTTGGAACTCTGAGAGCGTGAGGCTATCAAGACACCTAGTCTATCTTACCAGAATGTGTGAGATGATGTGGAACAGGAATGAGACTCCAGCTAAGAACAAGCACCACTGCTAAACAAAGAAATGAAGCCAATGCAGACCTTGCAGCTGTGAGAGAACTGTTGGATGTCAAAGACCTCATGGGTAAGATCAGCAGAAGGACTGTCTGATCACCAATCCACGGGTAATGAACGTGAGAAATGAGAAGTTGTAGTTTGAAGCCATTACAGTGCATGGTGGTTGTTACATCAGAACAGATCATTGACACATTGCCTTAGAAGAATGTTAGAGACATTCCCAGTGTAAGTTCATGAATGTTTCCTCTGGGCTCCAACAATATTTTGTCCATTCTCCTATTTAATGCACAGCTCATACAATTATGGTTCTATATGTGCCTCTCTCACCAGAAAATAGTTTGAAGATCAGAGATCAGGTTTTTGTTCATCTTCTTATCGCCTGTGACTATTCTAATGCACAGAACATAGAAACCATGGGTGCTTATTACACATGACACACATTCATCAGCTCCAGAAGTCCTTTCGTGTGTCCTCTGGAACTCATGGTCAACATGCAAAATAGGTTCAGATTTTCTTTACTGACTTGTTCTTCCCCAGGACACCAATTCCTCGTAGCCCCTTGACATAGGAGCACTTTTCCAGCTTTCCCCTGGGATTGATGGCAGAGGAGTGATACCTTTCTTGATTTTCTTCACTTCTTTCATAGTATCTTCATTTCTTGTGTGTGTGTGTGTGTGTGTGTGTGTGTGTGTGTGTACATCCTTAATCCTAAAACTTGAGAGATGAAGGCAGGAAGATCGTGATTTTAATTTAAGGTCAGCCTGAATTACATAGTGAGTTCCAGACAAGCTTGGATCACACAGTGAGAACTTGTCTCCAAACAAACAAATAAACAATAAAAACATCCATAAATATTAACAATCTTAAGAGAGTACTTAATGTTACCTAAAAAGTAGAACTTCATCTTCCTAGCCGAGCCCATTTATTCTTCTGGTTAACTATTTTATGGGTTTTAACTATTTTATGGGTTTTGATCTCTCTTTGAAACTTCAACACCTCTACCCCTGTCCTCTTTGGGTTTAATTGACAACCTGACACAGCCTGGAGTCACATGAGAGAAGAACTTTCAGTTGAGGAATTGCTTAGTGCTGCTTCTGGACTGGGTAAGAATGTTAGCTGCATCTGAGCCAGTGAGGGAGCCAGAGAGCAAACCTTCTCCCTGGTTCCTACCTCCAGGTTCCTGCTCTGATGTTCCTCAATGATAGACTGCAACCTGGGGTGTGAGATGGACTGTAACCTGTGAGCTGAAATAAATAAACCCTGCCCTCCTCTAATTGCTTTGGTCATGGTGTTTGTTGCTGCAAGGGAAGGTAAACTAGAGAAACCCCTTTGCTTCCCATATTACTAAGAAAATATGGCTCAGTGGTTAAGAGCGCCGACTCCTCTTGCAGAGGACCCAGGTTTGATTCTCAGCACCCACATGGTGGCTAAGAACCGTCTTTAACTCCAGTTCCAGGGGAATCCAACACCCTCTTCTGACCTCCTCAGCATTGCAGGACATGGGTGCACCAACCTACATGCAGACAGTATACTCATAAAAATAATAAATAAATTTTTAAAAAGGAAAATAGTTACCAATTAGGAGAGAAGCTGTACACATTCCCACTACCTCCATCCTGATTCCTCCCTTCCATTTTTGTGCATAAACTATTCATTTCTCTGGAAATGAACCACCTATCTGCATGTTAGATTCAATCTCCTCTTATAGACTCATTGGTTCCATTTTGGGATTTTTTTCTTTCCCTTTAACCATTGTCCCCTTCTATGGACTCATTTCTCTCATCATACAAGCAGACTGTCATTTTCTTATCTATCTATCTATCTATCTATCTATCTATCTTTCTTTCTATCTATCTATCTATCTATCTATCTATCTATCTATCTATCTATCTATCATCTTATTTTTTGGTCTTTTTGAGACAGAGACTCCCTGTAGCCCCAGCTGTCCTGGAACTAGCTATGTAGTCTAGGCTGGCCTTGAACTCACAGAGCTAGGCCTGTCTCTGGAGGGCATGTGCTACCACACCTGGCTGTTTTCATATTTAAACACCTACACGTTCTGAATTAATGTGTCCCTCTACATGTATTACACTTCTTCATTTTAGAAGAAGTTCTTTAAAGACAATCTATTTAGATCACTCTCAAACTCACTCCAATAGGCTTTTTTATCCTCAGTGTTTCCTGAGATGTACAGGTCAAGTCAGTATGGAGTTCAATGCTGTTAAACTCAATGGCCAATTAGCCCTCAGCCCACTAGTTCGTTATCAATGTTTGACACAGTAGATCACTCCACCCTTTCTTCAACTTGATATCAAGACGTCCTGGCCTTCTTGCTTTCTTTGTAGTCTCCAGCAATTTCCTCTAATTTTTATTTGCTGTTTTCTCCTCTTCTTCCTGACTTGTAGACATTGGCTATCCCAAGTTTCGGGGACTGTCACGTCCTCTCTCTACTGTCGTGGTCTCAGCAAGCTCACTAATCCCATGGCTGTAAATGCCATTTCTGTGATGGTGCTTATACTGTCCTGAGCTCAGCTTTGCCCTTGAATCTAGATCCACATACACAAATAAATGCCTGCCTGTCTCTCCAGGCGAATGGAAAGGGAGGGGAGTCTGTAAAATTTAACCTGTCTCAAACTGATCTTTAAATTTCTTGATCTCCCCCTAAACACACACACACACACACACACACACACACACACACACACACACACCCTAAATCTCCAGGCTGCTCATAGTTTTTCTCATTGAAATTAATGAAATTCCAACCTTGGTGTTGCTTAAGCCTAAAGTGTGGGGCTATTGTAGTTCTTTTCTTTTTGCCACTTTCTGAATCTGACCTGTCTCCAGCTAATGTATCTCATTTACAATGCTTTTTCCTAGAATATAAAGTCCAGATAGAGAAACTTTTGTCTATTTCATTTACTTTTGAATCTTAAGCACTCGAAAGTATTTAGAAAATAGTAGATACCCAACAAATACTGAAAAGAATAAGCGAGCAAGCAAATTTGAAAAATAACTAGATGGAAGTTTTAGCTTTAAAAGGTAATTGAAATTATATACTTATCTGGATAAAAAGAAGATTAGTTTTCAGAGACCAATACAGTATTAACAGAGAGATACATTTTATGATTCATATTATGAGTCTGGCATAAGTTGGTGTCCAAACTATCAGTGAAGGCAAGAAAAACAACAGAGAAATCTGCTCCATGAAAAGATATTTTAAAATTCTCAGTTGAAATGTTGGCACACATTTGTAATCCCAGCACCTGATAGGCTGAGGCAGGAGGATCACTAATTCAAGATGAGCCTGGAGTACATAACAAGTTCAAGGCTAGCCTAAACTTAAAAATAAAACCCTGTCACGATAGCAAAGAAAGGAATCCTGAATATATTATTAAACAAAATTGGCAATATATGAAGATTAGCCTACCATATTTCAGAAAATTTAATTCTATGTAGATGAATTCAAAACACAATACCACTTCCAAAAATATATGATACTTGTTTATGAATGAATTTTATGCCTCTCCAAAATATACATGTTGAACTCTCTGCACCAATAGTCTAGGACTAAGAGGCAGAGCCATTGGGAGATAATTTATGAGGGTGAGGCCCTAGTGAGTGGAACTAGTGCCCTTATAAGGGACTAAAGAGCTGTCTTTGTGCCATGTGCTGATACACACTGTAAACTAGCAGCCTACAAACAACAAGAGAGCCCTCAGCGGACCTAGTCATGCTGGCTACACTGATCACCTCTAATCTTTGGAGCCATGTGAAATAATTTTCTGTTGTTTATAAGCCACCCTGTCTGTGGTATTTTGTTATGGCTGCTTGAGCTAAGGAAGTATTTGAGTTCAAACAGTGACTTTATGGACAATGAATTGGGGCACTCATAGCTACTTAGTTTATTTACTTTTTTAGTTAACATGGAGCAATATTGACACTTTCTATGTGTATGTGCTGTTTTATGAAGTTTTGACCCATGTAGATTCATATTATTACTGCTACACTCTGGGTGCAGAATACAGGCATCACCTTATAAAGCTTTCCTGCTATCCTTTGGAGTCATACTCTTTTCCCTGGTTTCCAGTGCCTGACAACCATTAACTTCTATGTTTTGTGGAATATCATATACATTTGAAAAGCTCATATGTAGTCGTTTGAGACTGGCTTTTTTTCACTCAAGAAAAATGATGCTAAGACCAATCCAAGTGGCTGTATACACCGATAGTTCACTATTTTATTGCTGAGCTTGTACTGACTAGAGTTTGCTCATCTATTTGCCTAGTGAATGACATTTGGGTTGCTTCTACTCAGTGGAATTATAAATAAAGTCATTACAGATCTTTTCAAGTTCCTGATAGCTAAATTTTGAGAATGAGAGAATCACTAAAAAATTTACTTGAATTACTTTGCTTGTTTGTTCAGATAGTAAGAGCTATATACTTCCACCAGAAACAATGACTTAATTAGCATAAATAGATAGTGGACAGGGAGGGGAGTTCCCTTTGCTGATACATAAAGGGATTCTTAAGATATCGATGCAATTTTACTGTGCTATAAGGTGATGTTTATTATTGACACCCGCATTTCATGTATTTAACAATCAAAAAATTTTAAACATGTTTGAATGTATCAAACCTATAAAAATAGAACTCAGAACAGTATTTTAAAATTACTCTTTTTTTCAAGAGTTCAAGTACAGAGAGTTAAAAACATCTTGTAGAATTTGAACATAAGAATTGTTTTGTTTTGTTTTGTTTTTTCGGTCTTTTCAAGACAGGGTCTCCTGAACATAAGAATTTTTTAAAACATGAAGCATTCCTTAAAACCTGTTTAAAATGAGCCAGCTATGGTATTACATAACTGTAATTCTAGAACTGGATAACTAAGGAAGGAAGATCACAAGTTCAAAACCAGTCTAGGCTTCATGGTGAGATCGTATTTCCCAAAACGAACAAAAAAACCCAAAACCAAATCAAAACAAAACAAAGTAAAAAATCTTTTTAATTTCTTTACTATTTTCACATGTGTTTATGTCCACAGGGCAAATTGCTAATGTGTCAGTTGATTTACTTCCAGAGGCAGGGGCAGAGACACACTTGAAGAGTTTAACTAGTAAAACCATTTTTAATGATGGGCAAAGAGAAGCTTTTCATTAGAAACTAAGACTGGGGGTTGGGGGGTGGGGATGCGGGTGGGATGGGGTGGGGTGGGGGTGGAGCTGGAGAGATGGATCAGCGGTTAAGAGCACCGACTGCTCTTGCAGAGGACCAGATTCTATTCCCAGCACCCACATGACAGCTAAAAACTGCCTTTAAGTCAGGTGTGGTGGCGCATTTGGGAGGCAGAGGCAGAGGCAGGAGGCAGAGGCAGGAGAATATCTGTGAGTTCAAGGCCAGCCTGGTCTACAGAGGGAGTTCCAGGACAGCTGGGGTTATAGGGAGACCCTGACTCAAATAAAAATAAATGAATAAATAAATAAATAAATAAATAAAAAGAAAGAAACTAAGACTAGGATGGACCTGAGACCAGAAACACAGGAAAGATTTCATGTTCATTATTCAAATTTCTAGACACCCCTATGTCAGCATCTAAACACACAGCTCTTTAGTGGTTGGTTTGCTGGTCACCAATACTGTATAAGGAATGTGTGTGTTACCTGTGACGACACTGGGGATTTTGGAGAGAAAACTCTTAACTGTTCTGATCGGTACACCTCCTGTCTTGTCATCTTGCATCTTTGTAATGATGTCCTCAATCTGGAAGAGGTTGAAGAAAATAAGTGTTAATTTTTTTCTCACACAGTAATAATAAATATAAGACAATCCTAGTGTGTAATCAGTGAATGCTAACAGAGATCAGGGAAAACCTTCACCTAGTTAGTCAGGCAGCACTTGTTGAGTGTGGGGAGGGCAGAGCTGATAGGAAAGAACACAAGACAAGTTCTATAGGAACAGCCTCTGCCCCAGTGCACCAAGGAAAGAAGGAAGAAGTGCATGGAATCCTTGATAAGATTCAACATGAACTTCAATATCTATATAATAAAATTTCTTCTCTTATTTAAATTAAGTTTATATATAGCTTGTATCATAGGATGTCACCATATTTAACTCCTCCAAAATGGCAGTTTCCCAAGGTTCACCCTAAAATATTAGCACAAACTAACCATAAGGAAGTTTAGGCAGGGGATGTCTTAGGGAACAGAAGAGGACAGGTGGGAGAAAGAAGACTGTAACTCAAGACACAGCTCAGCCAGACTGTGGAAAGCTGGAAAGCAGGCCTCTATGATTCTAAGTGAGGATGTGACAATGGTTATCCTGAGGCAGGATTGAGGAGCCCAAGGGCAGGATACTCTGGTGTTTAGATTAAGGACAGCCATACCATCAGGAGTAAGACTGCAGGGGGTGACAGGGGGAGGCTACAGGCTGCAGCTTGGAGCTAAACAAGATCTTCCTGGTGAAAAGATAACAGCGAATGGGGATGAACCAAGGAGCATGAACATTTGTAGCTATGACTTCACAAGCCAGTTGTAACTTTTCAGGCATAAATGTTCAGAGTAGGATACATAAATATCTGTAACAATGGGGCTGGAGAGATGGCTCAGTGGTTAAGAGCACTGACTGCTATTGCAGAGGACATGGATTTGATTCCCAGCATCCATATGGTGGCTAACAACCATCTATAACTCCAGTTCCAGGGAATCTGATGCCCTCTTCTGACCTCCTCGACCATCACATGACACAGGTGCACCTACCTGTATGCAAGCAATACACTCATATGCATAAAATAAAAAAAATAAATGGGGGCTGGAGAGATAGCCTAGTGCTTAAGAGCGCCGACCGCTCTTGCAGAGGACCCGGGTTCGATCCCCAGCACCCACATGGCGGCTGAGAACCGTCTGAAACTCCAATTCCAGGAGAACTCCAGTTCCAGGGGAATCCGACACCCTCTTCTGACCTCCGCGGCGTTGCACGACACGGGTGCACAGACTTGCATGCAGACAGTACATTCATACACATACAGAAATAAATAAAATTAATTAAAAAAAATTAAAAAAAATGTTTTTAAAGAAGTCCATAACAGGGATGTGGATCTTTTGTTTGGGGAGGTGGGGCAATTGGAAAATGGGAGAAGATAACATTTAGTATCACATATTTTGTCCCTCTAATCAATAGTAATATCTCTAAAATATCAGGATCCATTCTATAAATGAGTCTTTACTGGATTCACATAATTTTAAAGATAGAAATTTAAGCTATAATTTAATTTCCTCCAGCTCAACATGCCAGCATTACATTTCAAGGGTAACTGATTTTCTCAAAAACACATGATTAATAATTACTTTGGTGGCTATAGGTATTTCATTACATACAACGTTAGGACACAGTATAAGATCATTTACCATCATTTACCATCGGTAAGATAAATACAGACATTTTGCATGATAGTCTAGGTATTTTATATCTTTTGCCTTGGTTAATATTCATAATCATGTTATAAAATGATTCCATACTTCTCCTCAGTTTTTCAGGAAAGAGACTAAGATTTAGTAAGGCATATCATAAAGTTGTGGAAGGAAATAACTCCTCAAATGTCAGTGGCTTAACAGAGCTAAGTTTATGTCTCAGTCCCACTACATGTATGTCACAGGTGAACACAGGGATGCTGTGCATTTTTGTCACTGATGGGGCAGCCACCATCCTGAATGTGGCCAGTCACTGTGCTAGAGGGACAAGAGAGAATTTTAGGGAAGTGCTCACCAGGCATTCAGTGGATTGTGTATTAGACACAGGTGCAGCATACTTGCTCACAAATTCTTTGCTCAGAGCTGCTCACATGGCACCATCTAAGAACTAAGGAACCAGGGCACTGTGTCCTCTGGTTGTCTGAAAAGAGGAAACGGCCACCTGTCATCAATATCAACGGCTACTACAGAGCCTGAGCTATTTTTACAACCTTTACAAGGTCTCCGTGCTACCCAGTGTCAAGGCCAAGTGTGAATCCAGTTGCGGACTTCAGGACTCAGGTCTCTAAACCTGACCTATTCTGCTTTATAGTAGAATTCTCAGATAGCCAGTCAAGTGTAGCAACCATCTTCCTCTGTGTTTATCTTATAAAATACTGAGAAAGAGGGGCTGAGGGCCTAGCTCAGTGGCAGAATGTTTGTCTAGAATGTACAAGATCCTGTGTTCTAGCCCTCATACCAAATAAATAAGTCAGTCAGTCAGTAAGTAAGTAAGTAAGTAAGTAAGTAAATAAATAAATAGGAACTGAGAAAGAGTGCTAAGGCCTTGGTCCTTTAGATGTCAGTGGGTGTCTCATAGGTAGAAGAGTCACTCCCCTTGAGGCCTGAAGATGTGTGTTGTGTTAAATTACATTCTAAGAAGGAATTTAATCCACATTCCCATTATCCACCTTGGCTAATGCTTGACTCTCTGTAAACTCAACCTAACGATTTAGAGATTTCTGAGTATTACTTATCAATAGCCAAGGATAGCTCTTATGGAAAAATGGTCACATTTTCAAAGTAGTCTATGCCTTTGATCTAGTGTATTATTTGAAACCAGAAGCATTGGTCACATGTATCAGGATGCACTGATGGTTGCTATGAGATAACTAGAAAATCTTTGAGAATTGGAGGGAAGCCCATAATTCAGGTTAGTTAGACTTCTGAGTAGGCATTAGATGGTAATAATTTTCAGGCTCTGCTACTGTGGGCAAGTGTGGGGACCTGGCTGCAAAGAGGGATTCTCTATGGCTCCTTTCTCCCCTGCCTACTTGTTTCATCACATGAAGAATCTTAGGACTTACTTACTAAAGACGAAGACTTATGTTTCTCACTATGTTGGCCTACCAGGTACCAAGAAGTGTATCACTCATCAGGAATAACAGCCAGATCAAAAGGCTGATCCTGCCCTGTGTGGTAGAACTATCTGGAATCTCAGCCCTGGGGAAGCAGAGAGACAGAACATAATGAGTGAGTTCAAGGCTCTATGCGATGAAGAGAATAGAAAGGATCCTCATTCTGCACTTGACTGTGAAGAGATTTCACGATGAGTAGTTTCCAGCATTGTGGGTGTAGGGAATGGATTATGCTGCAGAGCTAAGGTACACACCATAATCCCTGCCCTGGCCTCATGGGGGCAGAGAATATATGCCTTGATGTTTGGCTTTGGCCATGAGACTTGCCTAGTGCTGTTCTTGAATGCAGTGTGAACAGAGGCTCGTCCAGGGCCTGTACCCCCCTGCATGGTTGTACTTACACAGGGTTTGCTTTTAGCCTGGGATGGCTAGTATTCCAAGGAAGGTGTTGAGTCACCTGCAGTGAACAGGACCAAACCCAGATCTCAGTCAACAAAATACCAACTGACCTGCTCACTCAGGAGCACGAAACCAGTGTGTATTGTCCCATGTCGCTGACTTTCATGTGGTATACTTTACAGTGAGATCAAAAGCTAATAGATTCTGACAAAAAGGCACATCGCCGGGGCTGGAGAGATGGCCTAGCAGTTAAGTGCTCCGACTGCTCTTGTAGAGGACCGGGTTCAATCCCCAACAACCACATGGTGGTTGAGAACTGTCTTTGACTCCAGTTCCAGGGGAATCCGACACCCTCTTCTGACCTCCACAGCATTGCACGACTTGGGTGCACAAACCTACTTGCAGACAGTACATTCATACACATACAAGAATAAATTAAAAAAAAAGTGCATATTAAAAAAAAAAGGCACATCGCCAAAGCCATAACATATACCTGACAATCGGAATCGTTAAGTCTTAGATTTAGGGTTCCTTGGGAACTACCCCATTTTAAGAATGTGGAAATTCAGCATACCCTATTTACCATCTACTTAAAAACTCTTACATGTAGACAACTGATTCCACTGTTGTGTCAGACAACCCGTTGACAGCTCTGTTTGATGCTGGATCATGGTCTGCTACAATAATACTCTCTATGAAATTCCTGGTCATGTTTTTTTGCTGAATTCCCAGGAATTTACAAGAAAGTTTCAGGAGCACACAGAAATAATGACAAGCATTTTCAAACATATGGTTTATGATATATAATACTTCCTTAAGCACTTTATGTAAGTTATCTAATTAGTCTTAAAGTGGATTAATAAAGACCTTGTCATTAAGACCTAGATGGGTTAAGTATTTCATCTAATGTCACAGAGCTATAAATGACAAGGCTAGGAAACCTACTCAGATCTGCCTGAATCCAGTTATAACCAGTGTCTATCAAATATAAAATTCATTTTCTCCTTAGATCTTCAGAAATCCTTGGGTCCATCCCTTCTTTCTCTGGAAAATGGAAAAAGGATTTATGGTTTCTTGATTGTTGTGTTGTAACTAACTTCTGAGACCTTTTGTTCCTATGGAAGAACAAAATCAATTCTTTTATGCCCTTTAATAAAAAGATCTGTGTTTGGATGTATGTGCCATTGTGTCAATCAATGAACAGGTGGTTCCTATCAGACAGCCAGGTGAAACAGGGAAATGGCTTGGCCTGGCTGGCTTAGCTGGTTCTGCCTGGGTGATCCCCAACAATCAGGGCATTTTTCTTTAAGGAGCTCAGTACTCAGCACAGATAAACTGGTCCAATGCTTTTCCAAACAGCAGGGAACAGCAGCCATTAAACCACCCAGGGGGCTTTGTTTGAAATGTGAGGCAGACACAGTTCACACTGAAAAGGAGGGAGGAAGGAGGGAAGGGAGAGGAAGAACAATCTTTTCTTTAGAAATGGAAGTCACAAGCCGGGCATGGTGGTACATGCCTTTAATCCTAGCACTTGGGAGGCAGAGGCAGGCGGATCTTTGTGAGTTCAAGGCCAGCCTGGTCTACAGAGCAAATTCCAGGACAGCTGGGGCTACAGGGAGACCCTGTCTTGAAAAGACAAAAAAAAAAGAAAAGAAAGAAAGAAAGAAATGGAAGTCACAGTGAGCCAGCAGGACGGGACTGATGTCTGGAAAGATCTGTGCACCTCACTGAAGTGCTTCAGGTCTCGGACATCACTTTCCCTGTATCTACAGGGATGGGTGCCAAGTGGAGAACTGTGGTCTGGAAACATGAGAGGCTTCTCTGATATGACTAATGCAAAACTGTCTAAGAAGTCACATGGTGTGGGCTGGGGAAGGGAGTGGGTAGTATTGGTGGCGGTGGAGGGGGCGTAATTTTTTTACAGACTATGTATGTGGGGCAGATTAACATCAGAAGCCAGATAAAGAGATGCTCAGAAGAGGACCTCACGCTGGCCCTTTCGTGGCGGCCTCCTTATTTAATGTCTTTCTGTATGACAAGCCTAAGGGAAATGACAAAGGGCCTATATTGGTATTTGTTGCACAAATTAATGATCTAATGAGCTAATTTATTTAGCTCATGCAATGTTTCCTCAGTGGGAGATTTAAAAATGTCAAATATAGACAAATTACGGTGCAAATATTGAAAAGAAAAATCCATAGAACCTCAGGGAGGAGGCAGAGTGCGCCTCAAGCATGAAGGTCTTTTCATCCAAATGTTTCATCTTGGCTTTGTAGTCAGCTGGCTATTTCTATTTCAGCTCCTGCATTTCATTATAGACCCCGTCTGTCCTGGTGTCTATGAATGAATGAAATTGATTTTGTGGACACCCTCTTGGCAGCCCAAAGGCAGGAATCAGAGTTGGCCAATGATAAGCACATTTCTCAGTGCAAAATGAGCATGCTTCGCTGAGCATGGTCTGTTCCATATGGCTCCCGGAAGATCAGGCCATTTCTCTTTTTAAAAATATAACACAACTGCTATTTCAAACTTTTAAGTGTATTCAGGTTCATGTGCCACTTTTTCTCCCAGGCTCTGAGTTAGTTTTTATACTTTTTTTTTGAAATAAGTATTATACATTTATATAGAGGTATTTCAGTAGAGATTTATACAGAAATACAAATAAATAGATATAAGTTAATGGACTTGATTCCTCTGAAGTCACAGTCTAGTGAAAGAATTTTTAAACTTTAAAAAATTTTTTATTTATTTTTTGTGTGTATGAATGTACTGTCTGCATGTAGATTTGTGCACCTGTGTCGTGCAATGCCACAGACGTCAGAAGAGGGTGTCGGATTCCCCTGGAACTGGAGTTAAAGGTGGTTCTTAGCTGC
The DNA here is from genome assembly GCA_009823505.1 of Rhizomys pruinosus. Classification (NCBI taxonomy): domain Eukaryota; kingdom Metazoa; phylum Chordata; class Mammalia; order Rodentia; family Spalacidae; genus Rhizomys; species Rhizomys pruinosus. The sequence goes on from VZQC01004797.1 coordinate 148,756, forward strand.
CATGTGGATGCTGGGGATCGAACCCGGGTCCTCTGCAAGAGCAGTCGGTGCTCTTAACCGCTAGGCCATCTCTCCAGCCCCTTGAGCCCAGTGCTATCCTTGAGGCTGAAAGAGGTAGATGATTCACTCGGAGCAGACATAGATGAGATTCACTCCTGTCTAGACAGACTTCCTTCTCAGAATAAGAGGGGCCAGAGGGCAACCGCCACGGATACAAGCTGGTAGGGGCCCGGCTTTGTCAGCAGATGTTCTGAAGCACAGGAAACGTGCCCAGGTCTTATTTCAGGAAGAAAATGCTGGTAGGAATATCACAGATGAACTTGTTTAAAGGTTCAGGAGCGACAAATACAAATGAGAAAGTGGCTCCAGTGGTCTGAGGACTAACCAGGGCTTTCTAGAAGTGGGGAGACGGGGAGAGGAACCAGATCATGGAGTTATGAGGACTGAACACACAGGTGGGGCCGAGAGAAGAAAAATCAAGGGTGGGTGGACTGAAGGCTGTGGCCATGACATTAATCACAATGAATGGGCTTGGTGGGAGGAGGAGGAAAGACCAGGAACTCTACTCAGACAGGCCAGTGAATTACTCCTGAGGGTATTCAGGCAGTTAATCAGAGAGGTCTGATGCAGAAGCCTTTTATAGTTAAAATGCAGGGAAGGGCCTGGGAGATGGCTCCGTAGGGGAAGTGTGAGCAAGGGCGAGCACCTGAGTTTGAACCTCTAAGAACCCACATAAAACTGGGCACAGGGCTGGAGAGGGCTCAGAGGTCAAGAGCACTGGCTGCTCTTGCAGAAGATTTGGGTTCTATTCCCAGCATCCACATGGCGGCTAACAACCATCCAGAACTCCAGTTCTAAGGGAATCTGATGCTCTCTTCTGACCTCTGCAGGCATTGCATGACACAGGTGCACTTACACTCGTGCAGGCATTGCATGACATGGGTGCACTTACACCCGTGCAGGCAGTACCCTCGTACGTGTAAGACAAAATAATAAATATTTTAATAAAACAGGCACACAGAGCTTCAATAAAACATTGGCTTTAAAAAAAAAAAACCAGGTATAGTGGTGTGCATCTGTGATCCTAGTGTTCCTACAGCGAGATGGGAGGCAGAGACAGGAGACTCTTCAGGAGCTCATGGGCCAGCTACTGTGGCATATACAGCGGTGACTAATTATTGAGACCCTTTCTGAAACAAGTTAGAAGGTGAGCACTAGTGCCCAAGGTTGTCCTCTGACTTTCACATGTACACTACGGCATGCACATATGCACATACTTGCACTCATATACATTAATATACACATACACACACACACACACACACACACACACACACACACACCCCACAGAGAGCAGGGATCTAGGCTGATCATTAAAGATGTGCTGGGGACAACTGGGCCAAGTGCTGTCTCCAAAGACACTGGAAGTGAGGTGCAAAGGGTTCGCATCAGAGGCCCTTAGAGTGGGTTCTATCAAGAATCCCGTCTCTTTTCGCCACCTCACTTCAAGGGCTGAAGGGAGTTTTGGGATTCCATATCCTAGCTATCAAAATGCTTGTTAAATAGTTTTGGGCTAAACTTATTTTTGAATCACTGTATCAATCTAGGATATTATTTGGTGGTAAATAGCAGCAGTAATAGCAGCCTCTAGGCTTTCTCCACTCAGGGAGAAGTCTGTATGGATGGTAGGTGAAATTGCCACAGTGGCTCCTTTCTGAGTCCCACCGTCTTTGTCTTCCCCCTTTATCCACCCCTATGGTGGTCAGATTGAGGAAGAGAACTAAAATTAACTGAGAAAAAACCAGAGCAGGTTGCCTAGGAAAACAGGTGCTGTTTACCTAAGAAAAACGCCTCCCCTGCTTACCTAAGGAACAGCCATTTGTCTAAGCTTTGCTTTTGCTTCTGTAATTCCAGTTAATGGTCTCCCTGACCCATAGGCTACACAGCCCTGTGTATGACCTCGGCGCTATACACTAGAGACCTCTGTGCCTATTCTACAATCACGTAGGCAGGGATTCTAACCCATCAGTACTGGAGTGGGTCTGGAATGATGTGGACTCTGTAAATACTGTAAGAACCTGTTTCCTGGGGCTCTGATTTTAGAGAGGACTCCCAGGTCCCTGCCAGCAGGAATCAAAGCTATGGCCTTCTGCTCTGGCCCCAGTGCCTGATCTGAAAGTGGACCTCCCATTATGAGATGTCTGCTCCAGCTCTAGCTTCATGCTCCTGTTAATGGTAGGAGAACGAGGGAGCTGTTTGTATAGTTGTACTTGTTTCCTTAATCAGGAAGAGCCCGTTCGTTTCTCGAAGACTCCAACAGATGGTTCACTCAAGTCTCAGGTCAGAACAGTGTCACATGGCTAATTTGAGCCACAAAACAGGATGGGAAGAGGTGCTTGGCTCTTTCTGTTCCTGCGCCACATGGAAGCAGGAGAAGATCAGGATAGAAATAGGGTTGGATTAATCAAACAACACTGTCTGCCCACAAAAACTCTGCCACTGAGGGCATCCATGAAAGGACGGGCAGGCAGGCAGCCCCTGGTTCTTCTTCAACCTGTTTTCTACGCTGCAGTCTGTGTGAATACCCTTGAATGGAAAAACGCAGGCATTAACAGCATTGCTTAAAATCTGCCTATGCTGTCCTAGAGTTCTTCTGGTTGTAAGTTTTTATATAAAACCTTTTGTCTTTCCTCCATATCAATTATCATGCTAATATGTATTTGCATATTTTTATTTGCCTCTCCCAGTAGACTGTTTCGCTCACCACAGAGTCCTAATTAATATTAAGTGTTCAGCCAATCTTTCTTGCATGGATACAATGATAAATAGACGAATAACTTTTCTGTCTACTACATTCTTAAACAACTTTACCTCTGATGCCAGCGTTAAGTGGTACTCAACTTATTAAGCATCTTGGGGAGGGGAGGTTACCAAAAATCTCACCTATTCAGTTGCAATCTAAAAAGATAAATTTGTTACTCATATTTAAGGTCATTTTGCTTTGGGGGATGAGTTCTATAAACTGACATCTCAAGATTTCATGAATTTTAGCAGCTATATCCCAGAGAAAACTCCACAGGGACCCAACCAATTACCACCAGAGAGTGGAACTAGATCTCTAGGGAATGATGCTTGCCTTCATTCAGGGGCCATGCCAAGGAGATGGAGGAAGCAACATTGTTTGCTTTGTGGCTATGATTTTAATATTACATTCATAAATTACTCTCATGGGAACATTTTCTCCCATTTAACTGAAGAAAAACAGAAAAAAAAATTGTCATTCCAGGGCTGTGATAGAATGGCTTCCTGACATCACAAGGAAAGCATCCCCCCCCCCCAGCTTGGTTGGGAGAGCTGAGCTGCAGACAGCCTTGTCTTTCTTCTATAGGAATCTGTTGTTGCTTTGAAAGATGAAGGAGCTAATCCCTCAGGAGGGCAATGGACTGGGGAATCTCTAACTATAGAAGACCAGCTTCGATGATTTGATGACAGTGGACACTGGCCAGTGAAACATGCCAGCAGCTCCAGAAGAAAGACCTTGGTCCCTCATTAACATCCCTCAAATTACTTTAATTTGAGTGTGTCATCTGCTTCTTGTTGGGAACCATCCTCTTTACAGAACAACAGGCTGGTATTTAGGGAGGGTAAATTATTCAGGGACACACAAGACTGTTGAATAAATGAGATTAGTAGTAGAAAATCCAGGCCGTCCTGTTCTAGAGTCTGTTGCCTCGATCTCCACAAGGGGGCTGGGGTTCATCTAAGGCTTTAGCTGAGTGGAAGAGGATACAGAAAGTGGGGCTGTATCATGTGCATAGAAGGTTAATACAGAGTGTGGAAGATACAAAAATGTTTTTCCCACTGGGCGTGGTGGCACACGCCTTTAATCCTAGCACTCAGGAGGCAGAGGCAGGCAGATCTTTGTGAGTTCAAAGCCAGCCTGGTCTACAGAGCAAGTTCCAGGACAGCTGGGACTACAGGGAGACCCTGTCTCGAAAAGACCAAAAAAAAAAAAAATGTTTTTCCCTAACAGAGGAGTATACTCAAATTCCTGGAACTGAAGAGTATGTTATTTTATGTGGTACATGGGTCATATGATGAAAGTTAAGGGCCTGGAGACAGGAGAGAATCCTGAGTTCCAGGTGTGCCCTTTAGTCACAGGAGTTCTTGACAATATAGGACTTTCCTAGCTGTAGTTGGTTAAAGACATAATAGGAGAAAAAGTGTCAGAGGGACAGGACATTCCCACTTTCAAAGATGGAAGAAGGCACCACAAGCCAAGGAATGCAGGCAGCCTCTCAGGTTTCTGATCTTCAGAACTGTGAGGGAATAAATTTCATTAAATTTTATTTTAAGCCACTAAGCTTGTTGTCATTTGTTCTGGCCACAATAGAAAACAAATACATGGTGACCCCTCATACACTCAGAGTAGTAAATGTTTCGTATTCACTATTGTTTCCCAAACTAGGCTAGTCCACTCTTCTCCTGGGTGGGAAGCTGGAGACCTTCCCACACTACTCTCTGTCCATGTTGAACTGTTTAATGGTGAAGAAAGTAGTTAAGTAGGACTTAAGGCAGCCTGCTTGGGAAGATGTGTGCAAGGATGACAGAGAATGTATTCATCTGTAACTTGAAATGATTCCTTCAAGGGCTCTTTTGGTCTAGTTAGATCAGGTAGATCAGAGGCGATTTCCAGCTATCATAGTAACCCACGAACTCCATTTTATACAAGCAAAACCAAAGATTTCTTTTAATTTCTCAATTCAGATTCTACATTAGCTAGATTCTCTAACCTATCACACCTGAGAGAATGGAACACAGAATACTATATAGCAACACAGCCCGAATGATTCAGCTAACACCCTAAAGGCCCCAAATTTGAACACAGGCCCTTTTGTTGAGTTTCTACAGAAGTATTTAAGTCTTAACTATAGAGCTGCAGAGAGCTCCATAGCTTTGTTTAAAAACAAAAAAAGGAGGCTATTCACCATCCTGGAATATCCCTATGATTTCTTTCTTTCTCATGAAGAAAAATAAGGAATATAAAATTGTGCCCTTTCTCTGATCCCAGGCAACTGGCCTCTGCAATAACCCTCTGTTTTTGGCTCATTTCCTTCCTGACCTTTCTTGCATCTTTCCCTATTCCATACTCAACAACTGAACCAATGTGGCTCTAGCACATTTAGGGGTTAAGGTCACTTTATATAGATGATCTCCTAGAAATCTTGCTATGGCCTCCCACAGCCACAAAGTCAATACTGAGCTCCTATTATGGAATTCAAGGTTGTCTATCATTTGGTATCAAACTATTTTCCCAGCACCCCTCCCATACTTTATGCCTATGGGTAAGCTCATCTGCGGAGACCCCCCCCTACATCATCCCCCTTCTTCCATTCTGGTGTAACTCATCCATCTCCTGCAGACTCATCTGGATCCTGGCCTTGCTTCCTGTCTCTTCTCAAAGGCTGCTGCCTCTAGAAACATTCTTTTGATACTTCCAGTTGAGGCTTCCATATACATAATGAACATCTGTATTATCTATTCATATTCCTTTTCCATTCTGAAGACCTCAAGTAAGAACCAGAATAAGTAAGTGTCCCCTGGCTGGCTTTCTTCTTCTGACCAGAGGTCCCCCATACCCACTATGACTTTCCAGAAGGAAGACACAGTTTACATCTGAAGCATCCTTGGTCCTCCACATCTGGCTGCCTTGAAATGAAACAGAACAGAAAAGTCATATGCATAGCTTTAAAAATATTTTGGGGGGCTGGAGAGATGGCCTAGCGGTTAGGAGCGCTGACGCTCTTGCAGAGGACCCAGGTTCGATCCCCAGCACCCACATGGCGGCCGAGAGCCATCTGAAACTCCAATTCCAGGAGAACTCCAGTTCCAGGGGAATCCGACACCCTCTTCTGACCTCCGCGGCATTGCACGACACGGGTGCACACACTTGCATGCAGACAGTACATTCATACACATACAGAAATAAATAAAATTAATAAAAAAAAATTTAAAAATATTTTGGGGACATGGGAGAGACTTTCGTCTCCCAGAGTTGCTGAGAGAAGACCCTTTCCAGATGGAACAAGGAGCCGGAGTGAAGCTCCCTCTGTATTTGGAAAAGTCTTAAGAAACTTGAAGAGTTAATAACTAATGAGTAGGTAGAGAAAATGTGGTACATCTACACAATCGAGTTCTATGCAGCGGTAAAGAAAGATGACATTGCCGGGCGCCGGGCGTGGTGATGCACGCCTTTAATCCTAACACTCGGGAGGCAGAGGCAGGCAGATCTTCCTGAGTTCAAGGCCAGCCTGGTTTACAGAGTGAGTTCCAGGACAGCTAGGGCTACAGGGAGACCCTGTCTCAAAAAGACCAAACCAAAAAAAAGGAAAGATGACATCATGAACTTTGCGGGTAAATGGATGGAACTTGAAGATATTATGCTAAGTAAGGTAACACAGTCCCAGAAAAACATATGACAAATGATATGCCTCATTTGTGGATGCTAGCATCAAGTAAGGCAAACTGAGTAATGTTATATTTCTCTTTATCTAAAAGCAACTGTGCTCTAAGAATGTGAATCCCTTAATGGGCTCTAGAATTAACTTACTATTTATTTTCAGACTTTACAATTTTGGTACAAAGGTGGAGGGTATGTTTGCATATTTTAGAGCAATATAAAATTAAAAGGTAAAAATGTGAATCTTGAAATATGATTTGGAAATAACATACAGTTTATTTTCAGATGACATGATTTTAGTACATGTGTGATATACATAAATGCATATGTTGAAACAAAATGGATTGGAGGGAACAACAACAAGAAAAGAACTGGGACAGGGGACTGACTGAGCAGTAGGGTCCCCCCCCACCCCCAAATAATCCTCTGCTTTGAAAAACTTTGAAAAGACTCAGAAGGGGCTACAGGATCTGCATGAACTTGGGAGGGGCGGGGGTGGGGGGGCATGGAGGGGAAATGAGTCTGGATTGAACTGAGAAGCGATGTGTGAAATGCACAAAACGTCAATAAAAGATTTTTAAAAAAAGGAAAAAAAAAAGAAACTTGAAGAGTTAAAAAGAGAAAGGAGGTCTACTCTGAGCCAAGTCTTCTCTAACACCCTCTTCCCTTTCACTCTGTGCACCTCTTTTCTAATCTCTCCTCTGAACTTTTCCCAGACTGTCTGCTCCCCAGCGTGGCCACCAGGAGCCAATGCTTGGAGGTGGTCTGAGGGGACGGCCCGAGGACGGGGTCTGAGGGGACGGCCCGAGGAGAGGGCTTAAGGGGACGGCCTTAAAGGAGGACCCAAGGGGAAGGCAAAGGGCAGGGACTGAGAGAAAGGAGGGTTACCCTGTTGAAGTGGTAGGAGGCAGCCCCCACTTCTCTCCTGAGGGTTGTTATTGGCCTTTCCTAAATGCTGCCTGCCCTGACTCTGGGCATTTGGGGCACTCTCTGTCCCTCTGGGACTTGCCCTGAGGAACCTTTTTTCCCCCCTTTCCCCAGAGCCTCTGTGCTCCTGAAAGCCATTTCCTCTTCCCTGGGGCATGGTCCTCTTTGGTGCTATTATTTTTCAAGTCTGACTTCCCAGACTGCTCTGGGTAACCCAGTATAGCCAACACTGGTAGAGGGAGGCTTAGACAGATTATAAGTTAGAAAAAAATACTATAAGTTAGAGATTCCTCTTCTAATTCTATGTGGACAAAATCAAAAGAAATGAGCTTTAAGGACAGTCCAGAAGGAAATGGGAGAATCAGCATTTATTCCAAATGTGTTAGAGCACTTGCTTATGTGAGAGGGTCGGGAAACCAGACGGCATGGGCACTTCCCTAAATACTGGCCTTTTAGCTGAGCAAGTTGTCATGGAATTCGTAAGCTTAAGGAAGTAGGGTTCTAATAGGGCTCTATGGAAGTAGATGCAGGGAAGGGGTGCTCAGGTAATTCTGGCTGCAGAATCTGAGCTCATGCTAGGGCCCAGCCCTGGAGAGCTGCAACGGTTCCCCTTCGCTTTCATGCTCCTGCTGATGCTCAGCGCTATTCTAAGCAAACCAGCCTGTGCTCTGTGGCTTCCAGAAACACATTTCCAAGTTCCTTCTCTGTAGCTGAGGTGAGAGCCCAGGTCTCACGGAGGAGCTTGGTTCCTCCCCTCTGGCATCACCACACCATAAAACATCCTTCTCTGCATCATTCCACTTACATAGCAGATAACACCAGGGCCCAGGGCTCTCTGGACTGACTGATCTCTCTCCAGCCCGGCGCTTGACCAAGGAAGGGTGATGCCTTCATTCATTCAAATATACCTTAGGTTGGGGAATTTACAAACACTAGCAATGTATTATTCACAGTTCTGGAAGTTGGAAGTCTAAGATCGAGTGACTGACAGATGGTGCCGTCTCCATGTCCTCACATGCAGTCACATTCCTGAGGACAGGGCTCCATAGTCTCACTACGCCAAAGGGTCCACCTCTTTGTATCACCTCTTGGGGGTTAGATTTCAATGTGTGATCATCCTTCATGGGTAATCTTTTTTCTTCTCTTCTTTATGTTTTATAATATTTTCCAAGATACCTCTATTGTCCACAATTTGATTTTAAAGGATCAGAGTTTATTTCTAGAATTTAAGTTAGCATGTAGGCAAAAGAGCCTGGTCAGGATCTGCACTCCTCAGTAAATGTGAATTTACTTTTACTTCGAAATCAATTTTAATTTCCCTTCTATCTGCAGCAGATGACTAAACACAGGAGAGTCTACTGCTCCTTTGGAGAAAGTCATTGGACTTTCCTGTGTGTAGTTCCTCTCTGGAGACTCAGAGGATGACCACTGGAAATGGCAGTTACATCTGTCAAACAGATATCAACAAAAGTCACTTACTGGGTTGCACATTGTGTAGGCTTTCAACTATGCTGAGGAGTATTTCCAGTTCTGCCTTACTCATGGGTTCTGTGGGACAGCCTTATTTTTACCAACTGGCCTGGTTTAGGAATTGTTTGAGCTCAAACAGTTAAGGTCCATGGTTTCGAATGTTGGTCCATGGTATGGTAGGTTTGAGAGGTGGTGGACCCTTTAAGAAGCAGGCCAAGTATAAGGTAGATAGATAATTATGGGCAATAGGAAAGGATAAACAGTGCTTGTGCCGGGCATGGTGGTGCACACCTTTAATCCTAGCACTCAGGAGGCAGAGGCAGGTGGATCTTTGTGAGTTCAAGGCCAACCTGGTCTACAGAGCAAGTTTCAGGACAGCTAGGGCTACAGGGAGACCCTGTCTTGAAAAGACCAAAAAAACAACAACAACAAAAAAAGAAATGTCGTATGAAATGCACAACAAAATGTCAATAAAATAATTGGTTTTGAAAAAAATGTATTAAAAACAACAACAACAACAAAAAACCAGTGCTTATGGAACCTTTGTTAGTTCATGCAAGAGCAGGATGTTACAAAAAGAGAAAGCTTGGCCCTTGCATCCTCTCCGGGTTACTCTCTCACCACGTGACCCCTCTCATTGATTTCCTACCATATGATACCATCTGCCACAAAGCTCTCACCAGATGAGATATCAAGTTCTTGAGCCTTGAAAACCATGAGCTAAATAAAACCATTTTTCTTATGTGCATCCTAGCCTCAGCTATTTTGTTATAGCAACTGAAAACAGACCGTCAAGCTTCCTTGTGGTCCAAGTTCTACTACACAGCAAGATAAGCAGCAGGACTTGGTTGCTCATGGGTAGCAAATTGCCAAGGGAAGTGCATGTCTCCCTGGAAGAAGGATGAGTTTTACAGGTCCGGAAAAGAAGGCTTTTAATTTTCTAAATCCCTTCTCTTCTGCTCTTGCAATCACAGACCAAAAGAAAACCTTATTTTTTATCCGCCAAGAAATCGGAAATTTAATAAAGTATGAATGTATCTGATTTAATTCTAAAATTAATCTAAGAAGGAGCCTGAGTAAAGTTGAGATGTGTTTGACGGGCTGTATCCTCACACTGAAATCAGTGGGATAAACACCAATATCTGAAAATAAACTGCATAGCCCTCGGGAGAGTGGCAGGGTCATTTGTCAATTATTTCTGTTAATCACACAGATTAAGTGGCTTTCACAGCCACTTTCCCTGCAGCTCTTCTGCAATAGGAAGACAAGCAAGAATGATTCCAGGCAGCTGCTGGGAGAAGTCCTGGGTATCCAGGCCCCACCTGTGGGCAGGCAGCTTCCGGCCATGCTGCCTACTAGTTACTAAGCTTTCCATGTCTCAGAGCTTTGTATATTACTGGGTATGTAGCCCTTTATTCTCCTCAGTCTACCAGAGGAATGAGAGAGAAAAGTTGCAAGTAGAGCTTTGGGGAACTTCACCTCTATACAATGGGTGTTTTTCTCCTTCTTCCTTCCTCAATTTGTGGGTTCTTGAGCTTGGACAACCAGGAGATAAGAGGAGAATGCAAATTCAACAACCCAGTGGATTGGAAACACTGACCACAACAATTAGAAAAGGGATGGGTTTTGTTTCTTATCTTTCACAGGAACCAAAGTACTTGGGGAAGGTGTGTTGAGTAGGTAAATGGTTGGTGAAGGCAAAAATCAATTCTAGAGGGAATTGTATTAAGATGGCCATGTCTCAAGTGTAACTTCCACAATGGTAGATTCACCTGCTTACCTGGAACAACTCTGAGCCCATGATATTTTTTTTTACAACTGTAAAAATATTCTTTTTACAACTGTGAATCTCCTTGTTACGGGTTGGGCTGTGTCCTTCCAAGTCCATACACTGGCGTCCTAACCTCTACTTCCTTAGAACACGATCTTATTTAGAGAGAATGTCCTTACAGAGATATCTATGTCCCACAGGTCATAACCCTAATATAATGTGATTGGGGAAATTTGGACAAAGAGACAGGTGCAAATATAGGAAAGATGATGCAAAGACACGGGGAGAGGCCAAGCCCAGGGAAGAGGTTTGGGACCTGCTGGGGCTTGGTTTGGAATGCTTGCCAAGACGTGATTCGGGTTTTCCAGTCTGCAGAACTGCCAGTCAGCTCCTATTGTTCAGGCACCAGAGCTTGTGACATTGCTATAAGAGCCCTTCAAAGTAATAGATGCCTGAAATGACTTTATAGGTCACAGAAACTAATTTTTCCAGTTGCTGCTAGCTAATACATTTCCCTTCTCCTTCCTTTCTATCTTCTCTCTCTCCCCCAACCCCCTGTCCTTCCATGCATTCCTGTGCACACAGACAGAGAGACACATGCACATGTGTTTTCTCTGAGAAAATGCCCAATTGTTTCTAAATTAGACAGTGTTCCATGTGCTGTATTAACTAACTTGACTTCCTACTTTCTGCATATTGCCCATTTCTTGGGGAACCACACAGCATACCATTTCAGACACTGGCTTTTGAAAAGCCCACACACGGTGTCTAATGTCAGGGGATGGGGATGAAGACTGGATTTACAGGCCACAGCAAACCAGAGGCTCAGATACTGGGGGTGTGATGAAGGACTCATCTCAAAAATCCCCTTTGGTAGCTTTATTCCTTGTGGTTAGGACTCTTTCTAGGTCACAAGAATATCTTATCCCCTCTGGGAGGTGGGTGGGTCCCAGTCTCTTCAGGAATGAATTTGATCAACATTATCGTAGAAAAAAAAGCATTTACAGAAAGCATTTCAAACAAACATCTCTCCTTTCTTTGAACTCCAAATATGTTTGAGAATGCTATTTGGGTTTCTGGGTGTTAAGATCCTGTTCAACACTATCCTCCTTCCTGCAAACAAGAAACGATGGTCCAGTGAGGAGAAGTGGAGGTGTTGGGAAGGAAGATTCAGAGAACTGTGACTTGCCTGGCACCAATCGCCAGCCAGCCTGCCTGCGAGTGCTCTGGCTGTAGGGCTTCCGTGAGGCATGTGAAAGTGCTCAAGAGCTGGGAACCACTGTGCCTGGCTTTGCCGCGGGTTCACTTACCCTTGCAGAGAAGCGGGGGTCGGTCAGTGTGAGAACCATGGCGGGGTCCTGGCTTTGGAACATGAAGTCCAACTGAGAAGGACAGTGGCGTTGGAAATGGAAGTGAGCTCCCAGTAGTAACGTGTCTTGGGGTCCCCAGGGCCCTCCTGTCAGGTGCCAATCACAAGCTGGTCAGGCTTCAGGGACTTTCTCCTGGAACATTCAGAACTCTGAGGAGCTGGGAAGTAGAGGGTGTGTGTGTGTATATGTGTGTGTGTGTGTGTGTGTGTGTGTGTGTGTGTGTGTGAGAGAGAGAGAGAGAGAGAGAGAGAGAGAGAGAGAGAGAGAAGCCTATCCAGTATGCCCTGGTGATAATGCACGTGTAATTGAGGGACCTCTGCCATTTGATAACAATTTCTGACAGCTAAAAAGCCTTTGCAACAGGTAGGTCATTTGGGGATGTGGAGATTTGATGGGAATGGAGGAATCTCTCTGTGTGTGTGTGTGTGTGTGTGTGTGTGTGTGTGTGTGTATGTGTGTCTATGCACACACATTATCTTGCATGCTGGAAGTGAAACTCGGCTGGAACTTGTTGGGAGTGTGGTAGTCTCCCTGGCAGGGAGAGAACGAGAAGCCTTAGAAAATGTGACAATGACTGTGCCGGCCTCCCCAAGGTCATGGACATGATGGAGAGGCCCTTTCCTGCCTTCTCTAGCACATAGTTGGGGGGCTGTGGTGGAGCTCACAGTACTTCAAGGCTTGTGCCCTGGCTCCAGATGCAGAGCAGACAGTGCACAGACCCAGTGAGGTGTGGAAATGGGTTTGGATGGTGGGATGGGCCAGAGGGACAAACATCATTGGGGCCATGTCCACAGGACAGAGGGTAGAAGGGTGGATCTGTGGAACTGTAAGCATTTGTAGAGGCAGGCATGCCAGTGACCTCCACTGAAGCCCTGGACATACCAGTCCAGTACACCTCACACCCTCTTTCACTCCCCCTCCCACCCCCCCAGCTGCTGGCCTGCCCTGTTCAGAGTCAAAATTGCACAGGGAGAAAGGGCCAATCAGCTGCTTTTATTTGACCTGATTTCAGGTTATAGTTTTTCAAAATCATCATTTGCTAGGAGGAGTGTCCAATCACTGTGTGCCTTCTCAGCAACATGGGACTGGAGATGGGCTTGAGAATTGGGCTCGGAGACCTTCACATGGTGGAGTCCCACAGACAGTCTATCTGGTCACCCACAGTGAGATGACAGAGGTAAATATCACTGTTGTGTCTTCTCAGAGGTGCTTCTCATACCTTGGTATGGGCATGAGGAGAGTTTTGAGAGAAGAAGGGCCATGCAGAAGTTTCCCTGGCCCCTCCTATAAAACACAGCTGGGCTTACCTCCCAGGATGAAATGGGGTGATGCTTTCCCCGAGGATGTCCCTGGTCTTGTCACAGCCACCGTTCTGTGACAAGAAGAGATGGGAGAGCTCACCTGAGAGGTTTGTGTGGGTTAAGGGGCATCTGGGGAATTGGACCCTGGCTTTTTTAGAGAAGTGGATGACTGAACAAAGTCTGGCTCATTTCTGCTCCCCAAGAGCCCGAGGGAAAAAGGAAGCCAGGTCCTGCCCCACGTGGCACGAGACTGTGGTTGCTGGCCAGGAAGTTGCCTCCACTCAGATACCAGGTGACAGGAAGTTGCCTCCACTCAGATACCAGGTGACAGGAAGTTGTCTCCATTCAGATACCGGGTGACAGGAAGTTGCCTCCACTCAGATACCGGGTGACAGGAAGTTGCCTCCACTCAGATACCAGGTGACAACACGTGGGTCTGTTTTCCACATCCTCTGATGGGCCAGGGGTCATGCGGGGGCATGTTCATCTCCACTAGCCTCACATCCTCATCTTCCCTCACAGTAGTTTCAAGTTCAGATGGGGCACAGGGGTGTTATTAAATGGACTCTCCAGCTGGGCGTGGTGGCACACGCCTTTAATCCTAGCACTTGGAAGGCAGAGGCAGGTGGATCTCTGTGAGGTCAAGGCCAGTCTGGTCTACAGAGTGAGTTACAGGACAGCTGGGGCTACAGGGGGACCCTGTGTCGAAAAGACCAAAATAAATAAATAAATAAAATAAATAAATAAACTCTCCAAAATCCTGGCGATGACCCTTGAGTACCCAACATGAAGGCAAGCCCCGTACCTGAACTGAAATACGGCCAACCTTCTTTTTCTGGCAAAGCTTGCAGGACTCCTCACATCTCCTCTGTACTTTGCATACCATCTGGAGCCCACAGGAGCTTAGCTCCATTTTTTCTCAAGGAGACCCAGTCCTGGCAACAGCGCACGGTGTCTGTCAGATGGTTTCCTCAGCCAAGGAGGAATTCAGGAGCTACAAGCTACCCCCAAGTAACTTAGGCTAATCTGTGTCTAGCCTGATGCAGAGCCAAGGGTCCCTTTGGTTAAATAATTCGCAGCTGCTATGGACTGTGCAAACAGCCCTGTCTAATTCAGGCTGACAGGTGATTTCATGCATCATTTAACTCTTTGCAGTGCCCAGGAATGCAAGAGATTAGATAATCAGAATAATTTCACATTGGTAAACTATTTTTCTCTAAGGAATGAAATACTGTAGACCTGAACTGTAAAGGCAGCCCTTGTCTGGTTGGCCCACAGAGGAGATAAAAACAAGTGTTTATGACATCAGTGAATTGGCAAGCTTTCCTTCCTCTCCTCCCTGCTGGGTGGGGTTCCTAAAGAAAGATGCCCAAGGCCAGTGGGAGTTTCCACTTAAACTCTGCTTCAAACATAGTAGCCAATGAGGGGGGAGAGCAAAAAGGAGACAGAGGAAGAACACGCTGAGCACAGCCTGGAGAGATGGCTCAGTAGGAAATGTGCTTGCCGTGGAAGCTCTAGGACCTGGGTTCGGTCCCCAGGACCTATATACAAACAGGACAGTGTGGAGTAACTGTAATCTCAGCACTGGGGAGGAAGAGACAGGAGCATCTCTGGAGTCGAGCAGAATCAGTGAGCTCCAGAGATCAAGTCTCAAAAAGCAAGGTGGAAAGTGACAGAAGGACACTCAATATCAGCCTCTAGACTCCACATGCGTGTGCACAATATTCACAGAGATACAGATACCATACAAACAGAGAGAGAGAGAGAGAGAGAGAGAGAGAGAGAGAGAGAGAGAGAGAGAGATTTCTCGACTCTGGAATCAGCAGCCCCTGTCTAACACTAAGTGAGAATGCAAAGAGAGTTCAGGATGCTTTGGTGGGCATTTCTCCCCAGGACAGTCCCCTCCAGTAAATAGTACATTGAATTCAACCCTGTATAGTAAAAGCTTAGTTGGGTCCTTCCATGCTAACAAAGCAGAAGGCATAACACACTCAAGAATACACAGTCAGGGGCTCTAGAGGGATGGCTCAGTGATGCTCTTCTAGAGGGCCTGAGTTCAGTTCCCAGAACCCATGTCTCGAAACTCACAACCTCCTGTAACTCCAGCAACAGGACATCTAACACCCTCTCTGGCTTCTGTGAGCAACTCCCTCACCCCCACCCCCGAGTCATGGCATACATTCATGTAGCCACACACATACCCATAAATAAAAATAAATCTTAAGAAAAGAATACACAGTCTGTTGGCTTTATTATTACTTTCCAGATTCTTTTTAATGTGTGTGGTGCCCCATGTACATCTCGCAAGTGCTCTACCACTGAACTGTCCTATAGTCCCTCTAGGATATAGGATCCTCAGCACTCTAAATGAAATCTTGATGCCTAGTTACATCGTTAACAAAATCTTATACTCAGTAGGGAACAAATAGCTCAATTTTCTTGAGCAAGAGGATGGTTTTGAGCCTAGTGACAATTTACAACACAAAGCCAGGAAGACGCCACAGGAAAACATATCAGGTGGATACACATCCCACCTTGAAACTTCCTGATCTCCACTTTCAGCCAGGCAACCTTCTCCCTGGCCCAGCAGAATCCTGGACAAATCCACTGCCTCAGTTGCATCCCCCTGCAGACTGATCCTCCAGATGGGCTGCATTGGAAGCCCTGGCTAGCTTGGGCCAGGAGCCCTGTCTGCACTGTCAGTGACAGATTAATCAACTACAGCAGAGGAGGCCCTGTTCCACAGTACCCCACAGCCCCTGGGCTTTGGAAAGCCACTGAGGGGCAGAAAGTTGCACATTTTCTAGGAAAATGAAGCATATTCATAACTTAAAAAAATACCATCTCAGTAAAAAACCCTTTCGGGTGTAAACAAAGACTAGGACGGAACATCTAACTCTGCTCATCTGACCAGGCTTCTCTGGCTTCCACATGGGGGTCTATGTGAGACAACCCCTTCCAACAAGCATGCTGTTACTGAATTTAGATGTTAGGCCCTGGGGATCTGAAATCAAATACCCTGTCACTAACATGGATTTGAAAATCTCGCTTAGCTGAGGCACATGAAAAGTGAATGCCCCAAAGAATCATACTCAGAGACACACAGCCAAAGCCTTTCTGTTCTAGCTTGCCGTCAATCTCTCTGACACACAGGATGAAACCTATGTTGGGGGGGCACCAGGGCCCCCAGGGCTCCCCATTTCCACACTGGCTGAGTATTGTTACTATTTGAATGTCTTCCAAATCCATGTATCAGAAACTCAGTCTTTAATGCATGTACTGGGAGATCGGTACATGCATTAAAGAGATCACCTGAAAAGAGGTGATGGGGTCATAAAGGGAGAATAGAATTATTGACTAGATTAATGTCATTATTGTGGAAGTAGGACAGTTGCTATGAGAGTGAGTTCTTACTGAAACAGGTCTCCCCCTTAAGTTTCCGACTTTGCACGCACTGGCTTGCCTTTCTGCTTTTCCACCATGGTATGACCTAGCACAAGAGGCTCGCTAGATGTTAGCACCATGCCCTGGAAGTTCCTAGATTCCAGATCCATGAGCTAAATAGAAACCTTCACTTTATACATTTTGCAGACTGTGCTACTCTATGACAGTAATAGAAAATGATCTAAAATGAGTATTTGGGGTACTGCTGACCCAATGGCTCACATAGGTTCTCAAACATTTCTTCCAAATTACAGTCTGTTCCTTATAATAGAGAGGAGGTATGCCCAAATCTCAGATGCCCAGGACAGATGAGGCAGGGGTTCTTGGCAGAACTGTTTTTTTTTTTTTCTATAGAACACTCTAACATCTATTAGCTGGTGTGTTATACGCACTCAGCGAGTTCTTAATGCATGGATGTAAGATGCTCATTGTCACGAACGAATGAAGGCTGACCATGGAGGTTAGAGGTAGACAGAAGCTTTCAAGCCATCCTCGAGGGTTCAAATCCCATTGGCAGATCCTTGCAGGATCACCACTGGCAGGTTTCCCCTCCTCAGTCCTCATTCTCACTGACTGCCAAGCCGCTTCCCTCTTCTCCCAGGCCCCTCACTTAGATGTCACACCTGTGTTACCCTTTGCAGTTTAGGTGTCCATGATATACATTTTGCTGAGCTGCCATTGACACTTAAATAATCTCATTCTGGGCACTGTGATTCTTTTCCTTACTTCTTATGAGACTGTGCTGGTCAGCTTCAGCTGTCAACCTGACACACCTGGGTGGAGGGAACCCCAACTGGGAATTTCTCCTATTGGAATGGTCTGTGAGGCATTTTCTTGATTGTTGAGTGACGTGGGAGGGCCCAGCTCACTGTGGGTGGTGACACCCCTGGGCCGGTGGTCCTAGGTTGTATAAGAAAGAAGGTTGAGCACAGACCAGAGGGGCACTGAGTAACCAGCATTCCTCTGTGGTCTGTGCTTCAGTTCCTGCCTCCAGGTTCCTGTTTGAGTTCCTTTCCTGACTTCTCTTGATGTTGGATTGTGACTTGGGAGATGTAAGCTATAACAAATCCTTTCCTCCCCAAATTGGCTTAGATCGATGTTTTATCATGATAATAAAAAGGTAACTAGGACAGAAATGAAAATGATGGCATAGTACTGATTAGTTGACAAGTGCTTTTCTTATCTGGGAGGAAACTTGTAGATAGACCATGCCAGTTGAAGCCTGCTCACCCCAGAGCCCAGCTAGGGGTTGTTGTGTGACTTCTCCTGAGGGCTATGAACACATGTCCATTCACCTCAGATGAGACACCAAACACAAACCAAAGCAATGATTCCACCCAAGTCAAGCTTGGTGAACCATGGGGTTTACTGGGGTTACTTACAGGGGCATAGGCGACTCCAAAGAACTGCACCAGGAAGAGCTCAGTCCAGCACGAACTCACCAAAGCTTCATTCCTGGAACTCCTGCCTAGCCACTTTCTAGTGTAGCATTTAGAATAGCTGCTTCACAAAGTAATCCAACATAGGGGATAGGGACAAAAGAAACTAAATGAAATGTTGGGCCTATGGATCTCTGTGAAGGTGAGGGACCAACTGAGTAGAGTTATTAGATAAAGTAGCTAAGACCTTGACAACAGGGAGAGTAAGCACACACCTTTTCTCCATTACAGACCATTGAAAAAGGCTCTCTAGGATATAAAGTAATTGATTTTAAGAACAATTGATTTCATTCCTGAGGGAAGCTGGTAGTAGTTTAAGTTCGAAAGGATTTGGAGGGGCTAGAGGGATGGTCCAGCAGTTAAGGCTGCTCTTCCAGAGGACCTGGGTTCAGTTCTCAGCATCCACATGGTGGCTAACTCCATTTCCAGGGGAATCTGATGCCCTCTTCTGACCTCCATGGGCATTGCAAACATTGGGTGCACCTATATACATGCAGGCAATACATTCATACACATAAAATAAAAATAATAAAATATTGAAAAGAAAGCGTTTGTAATGCATGAATCCAGACAGAATAGTCTTGCTCCACTAGTAATGTTTTATAAGTGTTCCCTCAATCTGTAAATCCTGAATAAGTCTAGTACTAGTAGTTGTATCAAACTTGGGAGTCAGTTTATATTCCAAGAAGTCAAGTTTGGTCATCCACGTTTGAGAACCCACTTAAACAGCTAAATTAATAGTAGAAGCATTAAAGGGAGATTTATTTGATGTGGTCACATTGGAAGAGGGATGAAGAGATCTAGTGATATCCTCTAGTCCATCTTCTGGGTCCTGAGGTGAGACTAAAAGTTCAAATAGAGCCCCGGGGATATCTGAGTAGTCCCAGTCAAGGTGCAGCCCCGCCCAACACTGACCGCTATTGTCTGGGCTTCAGTCTTATCCTGAGATGTGGTCTGACAAGTAGTTAGGACTGTGCAAAAATCTCCTTCAGGAGACAAGTTCCTTCTCTGATTGGCCCCAGGCTCCCAGTCTTTTCCTTCTCCCCACATGAGATTCCTGAGGAAATTTCCATTTCTGGGGCTCCATTGTTCAATAGTCGGATAGTCAGATTAAGATACAACCAATAAACATCGTAGTAGCCAGGACTCAAACCCAGGTCTGCTGGACTCTTGCATCTTTAACATCAGCCACTATAAACTTCATTTTAATGGACTTACGTTTTAATTTTAAAAGCAATGTTGGCCTGAATCACATATATATTTAAATTCTAGACCTATGGAATATATACACTAAGTACTGATGGACACTTAAGAAATACAGGTTAACTGATTTGGCTATATATTCAGTTATCAGGATAAAAGGCACGGAGTGTGTGTGTGTGTGTGTGTGTGTGTGTGTGTGTGTGTGTAGATGGTTCTGTGGGTAAAAGCATTTGCTAGGCATACATTCCAACCTGATTTTGAATCCCCAGCACCCATGTAAAAAGCTAGGCATGGGTTCCCATGTGCCTAATCCCAGCATTGGGGAAGAGACAGGCAGAGCCTGGGCAGTTAGCCTAGCTGAAAAGGTGAGCTTCCAGCTTGAACTTCGGGTTCATTGAGAGACTTCGTCTCAAGGTAATAACGTAGAGAGCAACAGAGAATACGTGCAATGTCCTCTGGCTTCTGCATGCACATGCATGGGTGTGTACATACTCCCTTACTTGTATGCATGTACCCACCCCCCAACCACCACACCAAATAGAAAAGAAAGCGGAATACCAATCCCTGACCTGAATACATCAAGGGATTATTGCTTTCCTGTGTAACAGGGAGTCTAAAGGCCAAGGCATCTGTTAAAGAATGTCATTGAATACTTGGACTTGCTTTATTTTCTTGTTTCTCCAAACTTAACCACAGCGTCCCTTCTTGTGGTCATGGGGGGCAGGGAGGCTGCTTCATGTATAGAAAGAGAATCTTCTTTTCTTAAGGAAGAAGAGGGGCAGCCAAAGGTAAAAGAGAGACGCTGTCCCGGGGGGATCCTGCCTGTCTTTTAATGGACAGAGGGGGGGCTCAAAGCTTCACCATTGTCAAGCCACTAGAAAGGTTGGGGATGTCAGGTCTCTAGTCTCTGCAATATAAGTTGACAAGGTAAAAGGGTTTTGTATGTTGGGAGCCAGTGTGATACGCCTCTCATGCTGCCTAGGAAGAGAGTGCGTTCATGGACAAGAGTGTATTTTGATAAGCAAGAGGCCTTTCTTCCTAGCTCTGCGTCTGTGTGTTCTTAGCTGAGTTACCCAACATCTCAAAGCCTTGGCTCTTCATCTGGTAAGGTGGAGCGAATTTAGGGGTGCTGGGATAGTTGAGAATTTAGTATAGATATTAAAATCATCTATCTGGTTTCTTACAAATACCAGTGCTATGTTCAATAACATGCCAATCTGTCAAAACTCTTAATTAGCCTGTGTATACCCAACATTCCCACTGAAAAATAAAACATTTCCCCCCCAAAATGTGATGGGATTTCTTTTGTCAACACTGAATTACAGTTCTCTTCAGGGCAGCTAGCTATCATTCAGTTCACCTACAGATTTCATGATTTATTCAATATTTCGACTCCTGACTAAACATTCAGCAGGTGCTGTTCTTCCAATTTACTGCCGGGAGTGTTTGGGAGAAACAACAAAAATTCCTAGTGCAACATTTGCAGCTGAAAAGGAAGGGCTGGTATAAACATTATTTCAAGAACCTCCAACAGAAACAAATGTACATTTCCAGGTTCTGTTCTTTTTCTACCTTGGCCCAAATTCCCAGCTCAGTGAAGAAATTCAACCCCTGTTTTTGTTTCTAATCTCTCAAATGGATGTTTAGAGAAGTCTTTGCTTCTGGAAAGTGAATTTAATAGATTACTAAGGGCATCCAAATATGACCTTAAGATGTAAACAGTCCCTACTAAAAAACAAAAACGACGCTGTGGTTTGAAGGTCAGGAGCCAAGTTGAGGCTATTAGGGCTCAGAACCTCCAGCCCTGTTTCCTGATTTCTGCTGTTCCCAATGAAGTTTCCATGAAACTTCAAACATCCAGACTCCTCATGGGAAGGGTACATTCTCTCTGTTCTATAGAACTTAGAGGAAGTTCCATCTGAGGAGACTTAGGGCAAGGCATAGTAAATTGATTCTAAGTGTTCATAAAGTGGAATGATTTCTGTCTGCTGACTAAGCAGGAATTGGCTAAGATGGAGGCAAATGCAGATTTAAAGGGAAAGTGATATGGCAATGGTAAAATTACTACTCTCAGAAGAAAGGCTGGGCCAGGCTCTGTCCCTGTCACTTGGTGGTCATCACTAGGGATTTCACCCCCTCTCAACACTTTCTTCTCACTACCATCAGAATGCCTAGAAAAGCTAAATGTACATAGTTCGGCTAAAGAGGCATAAGAATTCTGAGGGAAAGAAAGGACACATGGCTCCTTCCGACATTTCTTTTTCTCTCAAGCATGGTTGTGATGCTTGGAGCCAAGGCAGCCATACTGTGACAGTGAAGGAGAGCCAGGAGAGCAGGAGGAAGGAAATAGGCAGCGAGCTGTCAGAGATAGCAGTCTGCCTCCAAGCCTCTTACTAGGAGGACCTACCCACATCCCACCCAAACATACACACTGTAAGTCAGGCTGTCTGCTATTTTTGGAGTAAAAAGCATTTACAACCAATGCAGTAACTATAGGCTGAGTTGGAAACGTAAAGATAAAAGATCCAAGCAGCATACCCAAATTCAGATATTGGGTCTCCTGAATAAAACGACCCATATAATATTCTTTGGTAACTACGAAGTTCAGAGTCAACCCCACAGAAAATAGTTGGTTGTTTTCTTTAGTGGAAATGGCTCAAAGCTGGGGAAAGATTTGAGCTGATAAGATCAAAGGTAAACTGCAATACTTCTGGTTTCCTTTGTCCTTTTTCCACTCCAGAACCTTCTTCTGCATTATGACATTCTTATTTATTTTCCTGTGTTGCCTTTGAAAGAATGTGGGAAATATAGATGAATACATGGAAAGGTTATTGACTCCCCCACCTCCACCTACCACTTGGCTCTCTGGTTTCAGGGGTGAATAGTTTAGCCAACAGGAAAGTATCCTAAGAGGCTTGGAGGAAGAATTAAAGTAAGAGGTTGGGAAAAAAGTCAGGTTTCTCCAGGGACTTAACTGCTCTAAAAGGAAGAAAGGAGAAGAGAAAAAAGCAAGCAGTCTGAGTGTGTGCTAGGTGACTGGCCAGCACTACCCAGGAGTCTCGAGGCCTCGAGAACATGTAACCAGTGCAGTTGTTCCACACGGGGTCTCAGAGGTTCTGCGGGCTTCAGTGCTCTGCTCAGTCACCTTGATGCCCTCCACCAAATCTGAACAAGGAGATTTCTGTTGCATTCTGCACTATCCTCTGAAAGCTAGGTATCAACCCATTAATATCTCCACGAGGGAGACGGCATGATGCGATCCCCAAATGAAGAAACTGAGGCACAGGGCTTTGATAAGTTTGGCCAGACAGATCAAGGTGTTGACAAGGTTGGCCAAGCAGGCAGCAGAACTAAAATTAAAGTTCAAGTCCAGGCAGCTTCAAGGTCATCCTTATTTCAAGGTCATTATGTATTAACACAAGTTTCCTTTAAGACAGAACCCCTCAACTCTGTGACTGTCTGGGAAGTAGAAACATGAGGCCCCCTAAAAGCATTTCTAAAGTCAAAGAATATTGATAGCATGAGTGTTCCATTACAGAGTGATGAGTCTTAACAAGATCACATGTGAAGCGACTAGAGTTTCAGTGGCTGCATTTATCTCAAAGCTATGAAACAATCTCTGTCAGGGAAATCAGGGTTGGAATTAAAAAAATATATATGAGCCAAACTAAGAAACTCTATAAATCTGTGTAGATGTTTAACCTGCCTCCAGCATGCACAGCCCCTGGGCAAACTCTGCGGGGAGCAGCCTTGCACAGTGGGAGCAGAGAAAACCCTGAAGCTTCAGGCTGCTGGGATTGCATCCTTCCAGGGACACCCATGTCACCCAGGAATACCTGCTGCCTTTTCAATTGCTAGAAATCCTAGGGCTGCTGAGGCCTCTTCAATTTGCTGTCTAAAGTAAATAAAGAAATTGATCTTGACCTCTGTAATCTTCTCATTTAGCGAGGAGAGAGGAGCAGGATTCTTGACAGTTCCCGACCACAGCCCTGAAGGTCATTTTTCCTTTTCCCATCTGATGTGACAACTCTGGTTTGTCACTGGACTAAAACCAAACCAGAATTTTGTATGCAAATTAACTGTATATCAATGATCATAATAAAGCCCAACCCTGGGTCTATTTAAATGATGATGGATCAGGCACTTTGAAGATGGGCCTTTTCCTCATCGTCATAGAAACAAAGAGGATGGAGACAAATCCCAGGAACACAAGCGAGTTATTGCCAGATTGTCAGGAAATGTCAATCATGGGCTTGGCTATAATAAATTTATGCTGAATTAATTTGATTGAGAAAAATAGAATAGCTACAATAATATTTTCTTCTCTGTTGGAAAAAAAAGCCTCTTTGACCTTCAGCCACAGGATTATCCCACTTTGATGGGAGTGCATTAAACATTAACGATCTTACCATGTTACTCTCCCAGGCCAAATCTTATTAGCATTTAGTTCTGACATTGGTTCTTGCTGGTGAATTATTTAAAAAATGTAAGTGTCTTAGGTTGTGTGATAAAAATCACACGGTCGCATAATGGAAGTTATTAAAGGCTTTTGAAGATTTGAAATAGGCAGAACCAGTTGTACAAGAGGCTCTTTGCTTCTATTTTACTTTCATTAAAATGTTTTCCGGAGCAAAAGGCTTTGGTGTGTGCAAGGCTCAGAACTAAAAGGCTAGTCCGCCTTTTACTCTGCTTTCGTTAGAGGACTCCTTTCCGGAGTATCTCTGAGAAGGGTGCTGGGTAACTGAGGAGTAACAGGTTCCTATTTCCTGAAGGAATCTCCTACTGAAACTTCTAGAAACAGGGAAGTATATGCCTGGTGGTCTTTCTGCAACATTCTCCTGGTATCTGAGAATGCCAAATCCTTAACTATGATTTCTGATTTCAGAAGAAAAGCCAGGGTGAGACCAGTCCCTGGAAGAGTCTGGGTTGTTACCCTTCCTTCTGCTGCCTGAGGCTCATGGGAGGCTGGTTGGGGATGGAACTCCCCGTGTGTAAATTATGCATCTGAATGTAAAAGTAGACAGCATGGTCCTGTGTCCTGTGGTGTAACTCCAGCCTGCTTGGCAGAATCTGTAGGTGGAGTCTGCCTCCAGAAAGGGCAGCCCATGCAAATGACTCACCCAACTGTATCTTGGCAAGACTTGGTTGAATAAGAAGTAGGGGACTAGAGAATAGTCAGTTTCTTTTGTCTACTCCCTGTCCCTAATAACAAAGCTAAGGACATATGTTAGATTCTTTCTTTCTGAGTAAACAGAAAATAAAGACCACCCTAAGGAAACGGGAGCTAATTCAGGGAGTTAAGGGACAAGACGCTTGAAATTAGGCCATCAGCACTCTATACCCAGGTGGGGCTCTTCAAAGTAACAGTTTAACCTTTTGTTTGCTAGGTCAGAGAGGAGAGACACAAACCCTCCCCAAGCCTGTAATCGCTACCATTATTACCACCACTGCCACCACTTTCAAAGCTGTTTCTCTGATATCAGGCATCCTTTCTGCCAGGCTGCCAGAAAATGACCAGCAGCTTTGGAGCAACCATTCCTGACCCCCACTAGATATTGCATCTGGCTCTGCCCAGAAATCTACAAGAGCCTGGGGACACTGGGGTGGAAAAGGTGTGGAAGGGGCATCAATAATGGATGGCTAACATGGTGTGAAGAACAGAAAAGGCTGGAGAAGCAGAGATAGGAGCCATCCTCTCACAGAGCTGGCACAGTTGCTGGACAGCCTCGTGACTCAGGTTGCAATGATGCTGGGTGTCGGCCGGGGCAGGACGGGGGGGGGGGGGATTGAGAGGAAGGAGCAGCCACACTATCCCAAATACTATTCCAATGACAGACATTCTCTGAGCTTAATATCAATCACTATGAGCGACCACAGTCACAGCAACGCGGATAGCCCACAACCACTGATTCTTTTCTCTTTGAGTTTGACCAGAGATTTGAGGGACCAGTTTGTTTGTTCACATCTTTAGGAGTGCTTTATTTGTGTCAAGCATGAAAGAAATAACCTCCTGGAAAGAGCATATAGCTTAAAAGGATTTGCTGCTGCTTTCAATTCATGTGTTCTTTCGAATACATGAATTAATAATAAAACCATATTTATCAAGTAAGCAACCTAAAGTTCACGAGACCATCTGAGGACTAGGCTAAGGGAGCTTTTCTAAACCAAGTGCAAATATACATACTACCAACTTCGGGCTTGCTGAAGGATTAGAGGAGCCCATGTTGGAAGTCGGTTAGCCATCTTCTGAGAAGACCCAGAGTATCTGTTCAGTAGCTTACCATTCAATCATTCTCAAAGTGCAAGGATGTGAGAGAAGTAGAACATTAAGAGCCAAACATGTGCCCAGCAGTGTGCTAGCTGTCAAGGATGTGGGTCAGGAACTGTGATTACCAGCTGTGGTTCTTGGCCTGGACACAGTTTCCTCCTATTAAGGTACATGACATAAGGTCAGGGATCCCCCCTTGCTAGTGCCTACCCTTCACTCCTTCTCCCGGGATGGTTGGCGGAGGTGGTGGCAGGAGGCTCACGACAGGCTCCCCTGGAAGAGCCCAACGCTGCTTTAAGCATTTTGATATAGACTGGTAGGTGTGTGTAGCTAAATCTCTGATGTGAGGTGTTTATACACAGGGAACTTCTAACAATACATGGAGAAATCTAAAAGACAGAATGTAAGGATACAACTGGAGGTGATCATGTCAAGCAAGTCAAGCCAGTCTCTCAAAGACACATGTTGTGTGTTTTCTCTTGTTTATGGTTTCTAGATTAAAAATATTTATTTTTATTCATGTGTATGTGTTTGGGTCTGTGTGTATATGTGCGTGTGGGTGCCCATAGAGGCCAGAAAGTTTCAGATCCTCTGGAGCTAGAGTTACAGATGGTTGTAAGCTGCCTGATGTGGGTGCTGGGAAGCAAACTCCATCCCCTGGAAGAGCAGTGAACACTCTCAACCATGGACTTATCTCTCTAGCTCCTTTTAGATTTTTAAAAAAATTTATTATTTCCATTTTTATGTGTATGAGTGTATTGCTTGCATGTAGGTATGTAAATGCATCTGTGCCGTGCAACACCTGTGGCAGTTAGAAGAGGCCATTGGATCCCCTGGAACTGGAGTTTTGGATGGTTGTTACCTGTTATGTGCTATATAAAATCACACACATGCACACACAATATACATATAAAACATGAAAGAAGTAAAACTGTGTAGGGCATCAAATGAGAAGACAGAAGGATGAGAAAGAGGTGGCTGGCGGCATGGAAGAATATGTAAGTAAATATTGGTATGAAAGTGTCCTTATGTAACTGGTACCATTACAATGAATATACACAATGAAATAATTTTTTAAATAGGAATTAAAATCAAGAGGACATGGTACTTCTCTAGATAAAACCAGTTGTACATTATAAAGAAGCCAAACCCTGATACTCAGGTCACTATTATTCTTGTTGAGAGAGGCTTTTTAGAGAAGAAGATACGGAAGTTAAATTTAATATTTTTTAAAATTTTATTTTTTTATTTTTTATGTGTGTGAATGTACTGTCTGCATGTAGGTTTGTGCACCTGTGTCGTGCAATGCCGCGGAGGTCAGAAGAGGGTGTCGGACTCCCCTGGAACTGGAGTTCTCCTGGAATTGGAGTTTCAGACGGCTCTCAGCCACCATGTGGGTGCTAGTGATCGAACCCGGGTCCTCTGCAAGAGCAGTTGGTGCTCCCAACCACTAGACCATCTCTCCAGCTCCCATGGAAGTTAAATTTAAAAGGGATGAAATGACTTGATGTCTTCTGTCAGCCCATCTAGATTTAGAGAGCTGAGCAAGGTTCACAAGTTCAAGCCTGTAAGAGGCTTTCTTCTTTTTATCTTATTTCCTTGATAACAATTTCTAGGTAAATGTCACACACTTTTTGGGTAGTATTGAACACAAATATATGGGTATGGATATTTTATCAGCTAACTTAATTTATTATTTATGGCTAAGAGCTCTATATGAGAATGCATATTTTATTTGAACAGATGCTTATATGTTTAGTTTATCTGAATAGATTTGAGCAGACCTTCACATTAATTAATTAGTTAATAATGAGTTACACAGCACTGTGCTGAACATTTGTTGTGTGTAGGCAGAACACTGACTTCTCTGGGCTAGACAATTTGGGAGGATATAGAAAGTAAGTATAAATAATAAACTCTACAACAGGAAACGAAGTAGGAAGTGACAGAAACAAGAAACTTGGATGTTCAGGGGAGCCAGATTCTGGGCCTGGGGGTGCAGCTCAGTTGGTAGGGTGCTTACCTAACATGCACAAAGCCCCGGACTGCATCCCCAGCACCAAATAAAAAAAAAAAAAAACCAGGTGTGGTGGTTCATGGCTATAATTTAATCCTATCACCAGAGAGATAGAGGCAGGAGAATCAAGACTTCAAGGTTACACAGTAAGTTTAAGGCCAGCCTAGGCTACACAAGACCCTGTCAAAACAAACAAATCAAACAACCTCTGTTTGAGAAGGGGCTCTGGGAATAAGCTGGATTTGAGCTTAGTCCTGAGTGACAGTGGGGTTTGCTTTATCCTGATGTCTGGGACATGCTGGCTATTCGATTAGTATTTGGTGTTGACAAACCACAGAAACATTCCTGTTAAAGTCAAAGAGAAGATAAAAGCTTTTATCTTTTATGGAAAGTCCTTCTGAAGGCAAGTCAAAGCTAGCCAGGGAAAGATAGGAGAGCGGGAAGGAAAATGATCAGCTCTGAGATGATAGGATGGCGCACCTAGAAAAGTACAATGAATCACGAAAAGGTTACTCAGCTAAAGAAAGTTCACATCTGGAAATCTAAAGTCTTAACATTTGTAAGTTATAACTAGTTCAGAAATCTCACAGGAAAAAATACTATTATTTAAATTTGTAGGAATAAATGTAATGAGACACATATATGATCTTTGTAAACTAAACTTTTTAAAGAACTTTAAAGACATTCTTGAACTAGAAAGCTTAGCATTCAAAGATTCAATTTTCTTCATAAGTTTTCAATAACCCCCAAATAGCAATTTCCTTTTTGTTCATGGAGTCTGAGAGACTATTCTAAAGTTCATTTGGAAAACAAACTGAACAAGAAAGAGGAAACAGTATACAAATCCAAACAATAACAAGCATCAAGGCACATTTTAAATGTATAATAATTAAAACTCCTTATATTAGTGCATGAAGAAATAAATTCACAACAGAATGCCAACCAAAAGTAGTGTCTGTTAATATTTGATAAAGATTACATTGCTCATTTATAGAGAAAAGAAGAATTATTCTCAAGTAGGCAATCCACTGAAAAAACAAAATTTCAGATCTTTATTTCATATCTTATGTCAGCATAAATTTCAGATGAATTAATGATTTAAATGGAAACATTACCCTATGAAAATCAAAACCAAAACACCAGGAGAATTTCTTTATGCAATTAGAGAGCAGAAAAGATGCCTCTGTGTATAACTCAAAAGGCAGGATCCATAAAGTAGATAAATTTGACAGCAAACATGAAGTGAAAATCTTGGCAGCAAAACTTGCCACAAATAAATTTACAAGATAAACGATAAGTTTCAATTCTATGCTTCAAGAAAAGGAGCTAATTTACTTAGTATAGGAAAAGCTTCTTCAAGTCAATAGAGAAAAGGCCAGACATACAAAAGACTCTGAAGCCCATGAGGAGCCAGGGACTCCAATTGCCACCAAACATGGGAACTGGAACTGTAGAGGCCTGACATTTTTTATCTGCCATCTTGGTCAAGATCAGAAAGTTTGATGGTTCTGGGTTCAGTAAGGTGTGGGGAAATGGCCGAAGGATTCTACATTGGACATTCTCTGGGCAGCAATCTGACAAAGCCCACCAGAATTTCAATGTGCATAGCCTTGAACTCAAACTTCCCACTTGTCAGGATTCACTTCTTTGCATGTGAGGTGACTGTTCTAGAAAATTCATTAAAACATGACTCATGGCTGTAGGACTAGAATGGAAACCACATCTTCACTAATTGGGAGCAAGATAAATGGGTTAGTTTGTATTTGTATTGTAGAATTCTGGGCAGCTGTTAAAATAAATAATAAAGTATTGGTTCATGTACTGATGTGGACTTGTTACAATCACCCCTTACTTACCCACATGGTGAAGGAAGGATCCCTTCCCTGAGATAGTGTGAGACAGCTAACGACACCACACTAGACAAATGTGTCAAACAGCCATGCAAGGAGGTTGTTCAACCTTGAGGGCCATATGCAAGACTCATTCCAGAGCAAAGTGGCTTTGAGAGGCTGTAAACAGTAGGCTTAGTAGTGACAAAAGGATGAGAAATCCCCTGGTTCCTACAGAAGGCTGTGATGGGCCTGTTTGAGTAACTTCAGGGTTGGCAGGAAGGTGAGTTTTGCTAGGTGGAGGATTGGGTAGGGCCCGTCTGCTCTAGGGTGTAGGGGAGCTGTCCAGGGGAGCAGCTTCTTTCACTGTGTGTGGGCATATGAGACAAAGGTGAGGGAACTGGTTGCTAATTAGGGCTCAAAGAATGTCAGGACAGCAATTTTAGGAGATACCGTTCAAGAAAGATGTTATATGAAAGGAGAGGTGTAGAAAAAAAAAGGAGACGTGTAGAATACTGTGCATTTATGCATTTTTAGGTGAAAGGAGTATATTCATGCTAATGTACTTATATGATTGATATACAGAAGACCTCCAGGATGAAAAATTCACCCACTCAACTAGGACTGATGGATTTTGATATGAAAGAACACCGATTGATTGGGTAGTGATGTAGGAAAGGAACTATTTTGGAATGAATTATTATTATTATTATTAGTATTAGTAGTAGTAGTAGTAGTAAGTAGTAGTAGCAATAGTATGTGTGTGCATGGTATGTGTGTGTGTACACATGGCACATATGTACACATGGACATCAGAGAACAACTTTGAAATCGGTTCTCTCCTTTCACCCTTGTTTGGGTTCTTGGGATTGAACTCAGGTTGTCTGGTCTGTGCAGCACACACATATTTACTCTCTGAAGCATCTTGTCACCCTGGGAGCCATTTCTTTGAGATCTATTTATTGTATCATGTGCACATTATACTCATCGGTAAATATGTGACTCACTGTCCTTGAAAACAAACCATTATCAGTTATCTGGATGAATCAGAAATATCACGGAGGCGCCGGGTGTGGTGGCGCACGCCTTTAATCCTAGCACTCGGGAGGCAGAGGCAGGCGGATCTTTGTGAGTTCAAGCCCAACCTGGTCTACAGAGTGAGTTCCAGGACAGCTGGGGCTACAGGGAGACCCTGTCTCGAAAAGACCAAAAAACAAAAAAAAAAAACAAAAAAAAGAAATATCACGGAGGCATATAAAGTGAAATGATAGTTTTAATTTATGAAATTTATGAGCTACATAACAGAGGGGTAAATAACTAAAAAAAAAAAAGGAATAGGAAAGATTATATTGACCTTAAATCCTTAAGTGTTTCTACCATAGAAGCGGAGGGCAGAGAACACTGAGTGTGTGTCTGTGTGTCTGTGTGTCTGTGTGTCTGTGTGTCTATGTGTCTGTGTGCCTGTGTGCATGTCTTTCTGTGTGTGTCTGCATGTGTGTATGTGTATAGGTCTGTCTGTATGTGTGTCTATACACATGTCTGTGTGTATATGTACATGTGTCTCTATGTATGTAGCTGTGTCTCTACGTGTGTGTATGTCTGTGTCTCTAGGTGTATGTATGTGTGTATTCAGGACCAGTTAAGGTGTTTTTTTTTTTGTTTTTTTTTTGATGTCTTTCAAAAGGAGGATGAACTTTAAAAGTCTACCAAAAAAAAAAATATCCGCTGGGCATGGTGGTGCACGCCTTTTATCCTAGCACTTGGGAGGCAGAGGCAGGCGGATCTCTGAGAGTTCAAGGCCAGCCTGGTCTACAGAGCAAGTTCCAGGACAGCTGGGGCTACAGGAAGACCCTGTCTCGAAAAGACCAAAAGAAAAAGAAAAAAAAAGTCTGGGAACCATTGGGGTGGAAACGAATGTCAGCGAGCGAGCACAGCTTGCCGAGCCTTCCTCTTACTGATGACTAGTTTCCCTGCTGTGGCTCCCACTCTGGGCAGAATGTTCAGTTGTGCTCTCCAGTTTACTGCTTGGGAGATCTGGCACTGTGACCGTTCATCAGCTCAAATCTTGGCTCTGCCATTTTTCTGGCTGTCTGCGATGGGTATTCACTGACGTCAGCTTTTAATGCACTTTAGAGGGGCAGCACAACCCTGTCATGTTAGTCAACAACTAACATTAGACTGTAAAAGTCCAGGTGCTGAACAAATAAGCAAAAACTCACTTCCCTCACACTCGTTTTATCGGACTGTGGCTACGGAGACCGACGGCTCTGCCGCCCAGGAACAGAAGATGCCCCAGCGGAACAGAAGATGCCCCCGCGGAACAGAAGATGCCCCCGCGGAACAGAAGATGCCCCCGCAGAGTCAGTGTCTTCCTTCTGCACGCAGAGATGACCTAACTTTCAACTCTGGGTTCATTTCAGGCTCACAATCAACTTAACCTTTCTGAAGTTCAGGATTTATATTTTATCTACAAATTAGATATGGTACACCCTCTTCAAGTTTTGTGGGGCTAGAATGAAATTTACATTAATGCACTTTTTGGATAGTGCATTAGAATCAGTAAAGACATGAAAATGTCTGAAAATGCGATCAGTGATTCAATACCCTTCTCACCTTCACAAGACTGCTGGGGGGGGGGTCATAGACCACAAAAGCCAGTTTCTTGAGATAGAAACTTAGGTTATTGATTTGAACAGCCTAGTGAGCAAATTAGACTCAAAATAAGTGGAAAAAACATTACCAAAAAGGTACTGAATGAAATGGAAAACTTACTAATAGAGGAATATCATTTAAGCCAAAAGCTGGTACTTTAAAAAGACAAATAAAATTGATAAATCTTTATTTAGCTAATTAAAAGAAAAAGACAGGACACATGACCAATATTAGAGATATGAGAACGGACACCACCATTGATTCTATAGTCATTAAAAGTGTAAGACAGCTGGACGGCTAGTTCTCTAAAGAAGATACAAACAAATGACTAATAAGGTCAGTATCATTAGTTAGTTATCTGAAAAATGCAGATCAAAACCATAATGAAATTCTACTTCATGGCCATTAGGATGGCTGTGAGAAAAAGACAAATAATAAATATTAGCAAGAATGCCGGGAAACTGGAACTTTTATACATGTTCAGTGGAAATGCACTATGGTGGAATCATTTTGGAAAATGGTCTGACTATTCCTTAGAAGCTTAAGCATAGAGTTACCTTGTGACCCAGAAATTCTACTCCTAGGTATAAACCCAAGAGAAATGAAAACTTATATCCATTCATTCTTTTAGCTCTGGACAAACGTTAACCACCATGTGGGTGCTGCAAACTAAACCCAGGTCCTCGGCAAGGGCAGTCAGTGCTTTTAACCACTGAACAATCTCTCTATCCCCAACAACCATTCTTTAAAAAAAATCTCATATATGGTTGTTCACATCAACATCTGAACTTAAAAAAACACTGTGCCAGCTGGGTGTGGTGGCACACACATATAATCCCAGCACTCGGGAGGCAGAGGCAGGTGGATCTCTGTGAGTTCAAGGCCAGCCTGGTTTACATAGTGAGTTCCAGGATAGCTGGGGCTACAGGGAGACCCTGTCTCAAAAAGACCAAAAAAACCAACAACACAACAACAGCAAAAAAACCCCACTGTGCCAAGTGAAAGAAGCCAGCCACAAAGACTGTATGTTACATGACTGTACCTGCGCAAGAAGGGCAGGTCAGGATCGGCAAGTCTGTAGAGAGCAAGAATAGATGCGAGGTACTGTGGGACTGGGAAAGGAGAAAAGGGTGTGAGTACAGGTATAATGGCTTCTTGCTTGTGCAGATACTATCTTCTAAATTGACTGTAGTGATGGTTGTGCAACTGAATATAATAAAGCCATTGAACTGGGGCTGGAGAGATGGTTCAGTGGTTAAAAGCACTGGCTGCTTTTGCAGAGGATCCAGGTTCAGTTCCCAGCACCCACATGGTGACTAACAACTATCTGTAACTCCAGTTCCAAGTGACTCAACACCCCTTTCTGGCCTCCACAGGTACTATATGACATAGGTGCAATTACATGCATGCAGGCAAAGCACTCATACACATAAAATAAAACAAATTAAAAATGTAAAGCCATTGCACTATATACATTTAAATGAGGAATTGCATGGTATATGAAATATGGCTCTATCGGGTGCACAAACTTGCATGCAGACAGTATATTCATACACATACGGAAATAAATAAAATTAATAAAAAAAAAGTTAAAAAAAGAGGGGGGGCTGGAGAGATGGCCTAGCAGTTAAGAGCGCCGACCGCTCTTACAGAGGACCCGGGTTCGATCCCCAGCACCCACATGGCGGCCGAGAACCGCTGAAACTCCAATTCCAGGAGAACTCCAGTTCCAGGGGAATCCGACACCCTCTTCTGATCTCTGTGGCGTTGCACGACACGGGTGCACAAACTTGCATGCAGACAGTATATTCATACACATATGGAAATAAATAAAATTAATAAAAAAAAAAGTTAAGAAATATGGCTCCATAGAGATGTTACAAAAAAACTTAAGATAGAAAAAGTTTTCTGGAAAGTTTATAGATTAATTTATGCAAATAAATAATATACAAATAAATTGAATTCCTTGAAAGACATAAATCATCAAAGTTACTTAGAAAGAAATACAAAAATTGAATAGCCCCACCATGAATGCAATTATAATTTAAGACACAAACTTTCCATAAGACTACTCTCAAGGTAGGAGGGTTCATTGACAAATTCTACTAGTGTTTTAAAAAATAACAAAACTTTCCATGAACTTTCCCATAAAAGAGAAAGGTACACTCTCAAACTTACTTTGTAAGGCCAGCATCAACTGAACACCAAAATAAATTATTACAGGAAAAGAACATTAATGACAAATATCCTCCACAAACAGTAATATAAAAGTCATTAGTAAAAAATCTTAAAAATCAAATGAACTAATTCATGTACATTAACCAAATGAGCTGCAATCCGAGAACAGAAGGCTGCTGATCATTCTAAAGTCAGTCAATAAGACTAAAGGCATTAGAGTTAAAGGGGAAATGTAAGCAGATGCAGAAAAGATATATGAAGAAGCATTTATAATAAAGACCTCATAAGAAAAAAATCCTTAATTAGAACACTCTAGTCAATCACAGTTTTATTCAGTTAAGTGCAGTTCTGGCTAACGTCAACAAAGAACAGAAAAAGAACAAAGAAGCATGTAATATGGTAAGGTGCGTTTGACTTTTTTTTTTTTTTTTAACAAAGGAGAATTTGAAGACAACTTCCTTATTGGCTGGAGAGATGGTTCAGCAGTTCAGAGCACTGGCTGCTCTTGCAGAAGACCTGGCACCAATACGGCAGTTAACAGCCATCCATAACTCCAGCTCCAGTGGCTCAGATGCCCTCTCCTTGGCATCCATGGGTACTGCACACACCTGGTGTGCTTACAGACATCCTGGCAAAATACTCATATACAAAAAATAATAAATATTTATTTTTATGTGTATGAGTGCTTATAAGGGCACCACATGCATGCAATGCCTGTAGACTAGGATCCCCTGGAACTGGAGTTACAGCCAGTTGTTATCTGCCATGTGGGTACTGGTAACCAAACCCAGGTCCTTTGCAAGATCGGCCAGTGCTCTTAACCACTGAACCATCTCTCCAGCCCCCAAGGTATATTTTACAAAGCTACACATAATAGTTAAATTTATAAACAGAGCAACTCAATGACTCTAACAGAGAAAGAAAATTCTATGAGGATAATCCTCAAAAAAGTCTTGTAAAAGAAATAATTGACAAATGTAACATCTAACAGTACCATTTTGGGGGGTCTTTTTGAGACAGGGTCTCCCTGTAGCCCCAGCTGGCCTGGAACTCACTCTGTAGATCAGGATGGCATTGAACTCACAGAGATCTCCCTGCCTCTGCCTCCCAAGTGCTAGGATTAAAGGCATGCACCACCATGCCCGGCTTTAAAAGTACCATTTCTAATGGCATCCAAAATATTAATTATTTAGGAATAAATGTAATTACAGATACCAGATTTGAGCTCTGAAAATGCTAAAACACCACTGAAGGAAGAAAATGAGGTCTGGATACAGCAGAAGAAACACCATGTCAAAGAGCTGTAAGACTGCATGGATAAGCTGCTGGGTCTTCCTAGACTTATTGGAAGATTTAACAGATTCCAGTGAAAAATTCCGGTAGCATTTTGTAAAATTCATAAAGAAATACAAAGGATCTGCATGGTCAAAACATTCCTGAAACAGGGAAACAAAGTTGGAGAAATTACTCTACCTGAGTCTGAGCTTAATAAACCTGCAGGAATCAAGAGCACAGCACTGATGAACAGTGACGGAACAATGAAATAAAGCAACAGCTCCAAAGTAGAAACATGTGCACACATTTGTACCCACAGACACACTATATGGTGAAATCGGTTTCAAGGTACCTAAGCAATTGGAAAAAGAAAATCTATTCAACAGACAGTGCTGGAATAACTGGTTATCTACATATAAAAGGAAGAAAACTTTTTTTAGTTTTTAAAAAAAGTTTTTATTGAGCACATTTCATACAACATTTCTTAATCAAATTTAGACTAATTCCCCTATCCACACCCATCCTTCATGCCCCCCAACCCTTGCCAGAGCTCATGGATTCTGTCATACATGTTAAGTCCTGTCATGCATCTTTTTCTCAGTCTTTTATAACCTTTTGATGCACAAGTTTACTGTTTTGGTCAGTTCTTTGAATAGGTTTTCTTCTCTCTTTTTTTGTTCCCTTTAATTTTATATTATTCCAAAATATGCATATAAATACTCCACACATAAGTCAAAATTATAAAATCTGAAAATAAACTATAGGTTAATTCCAAAACACATTTAGAGATTCACATTTTAATAGTAAAGTTGCATCCAGGTAAAAAGAAGTATAACTTTACATTCTTTTTTTTTTTTTTTTTAGAATATGAATATATATCTTCCCCCCATATATGGTAATTACAATGTGTGACCTACAAGAGGTAGGTCAATTCTAGAGCCCATTAAGAGATTCACATTATAGTAGCACAGTTGCTTTCAGATACAATGAAATATAATAATAAAGTTGCTCAGTTTGCCTGCCAACTGGGGATTTGGTATTAGCATCCACGAATGAGGGAAACCATTCGCCTTTTTTGGTGGGGGGACTGTGTTACTTCACTTAGCATAATAGCTTCGAGTTCCATCCATTTACCTGCAAAGTTCATGATGTCATCTTTATTTACCACTGCATAGAACTCCATTGTGTAAACGTACCACATTTTTGTTATCCAGTCATCAGTTGAGGGGCATTTGGGTTGGTTCCAGCTCTTCGCTACTGTGAAGAGAGCTGCAATAAACATAGCTGTGGATGTATCTTTGAGGTAGGATCCATCTTGTGAGTATATACCCAGGAGTGGTATGGCTGGGTCAGGTGGTAGGTTCATTCTGAGTCTTTTAAGGGTTCTCCACACTGCTTTCCATAGTGGTCATACCAGTTTACATTTCCACCAGCAGTGGATGAGTGTTCCCCTTTCCTTACAACATCTCCAGCATTTGGCATCTTTTGTTTCCTTATCTTGGCTAGTCTTATTGGAGTGAGATGATACCTTAGTGTGGTTTTAATTTGCATTTCCTTAATTATTAATGATGTTGAACAATTTTTAAGATGTTTCTCAGCCATCTTTACTTCCTTACTGGTGAAGTCTCTGTTCAACTGTTTACTCCATCTTTTGAATAGGGCATTTGTTTTCTTATTTCTTTGTTTTTTTTTAAGTAGTTTATATATTCTGGATGTTAATGCTCTGTCAGATGTATCAGTGGTGAAGGTTTCCTCCCACTCTGTGGGGTTTCTCTTCATTTCCTTGATTGTTTCTTTAGCTGTACAAAAGCTTTGAGTTTGATGAAGTCCCACTTGTCAGCTGTTGTCCTTATTTCCTGTGCAGCTGCTGTTTGATTTAGAAAGTCTTTTCCTATGCCTGTCTTGTAGGTTGCTGTGGACTTTTTCTTCTATCACCTTCAGGGTTTCAGGTTTCAGGTGGAGATCTTTGATCCATCGGAGTTTATTTTTGCACAGGGTGAGAGGTAGGGGGTTTAATTTTGTTCTTCTAGAAATGGTGATCTAGTTTTGCCAACACCATTTGCTGAAGATGCTATCTTTCCTCCATTGAGGTTTTTTAGCCCCTTTGTCAAATATGAAGTGGGTGAAGTTATATAAGCTCAAGTTTGGATCTTCAATTTTGTTCCATTGGTCAATAGGTCTGTTTTGTTTTGTTTTGTTTTGTTTTTTTTGCCAGTACCAGGCTGTCTTTATGACTATATCCCTGTAATATTAGCTTGAAGTCTGATAAAGTAGTCCCCCTTGTATTGCACTTTTCACTCAGGGTTGCTTTAGCTATTCAGGGTCTTTTGTTTTTCCATATGAATTTAAAGATTTTTTTCCAAGTCTGTGAAAAACTTCATGAGGATTTTGATTGGGATGGCATTGAATCTGTATATTAATTTGGGTAGAATGGACATTTTTACTATATTAATTTTTCTAACCCATGAGCATGGGAGGTCTTCCATCTTTTGATTTTACTTTCAATCTCCTTCTTTGGGGTTTTAAAATTTTTATTGTAGAGGTCTTTGGTGTCTTTGGTTAGGTTTATTCCTAGGTATTTTTTTGAGGCTATTGTGATTGGGAAGGTGTCCTTATATTCCTTCTCCAGTTGCTTATTGTTGGTGTAAAGAAAAGCTACTGATTTTTCTAGGTTTATTTTGTATCCGGCCACTTTACTGAAATTTTAATGGTTTCTAAGAGTTTTCTGGTGGAGTTTTTAGCATCCCTTAGGTAAACTATCATATCATCTGCAAAAAGGGACAGTTTTACTTCCTCTTTTCTGATTAGTACTCCTTTAATTTTTCTTTCTTGCCTTATTGCTCTAGCAAGCATTTCAAGCACCATATTGAAGAGAAGTGGCAATAGTGGACAGCCTTGCCGTGTTCCTGCCTTTAAGGGGAATGCTTCCAACTTTTCTCCATTTAGGATGATGTTGGCTGTGGGTTTCTTGTATATGGCTTTGATTACATTGAGGAATAATCCCTCCAGTCCAATTTCCTCTAGGACTTTAAGCATGAAGGGATGCTGGATTTTGATGAAAGCTTTTTCTTTATCAATTGAGATGATCATGTGGTTTTTGTCTTTCAGTCCATTTAGGTGTTTTATGATATTTATTGATTTACATATGTTGAACCATCCCTGCATCTCTGGTATGAATCCAACTTGTCACGACGGATGATCTTTTTGATGTGGGTCTGTATGTGATTTGCAAGTATTGAGAATTTTTGCATCTGTGTTCATTAATGATATGGGTCTATAGTTTTCTTTCTTGTTTGTTTCCTTGTCTGGTTTTGGTATTAGAGTGATGCTGGCTTCATAGAAGGAATTTGGGATATTTCCCTCTGTTTGGGTAGTAATGGTTGTAAGACCTCTTTAAACATGTTTTACAGAATTCTGCTGTGAAACCATCTGGGCCTGGGCTTTTTTTAGTTAGGAGGCTTTTTATTACATCTTCAATTTCCTCAAGTACTATGGGTCTGTTTAAGCTGTCAATCTCTTCTTGGGTAAGCTTTGGTGAATCCCAGGATTTCAGATATTCACCCATTTCTCTTAGGTTTTCAAATTTAGTAGAGTATAGGTTTTTGAAGTATTCTCATATGATTGTCTGGATCTTTTCTTTTCTTTTCTTTTCTTTTCTTTTCTTTTCTTTTCTTTTCTTTTCTTTTCTTTTCTTTTCTTTTTTTCCCCTAAAACCTGGGTCCTCTGCAAGATCCCCAGAGTTTAAGGTTTTATTTTTTTTAATTTTTAAATTTTATTTATTTATTTATTTGAATGTACTGTTTGCTTGTAGGTTTGTGCACCCGTGTCATGCAATGTTGAGGAGGTCAGAAGAGGGCATTGGATTCCCCTGGAACTGGAGTTCTCCTGGAATTGGAGTTACAGACAGTTCTCAGCCACCATGTGGGTGCTGGGTTGCATTTAGGGTTCATTTATTGTTGTCTCTCAAGTGTTTTTAGCTTTAGTGTTAGATTGTTTATTTGTTCTCTTTCTGGTTTTTTTTTTTTTAAATGTGGGCACCTAGGGCTATAAATTTCCCTCTTAGGACTGACTTTAATGTATGACATAGGTTTTGTTGTATTATATTATCATTTTCGTTTAGTTCCAGGAATGCTTTTATTTCATTCTCTATTTGTTCCCTGATCCACTCGTTATTCAGGATTATGTTGTTTAGTCTCCATGTGTTCTTATAGTTAGTAGGGCTTACCCTGGTGTTGATATTGAGCTTTATTGGACTGTAGTCTGATAGAATGCATGAAATAATTTCAATCCTTTTGTATTTGATGGCATTTCTTTGGTGTCCCAGTATGTGGTAGATTTTGGAGAATGTTCCGTGGGGTGCTGAGTAGAAAGTATATTCTCTGTTGATGGGGGGAATATTCTGTAGATATCTGTGAGGTCCATTTGGTGTATCATATTGTTCATTTATGATGTCTCTCTATTTATTTTTTGTTCAGTTGACCTATCCAAGGGACTCAGTGGGGTATTGAAGTCCCCCACTATTAGTGTGCTGGGATTAATCTGTGTCTTGAGGTCCTGAACGATTGTGTTTATGAAGGTCTGATACTCTTTTTTCTGCTTCATCCATTCTGCTTCTGATGCTTTTTCCCATCCTTTCCTGCTGATTGGATGAATGTTCAATTTCTTTTTTCATTTCATCCTGTGATTTCTTCAGTATTTCCACTTCCTTTTGGAACTTTTCATTCTCTTCTTGTAGCTCCTTGCTTTGCTGGTCAGTTTCTATTTTCCTTTCGACCAGAGATCTTTTCAGTGTTTCCACTTCCTTTCAGAGTTTATCATTCTCTCCCTCTAGTTCTTTTTGTAGTTTGTATTTATCTTCCTCTAGTTATTTTTGGAGTTTGTATTTCTCTAAGGAAGAAAACTTTTAAACCTAGCACACACAGGCAGATACTGATAGATCAAGATATAAACATGTAAGCTCAAAGTATAAATATTCTGGAAGAAAATATAAATGAATTTCTTTGTGATTTGGCAGAAGTTTACATTCTAATTTCTTCAAGTACAGAAAGCAGTAACCATTAAAAATTCATGAATTAAATCTTATAATTTAAAAACTGATTATTAAAACACATTTTTCAGTATGACAAATTATAGATTGAAAGACATATTTGCCACATTTAGATCACATAAAACTTATATCCAGAATATATGAGGAATGCTTACAATTTAATAATAAAAGATCAATAGTGCAATTTTTTAATAGTAAAATATTTTAAGGGACAAAAATAGATATTTGACAAAATATAGACAAATGGTCAACACATGCTTGAAAAGGCATTTGGCATTATTAATTAGAGGGTGATAAATTAAAGCCACACTAAGATACCACACCTACCCTCTAGCTAGAATGGCTGAAATACAAAGAGACAAAGATATTCAAGGCTGGGAAGAGTGTGGAGCAACCAGAATGCTCACCTACTGTGTTGGGATGTAAAACTCACAGTCATTTTGGAGAAGTCATGACAGTTTTTTTAACATTTCCCTGATCACTCAGAGATTCTGCTGTTGGCATTTAACCTGGAGAGATGGAAATATGTGTCTAAAGAGACCTTAATAAGAATTTTCTTAGTAGCCTTTTCATACTAGCCAAATACTAGAAATAGTCCAGGGGCCTATCAGCAGGGGAAGAACTAAACTACACATTCATTCACACAAGGCAACACTGCTCAGGCATAAAGAGGAACAAGGCACTGGCCTATGATGCAATACGGATGGATTATGTGAATCAAAGAAACTAATACAAAATATGATATGAGTCCATTTATACAAAATTCTAGAATAGCTAATTACTGTGTCAGATGTCACACGTCTAGTTTCTTCTGGGTAGGGAGCAATTTATTGGATGGATAATGAGAGAAGTTTCTGGTGTAATAGAAATATAGATTTTGGTTAAGCTGTGGGTTACCAAAGCATATGCATTTGTCAGCACAGATCAAGCCATGTATTTAATAGCTACATGATTCATGATAGTAAATATACCTCAACAGAAATAGCCAAAAAATCAAAATCTTTAACTGAACATCTGGTGTGTTATTTTAGTCACACATGAACAAATATCAACGGCAGTTTTTGTCTATTTTTATTTATTTTCTTCCTACTGTCTGCTTAGTGGAATGGAATGTCAAATACACATTACAGTTAGCCTTACAGTTCTATATTATAACCTATAAAATATTCTAAATATATGAGCAATAAAAAGTTAACAGGACAACAGCTCAAAAGGATGCTTATACCAACAAATGCTGGTAGAAAACATTATTATCCAATTAATTGCATTTTCTTTGTGCTTCAGTTGTCACCTGTGGAGTTTGAACTTGCTGGCTCTCAAGGTTCCTGGAGACACTGGAGCAGTAGGCAGGACTCTGAGGTAGGGGGAGTAATAAGTAGAACTACTGGTGATATTTCTTCTTTCCAAATATACCAGAGCAAGTAGCCCTCATTAGATACATATATTGAAGCTTTATATAAGATTTCATTTGAGAAGAAGATTCCATTAAAATTTGAAATATCATGCCTGCTTCATTCTACTTTGAATGTTTTACCAACCTAAGATGAGGATTGGTGGCCCAAGTCACAATTTTTAGACAGGACAAACCTTGTCAAGGGTCTATGGTTTAAGCCATCATCAGCAATGAGACCCCTAACCAAGGTCAGGCATGGTGGCCCATGCCTGTAAGCCCAGTCTGCAGGAGGATCAGGGGGTTGGGGCTGGCCTGGACTGCACAGTAAGATCCTAGTTAAGGAAAAAAAAAAGAGATGGCCATATTATCACATATTATCACTTTCCTATTACTGTGAATGCCTGACATAAACAACTTCAAGGCAATGGGGTAAGATTTATTTCAGTGCATGGTTTCAGAGAGTTCACATATTCAGTTTGTGGCTACTTAGTCCTGAGCTCCAGGCAGAACATCATAGTTGTGGGAGCACATGGTAGAGACTCCTCTTACCTCATGGTAGACAGGAATCTGAGAAATGGCAGAAGAGCCAAGGACACTATGCCCCCAAGTTCCTCCCCATCCGCAGTGAGCTACTGCCTCCTACTAGATCCCATATCCTAAACTTTCTAGAATATCCCAAATAACTCTTCTATCTGATTCCCAAACCCTCGACATAAGACATGAGATGGGGAGGGAGACTCATAGCTAAGCCGTAACGATGACTGAAAAACCCCTAATTAAGCAGATTCACTTTCAGAGGGACTTCCCTTTTGTGGGATACCTGCCCAATACATTTCCGTTGGAACTGTTCTTACTGAACATTCCCAATCCCAGTTGATGACCACTACAGCTATGCTTCAGCCACATGAGTCAGTAACAGTCAATTGGCTCAAAGGCTGACCCAAATTATGATCCAAAAAGATCCAGTGGTTTCTCTTCTATCTACATAGACCATGTGTAACTGGATGAGACGAGTTACGGCAGCCCCTCTATTGGCTCGAGAGGATGAATGGCTTTCGGTTCCTTGTGACAAATGATCGTATGTGCTCTCATTTAATGTTTGGGCACTACTGTGTTCATAGAATCATGTGGACACCAAAAACAGACTTTACTTTTGATAGTAAAGTCTATAGAGGTTGGAGAGGATGACTCAGCAGTTAAGAGCACTGGCTGCTCTTGCAGAAGACCCAGGCTTGATTCCTAGCACTCACATAGCAGCTGACAACTTTCAATAACTTCATTTCCAGGGGAATCTGATACTCTCCTCTGATTTCTGCAGCATTGCATGACATGGGTACACTTACAAACATCCAGGCAATACACTCATACACATAAAATAGAAAGAGTAAATAAAAAGCTTTTAAAAAGAGAAAATAAAGTCCACAAAGAGAGCCAAGTGCTCAATGCTTTTGTTAGTACAAGACATCCCCCTCCCCTATTTTAACAAACCCTGAGGTACATCATTAAGCTTTTTTATTTGAGAGGTCTCAAAATTTTAATGACAAGACACCCTTTTGTAAATGAATTATGCTAGTTAACTTTAGCTATCAACTTGACTGGGCCACAGGCACCCAGTTATTCAACCAAACATTATTCTGAGGATGTTTCAGGAGGAAAAGGTCAACATTCGAGTGAGTAGACTACGTAACATGGATTGTCCTTCTTCTTATGGGTTTATCCAACAACCTCTAATGAGACCCCATTCAATGCTTAATAGGATAAAAGAGCCAGTCATTCAGGAAGAGGGACTCCTGCCTGCCTTCGGATGCAAAGGGACACACTGGCTCCTCCTGGGTCCCAGCATGCTGATCTTTGCACTGAACAGGAGGTATCGACTCTCCCTTTCCAGGCCTTGGATTTGCACTACTGCTACCTCATCTCTAGCTTGCAGGCTCACACTGTAGACCTTGGGATTTGTCAGCCTCTATAACTATATGAGCTAATGCCTTCCACTAAGTGGCTTTCTCGACATATACATATAGATGATGTGGCATATATGATAGACATATGTATACCATATAGGAAGGGTGTATATTTGTGATAACAAGATTGGCAGCCATTAACATAGGATATCATACATAAAAGGAGACCAGTTGTATATACACCTGTACCCACACACCCAAACAGTACTCCCACGTTACCCGGAGTATTGATGTACATACTTTTAGCTACTCTGTGGTAAACCGTGGTCCAAAACTACTGAAAGGAACATTCAAAGAAATAAAGAATTGTGAAATTTTAAATTGCATGTATTGGAGTAGCAGGATGAAATCTAACCTTGTCCCACCGTATCTTGGCCAGGGTGCAAATAATCCTTTCATCCAGAGTATACATGAGTATATGCTGCCCATCGATTAGTCATGCAATAGTTAACATGAACTTTACTGTTGCTGCATGGCCATGCTTATATTCAAGTAACTCTTATTTTGTGCCCCGTGACCCCGTAGTGCAAGGATTTAGAAGTTATCACACCGGTGACACAGATACAATGCAGAAAAACCATGAAATGTTTCTTTTAAATGCAAAGGTGAGAGACTTTGACTTAATATGAAAGAAGAAAATCATAGGCTAGCTCACCAAGAGCTACAGTAGGAAAGAAAAATGAATTCCTACTAGTTTTGCTGTTAGACTTGAAACTGCAAAGTTACAAACATGTTAAGTACACAGTAAGTGCTGAGTCATTTTCAACTTACTGCATAGGTCTGGGTTGCCTTACAGCATCAAAAGAAGGGGGAGAGAGAGAGAGAGAGAGAGAGAGAGAGAGAGAGAGAGAGAGAGAGAATGTTGTTAACATT
Source organism: Rhizomys pruinosus (assembly GCA_009823505.1). Classification (NCBI taxonomy): domain Eukaryota; kingdom Metazoa; phylum Chordata; class Mammalia; order Rodentia; family Spalacidae; genus Rhizomys; species Rhizomys pruinosus. Next base: position 193,634 of record VZQC01004797.1, read on the forward strand.
TTTCTGTTTCATTGTTTGTGACTGTAGTTAGTTCCATTGCCTGTTTATAAATTAAACTTATCATAAGCATATGTGTATGTATAGGAAAACCATAGTGTCTGAGGCATTGGTTCTAACATATGATTTCAGACATCCTCTGTAGTTTTGTAACACATTCTCAAGGGGCCTGGGGGGCATGGGATTGCTGTTTAAGTGTTTCTATGTATACACTATTAGCTGTCTTTTCCTCATCAATCTATGTATACAAATTAGTACAGGTGCTTATTCTGCTGGGACGCAGCCTGAGGACAGCCAGGACCTCTGGGTCCATTATCATTAGTGTTCCTGTGGTGAAAGGTGTGGAGAAGCTGAGTGTGAGTTAGATCTCAGGTCCTACCTGCCCACTGGGCTGGGCATCAGCACACAACCACAGTTTACATATCTGTTATAACAGACCTGAAGTAGCTTAGCTCAAGCGCCTGTGGGCCAAACCCAACCTGTCACTTCTTTCTCCAGGTAAGTTTACCAGGACACACTATGTTCATTTGCTTTCCATTGTCTGTAGTGCTACCAGAACAAGGACAGGTAGACATGCCAGAGACCAACTATATGGCCCACAAATATGTAAACTTAAGTACATGCAAGCATATGGCTCACAAACATGAAAACACATCATCCTTTATAGAAAAGATGGACCTACCTTGGATTTTCTATGTCTGCTTTGCATTTTATCCAGGTCCACACTTCAAAATAATGAAACGGGCCTACCCTGGGTACAACAGCTATACGACTTAAGTGTGGGGACAGAAAGGGTATTGTGGGCCAAGCAATGGTCAGAAGCTGCTTAGTAACACGATGTGATGCTGGGTCTGTTGACACAGGACACATGGGATTCTGTTTATTTAAGAGAGAGAAGGAGCAAAGGAGCAGGAGGAGGACAGAGGGGGGCAGAGCAGGAGGGAGGTGGAGGACAGCAGCACAGCCTCCAGCTCCCGGAAAGGAACCTCCAGGGCCCAGCCGTGGGAGGAGGACAGAGGGGGGCAGAGCAGGAGGGAGGTGAGGGACAGCAGCACAGCCTCCAGCTCCCGGAAAGAAACCTCCAGGGCCCAGCCGTGGGAGGAGGACAGAGGTGGGCAGAGCAGGAGGGAGGTGGAGGACAGCAGCACAGCCAACAGCTCATAGAAAGAAACCTGCAGGGCCCAGCCATGACCAGTGGAGGAGCCTGTGTGCCAGGGACACAGTTTTGACACTGTTGCTTTATCATTTTTCTTTTTTTAATTTTTAAATGTACTTTGTAGGTTTTTTTTATGTGTTTGAGTGTTTTCCCTACATGTATGTAAACTTACCCATGTGTACAATGCTTGCGGAGGCCAGATGAGGGGGTTGGGTCTTCTGGAACAGAAGTTAAGGATGTTTGTTAGCTACCCTGTGGGTACTGGGAGCTGAACCTGGTCCTCTAGAAAAGCAGCTGGTGCTCTTAACTATTGAGCCATCTCTCCAGCCCTCTTTACCGCTTGTCTGTGCCACCTCAGTCATCTTCAACACATTGATAGGCCCTGGTTAATAACGAGGGATGAAAACACAGGATTCTTGAACTTATTACAAAATAGTGACCTAGCATAAACCACAGGAGATGGGTTGGGGTTCTGATGGGTAAATTCAGTAAGAAAACATCCCTTTGAAATAACTGTGTTCAGGTAAATTGAGAAGTTATTGGCCCCAGACCCAGATTCAGAAGTTTGCAACCAGTCCTGGAGAGCCAAAGAGTGCTGCAATGAGAACTCCCTGGATGTAACCCAGGACACAGAATTTAAAAGAACTATCAGAGACATGATCAAACAATTCAAGGAATTTAAAGAACATGCAAACAACGAATCAAAGAACTGAAAGAAGATAAGGATAAAGTAAAAGACAATGATCATAAATTTCAGACTGAATTCATGGAAGAGATAGAAATACTGAAGAAAACTCAGGCTGAAATTAAAAAGGAAGTGGAGCACTCAATAAGCCTTCTGGAAAGGACGAGAAAGCCCCAGTAACAAAATGAATGAAGTAGAAAATAGACTATCAATACTGGAAGATAACATGGAAGAATCAAGCAAAGATTGTAAAAAAAACCCCAGGAATGGAATAATCAGGAATTGTGGGACACCATGAAAAGACCAAACCTACACATCATAGGTACAGAGGAAAGAAAGAGAAGGATCTCAAGATAACAGTATTGACCAGATCTTCAACAGGATTGTAGAAGAAAATTTCTCCAAATTAAGGAAAGACATACCCATACAAATACAAGAAGCACATAGAAACCCAAATTGACAGGACCAGAAAAGAAATCCCCCATGCCGTATCACGGTAAAAACACTAGGTGTTCAAAACAAGAGAGAATACTGAAAGCTGCAAAAGAAAAACAAGAAGTCACCTATAAAGGCAAACCCAACAGAATTTCAGCTGACTTTTTGATGCAAACAATGAAAGCCAGAAGAGCTTGGACCAAAATATTCCCAGTTCTAAATGACTATAGATGCCAACCCAGAATACTTTACCCACTAAAAGTGTCAATTATAGTTGAAGGAAAAAGAAAAAATCTTTCATGACATAAATAGGCAGAAAGAATTCATGTCCAGAAAACCAGCCCTTCAGAGAATACTTGAAGCAGTCCAAAGAGCAGAAGAATGCAAACAGAAACTAAAATGATGGGAAGCAATATACATCTCTCAATAATAACTTTAAACATCAATGGACTGAACTCTCTAATCAAGAGGCATAGACTAGTAGAATGGATTAAGGAATAAAATCCATCTTTTTGTTGTCTGCAAGAAATCCATCTCACCTTCAAGGACAGGCACTATATTAAGGTGAAAGGGTGGGAAAAAAATTCCAAGCAAATGGCACTAAGAAACAAGCAAAAGTTTCTATTCCAATATCACCAAATGGACTTCAAACTAAAACTAATCAGAAGAGATGAAGAGGGTCACTTCATTTTTTTTTTTTTTCGTCTTTTTGAGACGGGGTCTCCCTGTAGCCCCAGCTGTCCTGGAACTCACTATGTAGACCAGGCTGGCCTTGAACTCACAGAGATCTGCCTGCCTCTGCCTCCCAAGTGCTGGGATTAAAAGTGTGTGCCACCATGCCTGACTACAGTCACTTCATTCTTATCAAAGGAACAATTAACCAAGAAACTATCACAACCATGAATATATATACACAAAACTCTGGTGCACCAAAGTTTGTAAACACAATTTTACAGATGGTCATGGAGATTTGATTTATTGTCTGCAGTCCATTCTTTATATAGACCAAATGATGTCATCTCTCTCAGCCAATCCTAAACCTGGTTTCCATGACTCCCTCTACAACATACCCTCCTTAACCACACACCTTAACCACAGGAGCACATTTCCTGCAATTGTGCCCCGAGTTCCCAGTTCTCAGAGCTGCCTGAGGTCAAGATGAACTTCCCAGTCGTACGGGGTGCATTCCACTCTCCAAGGGGCTTCCCACCACAAACCACAACCACTCAGCTTAAAGGGGCACACTGCTTGCTTTGTGTTCTCCAAGCAACTGCAAAAGTCCCTCTAGTTTGTGTTTTTCCCTTTATAAACCCCCTGTAGCAAACAGTCGAGGTCGCGCTCTTCCCTGCATATGTGAGTTGTGTCCCTGGTGCACCAGCTTCCTCATGTGGCAATTCCTTTAAATAAATTTTGTTTCAAAGACTGAGTCCTGGGCTTGAAAGTTCTGTGTGATTTTTGGATCCAACATTGGTTGAATGACCAAATGCACACAGGAAATGCTGTGTCCTCAGACATTTCCCAGCTATTTGCAGAGCATGAGATTCTGAACCGTGTGATCAGAACACCCAGGAGAGGAACCTCAGGTGAGAGTGTGTCTGTCCTGGAACCTTGTCCTTTGTGGGCATTCCATTTGGCCGGAGCCCTGCTGATTTCCTGCTTGCTTTTGGAGCCTGCCTCGTGCCACTGCCTTTGATGCTTTGGGGAAAACATTGTCACATTCCTGTAGTGATCTAGAGTACACACCTCAGTTTTGGTCAGCTAGCACCCTGCATATGCTCTAAATTCCTGTATGCCCCTTCCCAACCAAGGTCGGATATAAAGACCCTGGGTTGTAAAAATAAAGCTGAGTCATTCCCCCCCACAAAAAAACCCCACAATTTTATAGGACTTTAAGGCACAGATTAATCCCAACACAGGAGTAGTATGGGACTTCAATATCCCACTGTGCCCATTAGACAGATCAACCCGACAAGGAATAAATAGAGACACATTTGAACTGAACAATATGATACACCAAATGGACCTAACAGATATCTACTGAATATTCCACCCAAGCACCAAAGGATATACTTTCTATTCAGCACCCCATGGAATGTTCTCCAAAATTGACCACATACTGGGGTACTGAACAAACCTCAGCAAATAAAAATTGAAATAATTCCATATACTCTATCAGACCACAGTGCAATAAAGTTTAATATCAATACCAGAAGAAGCCCTGCATGAACTCATGGAGATTAAACAATACACTCCTGAATAATGAATGGGTCAAAGGAGAAATTAAGAAAGAAATAAAAGTATTCCTGGAATTAAATAAAAAGGACAATATAACTCAACAAAATCTCTGGGACACTTTAAAAGCAGTCCTCAGAGGGAAATTTATAGCTGTAAGTGCCTACATTAAAAAACAGAAAAAGCACAAATAAATTACTTAATATTGCAACTCAAGATACTTGAAAGACAGCAACAAATGAATCCCAAACCCAACAGACAAGAAGAAATAACAAATATCAGAGCAGATATTAATGAAATAGAAATGAAAAAATGCAAAGAATCAATGCATCCAAGAGCTGGTTCTTTGAAAGGATAAACAAGATAGACAGACCCTTAGCCCAGTTAACCAAAAGAAAGAAAGAACAACTCCAAGTCAACAACATTAGACATGAAAAGGGAAATATCAGAACAGATAACAAAAGATACAGAATATTATATGGATCTTTAAAAGTAGGGAATACTTTAAAAACCTATACTCTTATTAAATTTGAAAACCTAAAAGAAGTGGATGAATATCCGAAATCATGGGAATCACCAAGTCTTAACCAAGAAGAGATCAACAGCTTAAACAGACCCATAACATATAAGGAAATTGAAACAGTAATACAAATCCTATCAACTAAAAAAAGCCTAGGCCCGCCAGGCGTGGTGGCGCACGCCTTTAATCCTAGCACTTGGGAGGCAGAGGCAGGCGAATCTTTGTGAGTTTAAGGCCAGCCTGGTCTACAGAGTGAGTTCCAGGACAGCTGGGGCTACAGGGAGACCCTGTCTCAAAAAGGCAGAAAGAAAATAGCCTAGGCCCATATTGATTTATGGAAGAACTCTACCAGACATTTAAAGAGGGAGAGGAAGGGAAGTGGGAAAGGGAGAGATAAAGGGGGGGGGGGGGAGGAGCCCACGAGAAGTGGCACCATAGGAGACTGGAGGTATCAAGGGAGAAATGGGGGTGCTTTAAATGGAGAAGGCCTGGGGAAGACATGGAGGGAGGGCTAGACAGGTAAACGGAGAGGAGAGGTAAATAATACCTTGCTAGGGTCAAAAAGCCCTGAGAGAATCCTATTAGTCTAACAATCTATTGACAAATTGCACACACAGTACCTCTGCATGAGTCCATATGGAAAGATGAACGCTGCATAACAAGAAACAGAACCAGACAGGAGAAACCTTCCTTTGAGTTGTTGGCCAGGGTAGTCCACGAGACTCCAAAATTTTGATTGACTCCCAGAACCTTAAGGTAAGACCCTATTGCTGAAGACAGGACATACTTCAGAGTCTGGATCTTGAGCAATGGATCTGACCTGGAAGCCACCACCCTGAAGGCTAGCTCTCACAGCTGTGGAGAGCACTACGCAAGCCACTAAGGGAGATCATCAATAGATGGTCCAACATCAGCCTCAAGACCAAATATCCACATCAATGACCAGCACAGCAAAACAGCATTGGTGCAACAGTGTCACTTCTGTCTTGGGGGAAATCAAAGCTAACCAATTGGACCTGAAGCCCACTCAGTAGAAGGAAACTCATGTGTGGTATTGTTAACATAGCCAGATGCACACATCTGGAGAGGTCATAGAGCTTAGACAAATTCCACAAGGTAGACACATCCCTAAGCTAAGGTAACGTTTTACTTACTACAAAGGAAGTATCCTTATGTTTAGAGACAACTAACCCAGACACCACTCAGAAAAGAAGCTCCAGATGAAAATAGTACAGAGTCCCACAACTGGACACACAGCTGTGGTCTATGAATGGCTCATGCCTAGGTGACACATCTACAATGCAACTTCTACATACAAGACGCAAGCATCATAGAAAGAGGACCCAAGAAGGCACTATCTCTTAACTCTTGTTAAGGAAGCTCTTCCAGGCAACAGGAGACCAGGAACCCAAAAGGGTGAAAATTAGGAGTCTACAGAATGTGGCTCCATGGACAGGCTGCCTATCAGCTTCATCCACCCAGGGATCAGGGAACATTGCAGAAGAGGGGGCAGAAAGATTGTAAGAGCCAGGGAGGTGGTGCAAGAACAAACGGAAATGAATTCTACAAGCTCCTGGGACCTGGTTCATATGAACCTACAGCATTGGTTATCAGGATGTGCAAGACCCATGCAAGCTCAGCTGGACAAAAACTCAGCACAGAAGTGCAGAAATTGGTAGCAGAGCCCAACTTTGGCTGAGGAAATATTGGCAGCTGATGGTGGTCAGGTGAGGAAGACTTGGTCTTCTTTAGAAAAGACACTCCAGATAAACTAGCTAGAGATGAGGGGAGGGGCTGGCACTGAGGAGTGAGCAGGGAAGAGTAATTTGGCACAATGGACTCTAGCAGGAATGACAGAAGGTGTGAACTCCACAGGGGGAAGTCAGCGAGGGTGCCAAGGGAGAGGCGGGTATAATGGCGATTAAGACTGAAAAAATTATGTATGAAACGCATTAAAAATTCAATAAAAATAAAATTAAGAATGATTGAAACACACTATGAACCTGAATGAAAATGTCATAATGAAACCCATTGTTAGGTATAATTGATATGTACTAATAAAACATTTTAAAAATCAAATAGCAATTTGATCCTGTTATATAAAGATATGGAAGAAAAACAAGAAGTTGTTTATTTATTTATAGACGAAATACCATTCTGTAGCTAGGCTGGCCTTGAACTCACGACAATCCTGTCTCCATCTCCCAGGTGCTGGAATTATAGGTGTGACCCATCAAGCCTTTCTTAGAGTTTCCTTAAAAGGAAAGAAACAGAAGCCCATCCCTTTGGAAACAACTGCTAAACCAAGTCCTTAGTGCTAAGGCCTGCAAACACTGAAGATGGCCTGTAGAGGGCACTAGTAAGACAGTCACCTGGAAAAAAAAAATGTAAGTCAAGTCCACACAACAGGGAAAGAAAGGCTTTTCATTTGTAGGACAAACTCACAGCCTCCAGATTCCAGATATGGGTAATTCTAAGCATTGGAGATTTCTCGGCTATTCTTAATGTCATTGTTGCACCTGGCTGGGTTTTCCTTCTTTCTTTCTGTCTGTCCAGTCTCCCCTTTCCTTGGCAGTGGGAGATGTTCCCCACACTGGCTTTGGACAGAGAACTCTATTAGGTATTGTGAGCACACAGAGATGAGTAAGACACTGGCTATGCCATGCCCTTGAAAACTTTACCTTCGGTGTGGAGAAAATATTTTTGGACTACTTAAATACAAAGCAGATGGGTAAATGCACCAATGATGTAGAAGAGGCATACTTTAGAAACATTAGGGCAAGAACAAACTCTTAGCAGTGAAGGAAGGACGTGGACTTGAACCCAGCCACAAAGAATCAGTATGATTTCCTTATGTAGGAAGAGGCAAAGGACAGACAGTCTGGTATGGAGCCACAGGGCATCTAGGGACAAACAGTTGCCGCTGGGGCTTGCCTGCTGATGGAAGGACAAAGCAGCAGAAGCTGACATGGCGAGGTCATTGAGAAACTTGGACCTGAACTTCACAGAACGGGGAACGAGGGGTTGAGAAAGTGCAGCTTGGAAAAGCACCGGGATGGATTGGTCTCACATGGCTGAGGGGTGGGAAGCTGAGCCAGGACTCCGGTGGAGAGAAGGGGCCAGAGTTGGACACGCCCTGCTCCTCCCTCATACCGGCAGGGTGGATGTTGGGGCACACTGGCCCTGGCTGCTTGCTTTTCCGTCCTGTTCACTTGAGATTCAGCCTCCCCAGATTCTGTAGGGTGCATGACAGAACTTTCTGCCTTTGAAACCCCTGAGATTCAAAACTTTCTCCTTGGTCCGCATATTTGGAAACTACAAACAATCCAACCAGCTGCCGTGGTTTCACTGGTGACTGTAGTTGCTTCTAATTAACTAGTGTGAGGCTCTGCTAAGGTAAGTGCAAATTGAGCACTTCCTTGAAGGTGTCCTAATGAGGGCCAGTTCCTAATTAAGCATCATTTTCTTCTGCTGTGTGCCTGGTCTCTCCTGACTTTCTTAGCAGCTGAACCAACGTAGGTTTGTGAGTAACACAAAGACTCTCAGATCCATCTTCAAAGTATCAACAGAAGTGGGGACCTGAGGGACCACGAAACTCTAATATTAAATATGTGTGAAGTTTACTCACCAAGGAGCACTTCCGATGGATTTCTTTTTTTTTTTAATTTTTATTTATTTTTTATGTGTATGAGTGTACTGTCTGCATGTAGGTTTGTGCACCCGTGTCGTGCAAAGCCGCGGAGGTCAGAAGAGGGTCTCAGATTCCCCTGGAACTGGAGTTACAGACGGTTCTCAGCCGCCATGTGGGTGCTGGGGATCGAACCCAGGTCCTCTGCAAGAACAGTCGGTGCTCTTAACCGCTAGGCCATCTCTCCAGCCCCTGGATGGATTTCTAAACTGCTGTAACATGAAGCTGTCAAGGAAGGGAGCTAGGAAAGAAGGTGGGGGAAAAAGGAAGGAAAAATCACCCAAGGAAGTTTAGGAAAGGAGGAAAGTGCTGGCAAGCGAGTGGCTGTGCTAAGCATCCGACCTGGGACGTGACAGGGGAATGAGGCTGGCTCCTGAGGATAAGCCAAATGGATGAGTTTTCTGCAGCATAGTGGGTATAACACTCTGTTCAATCATAACCTTTATGGTTATAGAATTCTTGGCAAAGAAATCTCTGTATTATCTTATTTCCTGAGAGTCATTTTCTAGGGTTTCCCAATTCCCTATTCTTTATTTTGTCATTTTCCACACTAAAATGAACTTTTCATTCCTTATTTTTTTGTCTTTGAGTGAAAGGTTCTATTTGTCTTGATGGTGAAGAGTAAACAGATTTTAGATGCCAAATTCTTCTCATGCTTAATTATTTAAAATACAGTCTGAGGAGTGACAGTAAAAGCAACAGTTCTGACAAAGAGCGACCAGTAACTTTCAGCAAATGCTGTCATTAGAGCCGTGTTTATACTCTTGTCATCAGTGAAACATCTGCCTAACTAGATTTTCTGAGTATATAAAGCCATAGCCATCTGTCCACATGAGACAATGTATTGCACTTAAGTTTTATAAGTGTGTGAAATCTGTGGGCTGATAGTTTCTGTCCTAAGAAGGACTGAGGCTACTATTTTCTCTCAGGAGAGAAATTGGAGGCTTTAGGCATGGGCTAAACCTCACCTTGGGGACTGGATAGCAAAGAGGTCTTGGGTGACTCAGCTCTGTTTTAAAGTTTGTTAAAGAGAAACAATAACTAGGTCCTGGGAGGAGTTTGAAGGAGAAACTTTTACCATATTAGGCACTGAGTAATTAAACTATAACCACCTGAAGTTAAGGGATCTGAGATCTGGCCTCGGTACTTTTCAGATGGTACAAGTGGAAACCAATCACCAGACAGTACAGAAATTGCAAAGAGGATCACTGAGAAACTAAAGTATTTCCTAAGCTATTGATTAAACTGTATAGTACCTATCTCTTGGGGGTAAATGTTAAAGATGGTGAACACTCCTTTCTACTTTACTGAATATACATTGGTCATAATCTTCATTTCAAAATAAGGATTTAGTGTCTCAAGAAGACTCCTTTGCCATCATTAGCATCACTTCTAGGAGTCCTTGAGAAATTGCCACTTGTAATTGTTTAGGACAAATGGACATTATCTAAGTCTTAGAATCTAGATTCAGGCAACTCAGAGCTAGCAAAACCAGGGAAACTACCTTTCTTGAAAACTTCCATCTTGGGGCTAAAGGCATGGTTGGCTCTGTGGTTCAAAGCACTGACTTCCTTCTCAATGACCCAGGCTTGGTTCCTAACACCCAACAGCAGCTGCATAGGAAATAAGGTCAACAATTGACAAGTGGGACCTTATTAAACTCAAAAGCTTCTGAAAGAAATTATCAAAGAAGCAAAGAGAAAACCCACAGAGTGGGAGGAAACCTTCACCAGTGATACATCTGACAGAGGACTAACATCCAGAATATATAAATGACTCAAAAAACAAAGGAGCAAGAAAACAAATGACCTAATCAAAAGATGGAGTAGGGGCTGGAGAGATGGCCTAGCGGTTAAGAGCGCCGACCGCTCTTGCAGAGGACCCGGGTTCGATCTCCAGCACCCACATGGCGGCTGAGAACCGTCTGAAACTCCAATTCAAGGAGAACTCCAGTTCCAGGGGAATCCGAGACCCTCTTCTGACCTCCGCGGCGTTGCACAACACGGGTGCACAGACTTGCATGCAGACAGTACATTCATACACATACAGAAATAAATAAAAATTAATTAAAAAAATTAAAAAAAAAGATGGAGTAAAGAGCTGAACAGAAACTTCACAAATACAGAAGTAAAGATGGCTGAGAAACATCTTAAAAATTGTTCAAGGTCGCTAATAGTTAAGGAATGCAAATTAAAACCATTTCATCTTATTCTGATAAGACAGACTATGATCAAGAAAATAAAAGATATCAAATGCTGGAGAGTTTGTAGGGAAAGGGGAACACTCATTCACTGCTGGTGGGAATGCAAACTTGTGCAACCCCTATGGAAAGCAGTGTAAAGAACTCTTAAAAGACTCCAAATGAACCTACCACCTGATCCAGTCATATCACTCCTGGATATATACCCGTATGACTCATCTTATCACAGAGATACATGCACATCCAAGTTTATTACAGCTCTCTTCACAATATTGAAGAGCTGGAAGCAACCCAAGTGTCCCTCAACTGATGAGTGGATAAAGAAAATGTGGTACATATACACAATGGAGTTCTAAGCAGTGGTAAACAAAGATGACATCATGAAATTTGCAGGTAAGTGGATGGAACTAGAAGCCTTTTGGCTAAGTGAAGTAACACAGTCCTAGAAAGGCAAACGTGCTGGGCATGGTGGCGCACACCTTTAATCCTAACACTCGGAAGGCAGAGGCAGGCAGATCTTTGTGAGTTCAAGGCCAGCCTGGTCTACAGAGTGAGTTCCAGGACAGCTGGGGCTACAGGGAGACCCTGTCTCAAAAAAAAGACAAAAAAAAAAAGAAAGAAAGACAAACATATGGTGTCCCCTCATTTGTGGTTCTAGCACCAAATCCTTATTTAAGGCAAACTGAGTAATTTTTTTTTCTTTTTTAGTAAATATACCCGATGCTACTATAAAAGTACATTAAAACATACATCAACTTGCTATGTAATTTAGGAATGTAAAGTAATATTTCTTTTTACCTGCATGCAACTCTACTGTTAAAAGGTGAATCCCTAAATATGTTTTGGAATTAGTTTATTTTCAGATGTAATTTTGGTATATATGTGAAGTGTATACATGCATATTTTGGAGTAATATAAAAATTTTTTTAATATTTTTAAATTTTATTTATTATTTTTATGTGTATGAGTGTACTGTCTGCATGTAGGTTGGTACACCTGTGTTGTGCAATGCCGTGGAGGTCAGAAGGGGGCATTAGATTCTCCTGGAACTGGAATTAAAGATGGTTCTTAGCCACCATGTGGGTGCTGGGAATTGAACCCAGGTCCTCTGCAAGAGCAGTAGGTGCTCTTAACCACTGAGCCATCTCTCCAGCCCCTGGAGTAATATAAAATTAAAGGGAACAACAACAACAACAACAACAAAAAAGACTTGTTCAAAGAACTGACTGAAACAGTAAACTTCTGCCCCAAACAGTAAACTTCTGCATCAAAAAATTTTTAAAAGCCTGAGAAAAAGATGCAAGACACGTATAGCAGAATGCACACTCTCTGGGGGGGGGGCCATGGAAGGAGAATGGGTCTAAATTTAACTAAGAAATGTTGTATGAAATGCAAATAAAGTTCAATAAAAATTTAAGTAAAAAATGTACATAACAAGCCTAGAGCCAAAAATCACAGCCAAAACTGAAGGATTTTCCTCTGAGACTGAGAACGAGATGGGAATGCTTGCTGTGGCTACTTCTAGCCATAGTACTGAAAGGCCTAGCCAGATTAGTCAGACAAGAGAAAGAAATAAGAAGAATTCAAATTAGAAAGAAAGAAGAAAATGACCTTTGCTTGTAGTGGACACAATTCTATATGTAGAAAACACTAGTTAACAAAAATAGAAACAGTCTCAGTGGAGTTGCTGTATATTAAATCAAGATTCAAAAAAAAAAATAAAACACGATTCAAATTCTGGCTACATTTTTATGCATTAGCAACAAACTATCTACAAAGGAAACTATGAAAATAATCCTATCACAATAGCATAATTTTATGCATTAGCAACAAACTATCTACAAAGGAAACTATGAAAATAATCCTATCACAATAGCATAAATGAAGAAAATGCTTAGGAATGAACTTAACTGGTGACAGGCTTGCACAGTAAAAAGTAAAAAAAACTGTACAAGAAGCAGAAAGAGATAGAAAGACATCTGTTGTTCAGAGACTGGAAGAGTCAATATTGGTAAAGTGCCCACACTACTCAAAGCTATTCATAGATTAAATGCTGTCTTCAAAATCCCAGTGGCAACCTTTAGTGAAATAGAAAAGGAATCCTAGAATTCATCCAGAACCACAAAAGAACCTTAGACACCAGTGAATCTCAAAAAGGAGCAAAGATGGGAGTATCATGTTACCTGATTTCAAAATATAAAACAAAGCCATAGTAATCAAAATGTATGATATGGGTATAAAGACAGACCAGCTAATGGAGAGGCTAGACAGCTGGGAAATGAGCCCCTGTCAGCTGAGCATCCACAGAGTTCCACAAATATACACTTGGGAAATAATATTCATTTCTACAAATAATGGTATGAAAACTGGCTTTTCACATGCAAAAGAATAAAATTGGGACACTATCTTATACCATACAAAATTAAGTAAAATTGGATTAAAGACAAATATAAAACCAGAATGTATAAAATTACTAGAAGAAAATTAGGGGTAAATTAAACTTATGGCAAGTTTTCTGGAATATGACACCAAATATATAGTAAAAATGAAGATAAAGTAGAACTTCATCAAACTAAAATGCTTCTACACAGCAAAGGAAATAATTAAAAGAATGAAACAGCAATCTACAGAATGGGAGAAAATAATTGAAAAGTGTCTCTAATAGGGGTTAATGTTAAAAAATATTAAAAAATATGAAGAATTCCTAAAACTCAGTAGCCATAAAAACCACAGTTTAAGCCTGGCGTGGTGACACACACCTTTTATCCCAAGAGTTGGGAAGAAGAGGCAGGCAGATCTCTGTGAGCTCAAGGCCAGCCAGGGCTGCATAGGGAGACCCTGTCTCAGAAAACAAACAAAACAAAAATCCCAATTTAAAAAATAACTTACGGGTTCCCCAAAGGAGACACGGAAATGGGTGATGCCATAGGAAAAACATTCAACATCACTAATCCTAAAGTTGTGAGTTGAAAATCACATACAATGAGATATCACCTGACACTTGTTGGAACAGCCATTTCCCAAATAGGTAGAGAAAATGGAACTCTTGTTCACTGGTAGTGGGGACATGAGATGGTGCACTTGCTGTGGAAAACAGAAGCGAACTGCCTTTTGACCCAGTCATCTCACTTCTGGGCACATGTTTAAAATGATTAAAATCAGAATCCAGAAGAAAGCTCTGTACTCCTAAGTTCATTGAAGCATCATTTATACAGCCAAGATAGAGACAAAAATCTTATGTCCATTGACAAATGGGTACAGAAGATGTGGCATATATACACTGTAGAATATTATATAGCCTTTAAAAACAAAGAGATTCTACCATACGCTACAATGTGGCTGAACCTGGAGGTTAGTCAGGGGACAAATACTTACATGAAGTATTTTATAGTACCCAAAGCCATAGAAATAGAAAACAGTAAGGTAGTTGCCAGAGGCTGGGGCAATGGAGAAACTGGGAACTATTATTCAACAGAGACAAAGCTTTCCTGTTGTTTTGTTTAGAGACAGGTTCTCATGTTTCTCAGTCTGGCCTTTCCCTGTAGCCCCAGCTGTCCAGGCTGGCCTTGAACTCACAGAGCTCTGCCTGCCTCTGCCTCCCCAGTGGAGTGCTGCGATTAAAGGCGTGCGCAGCCATGCCCAGCGAAGTTCACGTTCTTCACTGTGGACCTCAAAGCCTTCCAGGGTTTGCCTACTTGCTAGCTTTCCTGGCCTCGTGCTGGTCAGCACCTAGTCTTGTGCTCATCATTGTGCCCCTGGAGTACATCATACTCATTCCTACCACTGAGCCTTTGCTGGGTTCCCTTCCTGGAGCAGGATTCCTCTAGACCTGGCAGCCCCGCCTCCTTCTGGCTCTTCAGCAGTCTCTGCCCCTCACAGAGCTGCTGTCTAATTGGTTATATATACAATGTCTGTCAGTCATGTGTTCCCGCCACCCCCTTTTATCCTCTTTATCGAGTTTAATTACTTGAGGAGGAGAAACCCAGTATCACTTGAATTCATGACAGTGATAATGTGGCCACTTCTCATATTTGGCTGGTTCCCAGTGCTTTCTCTTGCCCTAAGAATCTGCCTGATTTCCCGCTTTTTAGCTAACTTCCTATGCATTAGCACATTGCAACTGTCTCTGTATTAATGGAAACCAGTAACTTTCAGGAAATGCAATTGTTGGGACAGTGTTTATACTTCCTGTCATCAACTAAGCATCTGCCCAAGTAAATTTCGTTTAGTATAAAATCATCATCATCTGTGTCCTCAGGAGATAATGCGCTGGACTTAGTGTTACAAGTCTGAACTGTGGGTTTACATTTTCTGTTGGAAGAGAGAGTTGTGAAATCAGATGACCTGAGCTGTCTACCCTTTGATACTTGGTAGCAAAGTGGTCTCAGGCAAGTCACCTCTGCTTAGCATTTGTAAAAGAGAAATAACAACCACCCAGAATGAATATGAACATATTATTTCCCTCTGATATTGAGAAATTAATGATAAATTATCTGCTTTATCTGTCTCCTCTCAGTACATGGTTGATTCCACAGGAGCAAGGACAGCATCTCCTCTTTATCCTGGGTTCTTGGTGCAATGAATAATGGTTAACATACAGCCCGTGTCCACTATATCTACTGAGGAACTACATTAGCAATTAAGAACAATTTGTTCAGCGGGGCATTGTGGTGCATGCCTTTAATCCTAGCACTCGGGAGGCAGAGGCAGGTGGATCTCTGTGAGTTCAAGGTCAGCCTGGTCTACATAGCGAGCTCCAGGCCAGTTAAGACTAAAAGGGAGACCCTGTCTCAAAAAAAAAAAAAAAGAAAGAACAATTGTTCTTTGAGATAAATATATCACTGCCATTTCACATGTGGACAGCCTGAGGTTGTAAGAGGCACAGCTGAGACTTGACTCCCAGGCATACAACCTTTGTACCATAAAACGAGGGAATCAGGTTAATAAACTCTGCACACTTGGTTTCATCTACGCTACCTCTTTTCTGAGTCTCAGTTCTGAAATAAGTCTTGTTAGTAGTTTTCTTTTTCCAAGCTCTACAATTTCAACAACCTACTCATCAACTGTTGTAAAGCATGTCATGCTTCAACCTTTTAGTTCCAAATTATTCACTGCCTCCAGCCCCACACAAAGAGTAAGATCTATTCCTTTTTGGAAAAAAATTCAAGGTAAGTATCTTTAATGTTTAGTGGGCTGGATGGATGGCCTAGTGGGCAAAGTCCTTGCTGTCAAGTATGAAGACTCCAGCACCCATGTAAAAAGCCAGATGTGTCAGCATGCATCTGTAACCCTGGCACTGAGGGGTAGAGACAGGTGGATCATGGGGGGCTTCTCTGGCCAGCTGGACAGCCAATCTACCTAAACAGGGAGCTCCAGGTTCAGTGAGAGCCTGTCTCAAAAAATAAGGCAAAGAAATAGTTAAGGAAGACATCTTGACTTCAGTCTCTGGCCTCCATTAATACCCACATGGCAAGCATAGTATGTACATAATGTGTACACATGCATACAACACATATACACACACACAAGAAGAAATGCACTTCTATACTGTTGAGGCTGAAAGGCACTGGGGACAAGACTGATATCATATTCCTTCCTCAAATAATGTAGGGCAAGACTCACTTTTTCAATCACTTATGGGCAGTAAACACTCTGTCCTGTAGCAATAAGGCCTCTGAGTCTGAAACAGCTGTGCTACCACTCACAGATACTGTATTGCCCTGGGAATCTTGTCTGACTCCTTACTTTTCAGCTTTTTCCTACATTAATAGATTCTGACTCTTCTACTCTGCTAGTTTTCCCTCTCTACTGCACTTCATACTCCATACTTAACAGGAACCATTATAAATGGCTCCTTGTTCACACTTTCTCCA
Organism: Rhizomys pruinosus; assembly: GCA_009823505.1. NCBI lineage: Eukaryota > Metazoa > Chordata > Mammalia > Rodentia > Spalacidae > Rhizomys > Rhizomys pruinosus. Next base: position 210,420 of record VZQC01004797.1, read on the forward strand.
CCACATCAACCAACATCCCACTCCATATCTCCCTTCCTTTATTTGCATCAATGTCTTTTTCCATTAGCAAAGTTCCTTTGGCCATTTACAGATCTGTTCCTGAGCCTCTAACTCTTCATCCAAATACAAGCAATGACCCTCATTTCTCCTTAAACATAATTTCCCATTAGGGACTAGAGGTTTATAATGTGTCCATTTGGATGAACTCATTTGAATTTCCCATAATTCCCTGCTACAGGTTTCTGACTAGAGTGGGACATGAGAGACCTCACTGGGGAGATCTGAGGGCAGAAATGACGCGACAGATAGTAGCCCTGTGGCTCGCATGTCCTGTGGCTTCTCTGCTGCTCACCCTGTTGGAGGGCACTGCTGGTAGGACTAAAACTCCTCTTCCTTCCCTCAGACCCTTCTCCAGCTTCTACAACTCCTAGACCTGTCCAGCATTGGTCTCTTTGGAAAGGGATGCCAGATTGTCCTCCAGGATACTCAAGAAGTTCCCATGGATAGGGGTTTCACCTTCTGCTTAAAAGTTCCAGCTTGTCCCTGTCTCTCTATTTTACATCTGCTATGGACTAAATGTCTGTCACCCTACAAAATACTTAGGTTGAAGCTCTAACTCCCAATCTAATAGTTGATAGGGGTAGGGTCTTTAACAAAGGTAATTAAGGCCATATGATTGTATAAGTGGGAGCCAGAAGGATTAAAAGTTCAAGGTTATCCTCAGCTACACAGTGAGGTTGAGGCCAGTCAAAAACAAAACAAACAAAAACACAGGCCTCAAATTATGCAAAATATATAGTCCCAGTGCAGGTAACAAAAATACCTCTGTCAGTGTCTGTGGGAAAGCAAACTCAAGTCTATACAAATCATCCATGTCTATGGTTGACACTCTTTTTTTTATTACTATTATTTGCAGTGCTAGGGATTGAACCCAGGGTCTTGTGCATGCTGAGTATGTTGCTTTACCAATGAGCTGCATTCCCAAATATCCTAACAACCCCTTTATCTTCTTTCTCATCTTCCACTCTCAGCACTTAGGTTACAGCAGAGTTCAACAGACACACTTACTACCCTGCCTTCATGAAGTTTCTATTCCACTACAGGCAAACCCCAGCAGACAATAAATATTTAGCTTTTATTATTGGTCTCCTAATAGGACTTTTGAGATACCTTTATGTTCCAACTACCTCCAAGTAAAAACTGTGTTTTAGATGTGAAAAGAGTAAGATTGTTTTTTAAATTACTCTCAACCCAGAACCAATTTATCTGCTGAGCTGGTTTCCCATCTAAGGGTTCATCGCTGTTGCCAGAATTAGGTTCCTTGCAGCTGGATGACTGAGGTCCATAATTCCTTGCTGGCTGTCGATCAAGGTGATCTAGGATCACATAGGCTGCCTACATCCCTTGACTTGCAGCCTCCTCCATTTTCAAAAACCAAATACTCCTCATTCTTCCAACCTGACTTCCTGTGCTTGCTACTAACCTGAGAACATGGTCTGCTTTTAAGTGGCCATGTGATTAGGCCAGGCCCACCCAAATAACCTTTCTGTCATTAAATATGTGCCATGCAGCACACCTAATCCCAGAAGCAAAGTCTACCACATTCTTGGACCTAGAGATTACGCACAGCATGCATGTCCTTGGAAACCCGGCTCCAGTGCCCCATTAAACTTTGGTGACCTTTGTGTTGTGCTACTGGTACATAGGGCAACTGATTGCTTTTACTTGGAGAAATGCTGTTTCCTTTCCTTCTGCCTTCTTTTGGGCAAAGCCCCTTATGGTCTACTTCACTGTTAGGGATGGAGAGTAGGGCAGCACCACGATGCTGGACTTCACTGTTAGGGACGTAGAGTAGGGCAACACCACGATGCTGGACTTCACTGTTAGGGATGTAGAGTAGGGCAGCACAATGCTGGACTTCACTGTTAGGGATGTAGAGTAGGGTGGCACCACGATGCTCTACTTCACTGTTAGGGACGTAGAGTAGGGCAGCATGATGCTGGACTTCACTGTTAGAGATGTACAGTAGGGCAGCACCACGATGCTGGACTTCACTGTTAGGGATGTAGAGTAGGGCAGCACCACAATGCTGGACTTCACTGCTAGGAACGTAGAGTAGGGCGGCACCACGATGCTGGACTTCACTCTTAGGGACGTAGAGTAGGGCAGCACGATGCTGGACTTCACTGTTAGGGACGTAGAGTAGGGCAGCACCACGATGTTGGACTTCACTGTTAGGAACATAGAGTAGGGCAGCACCACGATGCTGGACTTCACTGTTAGGGACGTAGAGTAGGGCAGCTCCACGATGCTGGAATTCACTGTTAGGGATGTAGAGTAGGGTGGCACCATGATGCTGGACTTCTTTATTCTTTAAAATATTAATTGATGTACCGTTTAATCACAAAATTATGATGCTTTTGCTAAGGGTATTTTTTGAAAATAAAAAAAAATTTGAAAATGAAAATAATAAAAATAATGAAGCATGTGGCCCATGTCTTTAATCTCAGCATTTAGGAGGCTGAGGCAGGTGGGTCTCTGTGAGCTCAAGGCCAGCACAGTCTACATAGTGAATTCCAGGCAAGCTGGGGCTCCAGGGAGGTCTTGTCAAAACAAGAAGAAAGAAACAGTCATTTTATCACAGAAGACAAATGAGTTATGATGTAAAATCGAATTCCATGGTAGGCCAAGTGACCTGCTGTAAGTTGATGTTATTTTGTGGCATTTGTTGGAGTTAAGGTGGCAAACTTTTACTCTGATGAATAAGGATAAGTTTTCTGTTGAAGAAAATGAGTATTCCAGTTAGTGATTCCATAAGGTGCTTAACCCTGAGGACAAGAATGGGAGGTGGGGAGTCTGTGTTAGCATTCCACTACTGCTCTAAGAAATGACCGCAAACTTAGTGAGTTAAAGAAACACAAATTGCACTGTTTTGCTGGAGCTGCGAAGTCTGAAGTGCTGTGGAGGCTGAGTTCCTGCTGGCGTTCCTAGCAGAGAATCAAAGGCTTTGTTTCTGCAGCCTCTGTAGGCTGCGCGCATTCTTCACCTTCAGGTCTCCTCATCCCAAACACTGCTTCTGTGGTCACAGCTCCTTCCCTGACCTCTTGCTTATTGATCACATCTGGTTCACTCATAATTCAGGATGTTATTGCTATGTGAACTGACATATGTAGAGCCTCCTTTAACATGTAAAATAACACAGGCTCTGGGCATTTGGATGTGAGCCTCACTGAGGGACATAACATTTTTATTATTTCTGTGGCCTGTGAGTTCACTCTCAAAGGAATGGGAAGACTGGAGAGGTGCTTGGGGTGAAGCTTGGCTGCCCCTAAGTCAGGGACAGAACCTCTAGGCTAGGATGAAGCACACCTAAGGTCATAACCCCACATGACCAGATAGGCTTTAACAGAGCATACTCCTACCTCTTAGGTCACAGGGGACAGTTGTTGTTCAGTCAGTCACCAAGGACTGATGCTGGAATCTCACCTAATCCATCGTTCTAGTCACTGTTCATTTGCATGGAGAAAACGTCAAGCTCATACAGCCATGTCTAGATGAAATGATCCTCCCCTCAGATTTCCAAGGACGATGTAGGCATAGCCACCAACTGTGTAGACTATTCTAGCAGACATTAGCACTACTTCGTGGTAGGAAATCTGGCTGTTTAGTAGCAGTAAATGTTTCCAACTCATTCGACATAGTTGAGAAGAAAATAGCTTCCCTTTTGCAGCCGGCAGAAGTCTGTGTACAGTCCTGACGAAATTCCACCTCTGTGTGCATGAAGCGGGGTCAAGGAGGGCTTTCTACACCAGCCTTTGCAAATGGAGCTAAACACGCAGCACTGTACTCATTGGTTTCAGAAGTTTGCAGCCGCTCAAAGCTGTGACATTTCCTAAACATCCTTGAAGCCCATTCTAGGGGACAAAGGTTACTGTGAGACATTCCACTAGCAGCATTAGAAGCCATTAAGTGAAACCCATGCCTTCTTAAGGCAGGAGTGTTTATCGGCGGCTGGTACCCATATTTCCTCTCATCTTTTATTACTTTCCATCTTAATAGGGGCCTTGCACTGTTCAACAGCTTATCAATGCGGGCAGCACAGTGTTGTTCATTTCCTGTGTATATACCACTTGCTAGCCCCGCTGTCTATACTCACGCTGTGTTAGTTATTGACCCAATTTAATGCCTGGTTGGAAACTTTCCTCTCTGTTGTGATTAAAGGGAAGGAAGGAGGGAGAAGTGGTTCAGTTCTTGCATATGTATAATTCTTTGATGAAAGAAAGGTAGAAGGAGAGGAGGCTGTGTAATGATCCATATCTTTAGAATTTCATTTTAGGCTACAGCTTTTCACCCACTGATGCAGGATTTGAAGCCTGAGTCACCCTGCTCAAGTCTCTCTGCAAGGCTCGCTTGCAATTTTAAGTGACCTCATCCATTTCCCAGTCATTTTCTTGAAGTCGTATTTTAACTGTAAGATCATAGTTTTAGCTCTGATTCACCTAATTCCCTGGCATTGCTTTTTGAAATAATTTCTAATTTAGGGGGAGACTGACATAGACAATGTAGCTACCATTCCTGGGGGAGGATAAGTGGGCTGGGTCCAGGAGAGGGCTAAAAGGATGCGGATTGAGCTGGATGTCCCAGGCATTTTGATACAGGAATGACACCATTACATTTTAATAGGCCTGCCTCCCCGGGTCCAGAATGTTCCCGGAAGGCTCGGAGAGCCACGGAGGTCTGGTGCCACGGAGGTCTGGTGAATGCAAGAGGCTTTACGAACATCTCATCTACTGCTGTCATTTTACAAAGGAGGAAATGGGAGCCCAGAGCCACTCAACAATTCGCCTACTCAACAGTTTGTTTACAGAAGAAAAACTAAATCCTTGTGTCTAGATTCCCAGGCAACCGGTCCTTCCACGTGACATGGGCTGAGTCATGGTAGCTGCACAGGGAATAGCGATCCAAGGTCTTGCGTCCAAGGCCAGGTGACCTGCTCTTCCCTGAGCCTGCAGGTGCTCCCCTCCAGTACTAATCACAGTTATGACCGCCAGCAGTTTCAGAGATGATGTGTAGCGGAATGTGGTAGGAAGAAAAATCAACTCCAACCAGCTTAGGCAACACAGGAGGGCACACAGTCAGGTCACATGACAAGAGCAATTACAGTGGCTCCTGGACAACTGTTCTTCCAATAGGGAGATTATCCTGGATTGCTCACTTGGACCTAATGTCATGGCAAAGAGGACAAAAGAGGGGCAAAGGTCAGAAAGATGCTATGTGAGTTTTGAAGAGGGAAGGGACAAAGAGCCAAAGGAAAGTGACAACTTCCAGAAGCTTGAAAAAGCAGGAACCAGATTTTCCCTCATGCCTCCAGAAGGAGCACAGCCTATCAACATCTTGCTTTTTCCTCAATGAGACCTGTGTCAGGTTTTCTAACAGACAAAACTGAAAGAGATACAATTGTGTAGTCATAAACTACTAAGACTTCTTTTCTCCATGCTGGGGACAGAACCCTCACATGTGCTAACCCCATGTACTATCACCTAGTTCCAGCCCACTAAGCCATTAAACGTAGTCATTTGTCACAGTAACCATGTGAGAGGAGTGCAGGCTGGCATGAACGCCAAGGTTAAGATGCTGCACTCTCATGAGGAAACTGTGGCCCTGTGTTCTCATTGGTTCCTATTCCTCTTAACCAGGCCTGAACCTGGCCATCTCTAAAGTGTGTGAAAGATGGGGCGCAGTGTCTTACTCTCTCCTGAACCTCATACCAACATGCTACCATTCTGTTGTTGATGCTCCTCTAGCACCCCAAAACCTAAGTGAAAGACATGGGTTTTTGACATTTGCAAAATTGACAAATCTTAGAACTGAAATGCATGGCTAAAGGGAAGAGCCTGACTTCTGTATTTCCTGTAGTAATAAGTGCAGAGAACAGAAAGAAAAGAAAGCAGTTCTTCCTAAGCTTGGTTCATTCAAGTTTTTTTTTTTTGTTTTTTTCTGATAAACCAGATGTAGTGCCTGCCTATAATCCCGGCACTTGGAAAGTAGAGGCAGGATTATCAGTGACAAGCCAGCCTGGGCTGTATAGTGAGAACTTATTTCACAAAACAAAACAGAGCTGGGGATGTGGCTCAACGGTCCAGCCTTGTCTAACATACACAATAATGCCTGGGTTCAATCTTTAGCTCTAGAGCACACTATTAGAATCTAGCCTCTGCTCAGGTCTTTTCTCAGGACCCTGAGAGACACACTGCAGGGACACTGTCTGTGAACCCAGGGCTAGCAGACTTGCCTGTGCCACACTTACCTGGGAAGGGGTACACCCTGCTCCCCAGCTTCTCTCTACCTTCTGCTTGGGAATCAGAGAGCCTGGCTTTAGCCTCCTGTAGTGCACCCTTCCTACTACTCCCACCCTAAATAAATGAATAAATAAATACATAAGTAAATAAACACATAAATAAATAAGAGATTTTTATAGCAGGAAGGCTTGGGGTAAGGTGTAGTCATATAAAGGCAGAGATTCCTGGCCCTTAATGTCTCCTAATGTCTTCAATGATTCTTCTTCCCTAGTTGCCCAACAACAAATGAAGATGTATTTTAGGGCCTGGTTGACAGCGTGGAACAGCTTGTCACAGTGCCTAATTTAGTCTCCTTCTCTGAAAGCCTGGCACAAGATCTGCCTCTGAAACTGCTTTTGTTTAAGACTCAACTAATGCCACCAAACCAAGCCAAACTGGTAGTCCATCACTGCGCGTGTCTGGTTGCATGTTAATTGCATCGGTGTCCTCAGGTGACATCTGAAAGGCTGGACAGTTGACAATGAGCAATGCAATCTCGACTCTGCCAGTTGTCCTGCTGCCCAGCCTTTCGCATAGGCAGTTGCTGGGCCAATGCCATTTCATTTCCTCTCTCTTATTTTTTCTCTCTGCCCTAGAGGACTCCATTTGTTCTGGCTGTCACCCAGTTTCATTCCTGTCTATGGACCAACACCGTGGGCATGAACCTCATTTTAGGAGATGGCCCAGTGCCAGAAACCTTGCACACAAGCTGATCTTGCAAACAGGAGCACTCGGAATACACGATGAGCAGTGGCATAGGATAGCCTGCTCTAAGTCGTCCCTACTTGTCAAGGTCCCTCCCCCAGGGGTCCTCTCTGGATTTCTGCCAATGGGTCTTTTTGCACAGTGCCTAACTTGAAATGTTTCCGTAATATGTCACCTGTTGTGAAGAGTTCTAGCTTTTCATTTCTTCCCTCGTTTAAAGTGGATGCTTCCTGAGGACAGATTTTTCATCCTCCAATTTCTTTCAGAATAGTTTAAGGCACTAGGCCTGTCTTTGAGACATTAAACTAATGCAATACTCTACCTTACTGAGATAAAGTATGTGCGTGTGTATATGTATACATGTATGTGTATGTGTGAATCTGTGGGTGTGCGCATGTGTGTATGTGTGCATGTGTAAAGGAAGAGAGAAAACAGTAGCTCTTTAAATATGTATTTTCTCTATCAAATTCAAGAAATACTCTGGGAAGAAAGAAAATATTCTATCTATTTTGTAAAATTAGCTATAAAAGTAACATAAAAATAATGTACATTTTCTTAAACTCTCATGTTTAAATGTAAATCAACCAATTATTACTGACATGATATTTATAAATTTTTAATTGATTTTGTGATTTTCATATAATAAAATTTAGATCCCCTCCCCACCCATAACCACCTCCTATTTCAATATGCTCCACTCTACAGAGTCTGATTGTGTCCCCACATGTCCATCAGGGTGGGCCCACCCACTGGGACCTGATCAACCAATCAGGAGTCTCATCCCTGTAAGAGAGGGTTTCCCCCCTCCTAGCAGTCATCAGTTCCCAAAGTTCTTAGGTTGGGTTGGGATTTCTTACCTGCTTACCCATGTTTATTCTGGGGTTTTGTCTGGTTTGAGCTTGCATGGGGCTTATGTGTGCTGTTGCCACAGGGTCCCATGTAGTACAGGTTGGCTTCAAACTCACTATGTAGCCAGGATTGACCATAAACTACACTTCATATACCACACTTGGTATATGAAGCACAGGGTATTGAACCCAGGGATCCGTGCATGTTAGGCAAGCATTCTACCAACAGAACTACATTTTTAGCACCCCCATTGTGATGATTAAAACAGGTTGACTCTAAGGTACCTGCTATTAAAAAGTGTACAGAATAATGTTGTCGAAGGATCTTCAAGATAAATAGCATTTTATAAACAAAATATGTAAAACATTTTGTGTATTTCCCCTGCTTTAACCTCTAGGGACTATGGTTTTAGGACACAAAATGATGTTTCTTTTTCCATCCTATGCAGTTTTTTTAAAAAATTTCATGTAATGAGTATTAATCAAGCTAAATTGATCCCAACTTTATACATACATCTTTTTTTTTTTTTTTTTGGTCTTTTTTTTTTTTTTGAGTCAGGGACTCCCTATAACCCTACCTGTTCTGGAAATCACTATGTAGACCAGGCTGGCCTTGAACTGACAGAGATCCGAGTGCTGGAACTAAAAGCACGAGCCACCACACCTGGCTTATAGATGCATATGCCTTCACTTAGAATGGCTCTTGAACTTAGAACTTCACACCAATCCACAGAATCCTGATAACCTATGCATTTTTATTATTTCTTGATAACCTGTGTTTTAACTTTACCCAGCAGAAGCATCTATTGATTAGAGTGACAATAGTTAAAGCCAGCACAATGGTGAGTGGGGTGGCCTCTGATGTGGCAACAGAAGCATTCTCTTAGAACTACTTTTTAAACAACAGACTTCAAACTAAGGGGGCACGGACAGACTCCGAGTTCAATGCAATTTACCTTTATTTGGGCCAATAAAGCATACTGACAACCAGCTGAGCTCAGAACATTGCACCCAGGACAGTGGGGGAAATAAGTCAAGAGAATGAAAACTTTGTTTTGGTCTGCAGAGAACTTAAGCCTTTGATACTCAGTCAAGAGGAAGCAACACAAACTAATAGCAGGTTGTTCGATTTAACTCAGTGGACCAAATAATAGAACTTCTCATGTGGAAAGAAATGATTGTTTACCAAGTTCCATTATTTCATAAGTAGCAAAGGCTGAGGCCTGGAGGGACAGCATCCATGCCCCGAGGGTACATATCTGGGACACTCATCCTCTAGATTGTATTATGAAATTGCCCTTGGTAATAATGGAATACCAATGTCTAAATAAATTTCAGAAATCAGAAGCCGGCTTCCTCTCCAGTGTATACATTCTCAGGAGATTTCCTGGAATGAGCTCTTTTGTACTTGTATAATATAAAAAAAATCAGCCAATAGCATGGAAGGGATTTGAGAAGAAAGAGGGGCGCTTGGATTTCCAGCCAAAGACTGAATAATGCATTCACTCATGCAATAGTGTTCACTGGGCATTACTCTGTCTGGTCCAGAGAGAGGGACTAGGGTACCAGACAACACAGATGGAAGACATACCTCACAGAGTTTGAATTCCAATAAAGGAAACAGGTAATGAGCAAGTAAATAAGATTAAGAGTAGTCCTGTGAAGAAAAAAGAAAGCAGGGACAGAGAATAAGGACTATATTGGGCAGCTAGGACCGAGGGAAGGAGAAGGGGTTTGAAACGAATGACAAGGTCAGGTTCACTGCAAAGACATGAAGGGAGTGATGGGACAAATGCTGCAGTTTCCTGGGGGGCAAGAGCACTCCAAGTAGAGCAACTACCGAGCACAGCGGGGACTGAGGAGGCTAAGGCAGAGTGAACAGGCCATGGGAGGGAAGCGGCAGAGGTGCTCTGGGCTTCATGGCAGACTGCAGCCCCTGGGAGAGCTCCCACTATTTGGAGTGAGGTGGAAAGCCAGCCGTGAGCTTGATCTGGCTGACCACCCAGTATATTGGAAGTCAACTTTCAGAATGAAAGGACACAGGCAGGGAGAAGAGGTGGAAGGATGCTTCAAATGGCCAGGAGAGAGCTGCTGGTGGCTTGGAACGGGGGTGGGGGTGGGGGGGGCAGGGTGGCAGACGTGATAACTTCTGGTTGCCTTTAAAAAGAGAAACCAACAGATTTTTTTTTAACTGATGAATTTGAAATATGCAAGAGAAATACAGGAAATGCAGAGTCACAGTTAGTAGCACATTAGACATCAGCATGAGGCACATGGCTGAAGCCAGGTTGGATCGGGTCTGAGTACCACCTGCGCATCGATGGCCACTCTACTTGAGAGGTTCCTGTTATAAAGTTGTAAGGACAATATGTCAGGTGATCTGTTTCCTGGTGTAAAGTACATAACACTGAAAGAAATTCAGACTGGTAATCTACACAGAAATTTATTTCTCCCCATTTTAGGGGTGGGGGAGGGGTCTAATACCAAGGTCCAGGCATCTGGCGAGAGCCTTTTGAGTGTGATATCTCATTGCAGAATACAAGAAGGTAGGAGGATGCACCCTCTCAGAAAAGGTCAAAATTGTTGTCACCATCCTCCAGTCTGTTCCACCATCAGCCCAGCACCTGAGGGATGTAGACTCATGGCTCACGATGGAGGCCACAGCCTCAGACTCATGGGACAGTACCAGAGCTCCAGTTCATGGAAGAGGACCGTAACTCTTCACCCTCCTTCCCCCAAGGTCCCAAGTTGTACATGGCAATGGCTTTGCCTCTGTGCCAGATTAATGATGTGGACAGGGAGGCTTCTGTCAGTTGTAATTTCTAGTCTTGGGAGGGCTGATTCTCAAGAAGGAAATTCCCACCTCCCTTGATGGCCAGCTAAGGCCACGACTCCACATTTGTCTGTTCCTGGGCACCCAAACCTTGATGTTGGACCATTCCCAGTCCCGGGCACCAAGAGGTTTTCCATCATTTTCTGTTACTCTTCTTCAGCCCCAGTGTACCTTCACCTGTGCCCTATAGAAAATGTAAAGCACCTAAATGAATTTTTAGAGATTCAAAAGAAAACATTAGACAAGATGCTGGGGAAGTTGAGACTGAAGGCAAATATATTAAAAAACATTGTATTTATATATGAAATTCTCAAAGAATTAATACAAATATTACATTAAAGTAAATGTAAAAGGTGAGAGCACAAGAATGACAGGACCAGCGAGTGCTCCTTCAAGTGTCCCTTTAAGAAACGCATTCCTGCGAGTACAGCATTAGTGCATGTATTCCACTGTCAATCCAAACCCCTCTCTCCAGCCCTGCATTCCAATACTGTGGGACTGGGGATCAGGGAGAGGGGTGGGGGCACACTCAAACCATAGCTGCTCCTAAGTCTCACAGCACAGTGCTTCTACCTCTCTGTCTCCCTTCTCCTCACCATAGAACAGCTGTGGGCTAGGCCAGTGAACTTCTGCAAAGTCTATTACCAGTAACTGCTGAATGGAATCCCATTTCAGGGGTGAGTGACTGAGAAGCACTTGGGGTAGACAGTTCTTAGCACACCCGGCAGCCTCTTTCTGGGTATTGCAATGGAGAGTGTGCAGAAGTAGGGCTATGATGTGGGTGTGGTTCATTCCCCTCTGGTGGAGATGCCCCTCAAAGAGAGAAAGTTCATTGCCCGTCAAACTGAGTACAGAGGTTTAAAAAGAAATGTTAAAAGGAAAAAAAAAAAAAACCACAGAAGAGGAAAACAGAACAGAAACCTCTATATTACATACTTTAGGGGGAAAAGGCTCTTACATTCAGAGACCAGCTTATTCTTTAAAAAATTCTATTCATTTATTTACTTATTTATTTTTATTTTATGTGTATGAATGTTTTGCTTGCATGTATATAAGTGTACCATGTGCATGCAATGCCTGTGAAGGCCAAAAAAGGACATCAGATCCTCTGGAACTGGAGTTACAGACAGTTGATAGCCACCATGTGGGTGCTGGGAACTTAACCTAGGTTCTCTGCAAAAGCAGCCAATGGTCTTAACTACTGGCCATCTCTCCAGCCCCAGCTTGGCATTCTCAAGACAAGAGGGGCTCCTTAATGCTGGAAAGAGGGCTCTGTGGGTAAAGGCACTTGCCACCAAGCCTCCCAAGCCTGAAGACCCAAGTTCCCATCCCTAGGACCCACATGATGATAGGACTGAACCAGTTCTCACAAGTTGTCCTTTGACTTCCACAGGGCCATGGCACACTCCCGACCCAACATCCATCCATCCACCATCCACCATCCACCATCCACCATCCACCATCCATCCATCCATCCATCCATCCATCCATCCATCCATCCATCCTGAAAAATTAAAACAAGAAAGCAAGAACTGGCTTCTCAAAGGAACCATTGATGTTTCTGAAATATGACCTAACCCAGAACCAGAAGTGGTACTGGAATTGCAACTAGATCAGACCCAGATTGGGCTATTTAAATGAGTGTTTCTATATTGTGCTGGATTCAAGAATTAGTGTATAAGACAGACCCACAGTTATCAAATTCAATAAATCAAATATTTTAGAAACCATTTGCAGAATAATTGTGGGTGCTTTAAGAGAAATAGGAAGATGCTGGAAAGAAATCTGTTCCAACACTTTTTCTAAGGCAGTGTGTATGTGTGTGTGTGTGTGTGTGTGTGTGCGTGCATGTATGCCTGTGCTTGAGAACTTGTGTGTTGCTTGCTGCATTATCATTATCTCTTGAACTACAATGACAGAAATATTCATATTCTATGTTTTTTGGGAGAAATTAATTGGCTTCTATGGCAAAAGATATTTCTATTTTGATGTTAAAAGTCACTAAGATACAATGGGCTAAAGGGAGGGTGACAACTGTGAGGAATCTTCTAATACCAGAAGTAGTTCAGTAATTAGTTTCTTCTCTGGCTTTTTGTAAGCCCTGTGCTCTGAATAACAATGCATTCATTGCTAATACTTCTAATATGTTTTGCCTTTCCTCCTAATCACATAAGCATCTGTCATTCAGCTTTTTGCTACTATAAGAAATACCTGAGATAACTAACTTACAAAGAGAAAAGGTTTATGGTGGCTCATGATTTTAGATTATCTGTGATCAGACCAGAATGACCTCATGCTTTTTTAGACACCTGGTGGCTGGGCCTGATGGTAACAGCAGGATGTGTGTGGCAGACCAGAACTGCTCACCCTATAGCAGAGAGGCAAAGGAAGAGGCTGAAATCCCACAGTGCACTTTGAAAGCATGCCCCACTGACCTAGAGACCCTACTTCTTTTTTTTTTTTTTGTCTTTGGTCTTTTCGAGACAGGGTCTCCTTGTAGCCCCAGCTGTCCTGGAATTCACTCTGTACACCAGGCTGGCCTTGCCTTGAACTCACAAAGATCCGCCTGCCTCTGCCTCCCAAGTGGTAGGATTAAAGGCGTGCGCCACCACGCCCGGCCCGACCCTGCTTCTTCAGGCTTCTACTGCCTCCCAACAATTCCAATCTGGGGACCCAGCTTTTAACATGTGCATGGCCTTTGGGGATTCTACTGTGCCCAATCAGAAAGAAGTCAGTATAACCTTGAACCTGAAGTCTAGCTTTGAAAAATGCAATTGGTCTTAGGCAGGTTCTTTTTTTTTTTTTAAGTTCTGTTGTGTCCAGAATGAGACAGCAAATATTCCTGGTTGCTGCTTATTTAATCTCTGTCATAGCCACTTGACCCTCTCCTTGTACTATGAAAATGGCCACAGTAATATTTAAGCAAATAAGAATGGCTGCGTTCCAACCAGACTTCATTTGTGGACACAGAAATTTGAATTTCATGTAATTTTCATGTTTTAGGAAATAATCTTGTTCTGATATTTCTTTGCTCATTTAAAAATGTGAGAGATTAGAGAGATGACTCAGTGGTTATGAGCACTGGCTGCTCTTGCAGAGGACCCGGGTTTGGTTCCCAGCACCCACATGGCAGACAACTATCCTTAACTCCAGTTCTAGGGGATCTAATGCCATCTTCTGGCCTCCATGGGCATTGCACACTCAGAGTACACAATACATACAGGCAAAATACTCATACAAAACAGATAAAATAAATAAAAATAAATATTTTAAAGTAGAAATTGTGTTCACTCAGAGGCTGTATACACACGGGAGGCAGCTTAAATCTCCAGGTTGCTGTTTGCTGGCCCTCAGGGAAATTAGTCTGCTTCAGCCTGACTTGGGGAACTTCGCACCTAGCTTTGCCTCACTTGATCCATGGGCAGAAAGTACACGGCCTCACATTCTCTAACATGCCACGCCTGGGAAGAAATTTACAAGTGGTTATCAGGGTAGTTCTGATGCCTAACCCTCAATCAGAAGAGGTCTCAGATTGCTCCCCCAGACTGTGCACCTCTTCAAGAAAGTGATCTGAAAGTGAAGCCTCAGCTCTTCTCATTTTTTTTTTTAAATTAAAAAAAATTTTTTTTTTAATTTTATTTATTTCTGTATGTGTATGAATGTACTGTCTGCATGCAGGTTTGTGCACCCGTGTCGTGCAATGCCGCAGAGGTCAGAAGAGGGTGTCGGATTCCCCTGGAACTGGAGTTCTCCTGGAATTGGAGTTTTGGACGGTTCTCGGCTGCCATGTGGGTGCTGGGGATCGAACCCGGGTCCTCTGTAAGAGCGGTCGGTGCTCTTAACCGCTAGGCCATCTCTCTAGCCCCAGCTCTTCTCATTTTTATTTGTGCTTCTTGACACCCTCCCTGAGCACTAAAAATGTCCGAGTCATTCTAGGTTTGGAGAATGGAGCACAAATCTAAGAATGTGACATAACATTTTCTGATGCTACAACAGAACACTTAAGACCGGGTCATCTACAAAGAACAGAGGATGATTCCTTGTGGTTCTGGAGGCCGGAACATCCAAGAGTTCGGCACTGGCATCTGGCAAGTCTTTCTTGTTACATCATAACACCGTAGAGGGCATTGACTGGCAAGGAAGCACCTACTCCAGTCAGAGTTCACTGTTATAACAAGGCCAATCCCAGAACCACTCACTCTTGCATAAGGGCATGGATCAGCTCACGAGGGCAGAATCTTCAGGGTCTAAACAGCACTTAACGGCTGATTAGACCCTGAAGATTCTGCCCTCATGAGCTCATCATGTAACACTGTCTGTTACAAAGGCAACTAAATTTCAGTGAGCTTTGAGGGGACATTTGAAGAAGGATAGGTCATCAGTGGTTGTGAGCTCTGCTGCACCCTATACTGAGAAGAAAGGTCCAGGCTGTCCTGTCTCAAAACTGGAAGGACCTGGCTGTGAAGTGACAGGACCAACACTTGGGGGACTAGTGGCTTCCTCTTCCTTTCTCTTGAGGTGCTCAGTCTCAGGAAAGCCAGCTGCCACTGCTCTGAGAACACCATGTGGGCACTCCAGTGGGCAGTCCCTACTGAGTATGACTTGACCTCCCCACCAGGGTGCCAGGCATGTGAGACAGGCCATCCTGAAGCCTCCAGTGTACCCAACAGCCAGCTGAAATGCTGAGTGGTCTCAAACGCCCCAAGGACAAAAGGATGTCCCAGCCAAATCTCACAGCAATTCCTGGTCCACAAAGCTGTAAGATGTAAGTATTAAAATACTTACTGGAAGCCACTAAACTTGGGAACGATTTGTCTATAGCATGTGAACAGCACAGACAAAGAGAACAGGACATAGGAAAAGACACCTGTCCCTAAATGCTACGACTGAAATTCAGAATAGTTTCCCAAAGCCCCGTCAGGGCTAACATAGCTGAGGAAAATTGAAGAAACCTGAGGTTGGACGAACAGGAAATGGAGGCCCGTCCAGACAGCCTTGAAGGACACAGAGCATCTAGGAATGGAACTCCAGGCTAGGAAGGGGGTACTAGTATGAAAGGTGGGGTGTTGAAAGGAAGAAAAGAGGGAAAATGACTCTCAGTAAGGAACGGCACTGGAGTGACACAGGCAGGTGACTTTGGCTCTTAGTGCAGATCTCCTTCAGGAACCGGGTAGCCTTTGGTAGTTACTGCAGGTAGAAATGCGAGTGCAGTGGATGGGGCTGTAATAAGCCCTACCTTGGTAACTGCATTCCTGGAGGATGAGATCAAATGGCCTGTCTCGTGGGCAGCTTGCACAGATAATCCTGCAGCCTGGTGTTGCTCCCAAGAGATGCTCTCTGCCCTGAAGCACACAGACCAGCAGGAAGCCTGAGGCTGATGCAGGCAGCAGGATTCTCCATGAAATGGAAAGAGAACAGACACAGACAGGGTCCACAGGCCTGGACAGAGTATGCTGCCCTGTGGATGGGATTTAGCTTGCTGGTTTTCATACCTTATTCATGCAAGGGCAGCGAGTCTTGTGTCAAAACCCGTCATTAACCGCATGCCTTCAACACTATTGATTCTATCAATCTTGAAGTGCTTTCCAATGAAGACTTCCTCCACACGTTCATGATCCTAAGTCTTCACTCTGAGTATCTATAAAGTAATTTTCCTTAGTTCTAATAACACAGCTGCCTTTAGTTCCTTTCAGTTTATAAAGGATCTTCTGGCTTTAAGCCCTGCCTCCATCTCCCTCTGTCAGGCATCAGGAAGAGGTACGTCCATGACAGTTGCCAAACACCACAATGTACCATTGAGAAATTCTTGAAAACATGATTTGTTGAAATACATCGAAGGCTCTGGAGCTGACAGATGGGATGACTGCTGGTTAATGGTTGAACAAGCTGGCAGGGACGTTAGCAAACAAGAATTGATTCTGCCCTCTGAATCTCCCTGGGAGAGACCAAGCAGAGTGAATCTGAAAATTCTCTTCAACTTCAGGATTCCAAGTGGGAAATGAATTCGGGTTTGGATGTTGAAATTATTTTCATGTCTGGTAAATGTACTCTAAATTCTGTGCAGAAAGAAGACATGGAGGATTCTTTTGTGAAAACCCCAGTTGGTTGGGAATAGAGATTCAGGCACGAGTTTATGACTGAGCTAATTTCATTCTATAATAGATTGTCTGTCTGTCTCTCATGTTTATTACTGCTAAGAATTCTTTTCTCACTCCTGGATGGTAAATTGTAGTTTGAGATAATGAAGGAATACTTTAACTTTCAGATGTACATTCCCCACTAAAAACTTCTCTGACACTGGCATAAAGTATCTATGCATGTTTTGGGGGGTATGTGTATGTGTGGTACATGTGAGGTATATGTATGTATGGTGTGTCTGTGTGTGGCATATATGAGTGTATGTATATATGTATATGTGGAATGTGTGTGGCATATGCATGTGAGGTGTGTGTTATATGTGTGTTGAATGTGTACATAATGTGTATGTGTGGCATGTGTGTGGTATATATGTATGGCGTATATATGAGCATGCATATGCATATATGTGTTTTATGTGTATGTGGCATATGCGTGTGGCGTGTATATGTTGTATGTATGTGGTGCGTGTATATATAATGTATATGTGTGTGGCATATGTGTATGTGGAATGTATGTATTATATGTATGCGATGTATGTGTGCATAATGTATATGTGTGTGGCATACGTATGATTGTGTGCTGCATGTGGTGTATGTGTGTGGCCTATGTGCATATGTATATGTGTGTATTTATGTATTGGTGTGTATATGTGTTTGTGGGATGGTATGTGTAGTATATGTATGTGTGTGTTTATGCATATATTTGTGTGGGGGTGTATAGTATGTGTGGTTTGTGTGCATATGTGTTTGTGCAAAGTAAACTTTTCACCAGCATCTGCTCTCACAGACCTGCTTACATACAGACCTGCTTGCATACAGACCTGCTTATGCATTGCAAAGTGCTGCTAAGAGGAAGTTAAATGTTTCTCAGGTTTTACACTTTATGGAGATCAGTTAGAGTCACTGAGATTCCAACAGGTATATTCATGAACACTTACTGTGCTGGATAGCTTTAGTGTCAACTTGACACACCTGGGTTGAGGGAGCCTCAACTGGGGAATTGGCTCCATTGGACTGGCCTGTGGCTACATCTGTGGAGTATTGTCTTGATTGTTGAGTAATGTAGGAGCGCCCAGCCCACTATGGGTTGTGCCACCCTGGGCAGGTTGTTGTGTACCGTATAAGGGGGCAGGCTGGGCATGGGCCAGGGGAGCAAGCCAGTAAGCCGCACTCCTCCATTGCTTGTGCTTCAGCTCCTGCCTCCAGGTTCCTGCCCTGAGTTCCTTCCTTGGGCTCCCTGAGGAGATGTGAGTTGAATAAAACCCTTTCCTCCCCAAGTTGGTGTCAGAGTGTTTTGTCACAGCAATGGAAGAGAAACTAGAACACTTACCATGTGCGAGCATACACATTCAGGGATACACACACGCACACACACACACACACAAAATGTGTGTGTGTGTGTGTGTGTGTGTGTGTGTGAAGAGTCGTGGAAACAAATCTTTCTCACAGCTCATTTGGGGGAAAACCAGAGAAGGGTGAATGTGAGGCCGCCTTGGCCTTTTTTTACCCCGCATAGTGCGAACAGTCACACATTTCACAGCAGAACTGTTAATGATATGGAGTTCTGGCTGTTGCCTTGGACTCTGCAGGAGTTTAGAGCAAAGGACATGTCCAGCATACTGTATGGCTTTTACAAAACTGAAACTGAGTCCCAGGACACACCTGAGCTAGGATTTTCAGTTAGAGGATCAGGCACCACACCCATGTGAGTTATTAATCTCATCACTTGATTCTTTGATCCATCTTGACTGTTATAACAAGATCCCAGAGATGGGGTAGCTGGTAAACAACAGACTTCTATTTCTCACGGTTCTGGTCAAGTTCTAGTTCAGGATCAAGGAGCCAGCAGACTAACATGTGGTGAAGGGCCCACTGTTCTGTAAACGGTCACTTTTCTCTGTGTCAGCACATGGTGGCAGAGTCTCTCAAGCCTGTCTTCTAAGGGTTCTAACCACATTCATAAGGACTACTCTCCAATGGCCTAACCCCATCCCAAAGGCCCTGCTCACTGAAACTGTCACCTCTGAAGCTAGGATTTCAACCTGTGAAACCTGAGGGACACAGACACTTGTGCCCCAGCAGTGGGTGTGCAGAAGGGCAGACACTGGAAAGGCCGCAGGAGGTGTGCTGAGGTCCAGGTCACCGAGCTGAGTCTCAGGTGGTGGCAAGGCTGGTTGTCTGAAGAGCAATTCTCACATAAGCCACCACCAATTGATTTTTCACAAAGTTCTAGTGACCTTAACTGGAACCTCTCAGAGCAGTACAGAATAAACCTAATCTGAACTTCCTCTGGACAATTCAATCACCAGAAATGAATTCATAGGCTCAGAAACAAGGAGGGAACAAATAGGCCACATAACTGGCTGTGCTTGGAGTCTCCTCTTGAGAGCCAGTCTTTTCTCAGCTGCTGGGGTGCCTCCCATAGCTCCGAAGGTGGGGTCTGGGTCCAGGCTGTCACCCTACCCCAAACAGAGGAATCAGAGTAGACTCCCAGGAGAGACGATCTCTGCTTCTGAAGTTGCAAATGCTAAGGGCCAGGTTAGATGGGAGCTGTTTTAGTTCTTCAACACCTTCAAAAGGAGGGCTTGTCGGGGGGACAGGGACCTGATGACATGCAGCCCTGGTCTCAGCTGTGGCCAGTGTAGCTGACCCTTGGCCATCTTAGAAACAAACAAAACTAGTTTTGCTTACACTAGTTTAGTCATTTTTACTCACTATTAAAGAAAATTCCACAGGCCACTGGTTCTAGAAGTCTCTTAAATTTGAACAATATGTACAGTTTTCAGAAATGTGAAGGTAAAGAAGAGAACACTTTCCTTTTTTAATGTTTGCTTATTATTTTTGTTTTGTGTGTATGAATGTATTGCATGCATATGTGTAAGTGCACCCATGTGGTCCGGTGCCAGAGAGGGTCAGAAGAGAGCATCAGATCCCCTGGAACTGGAGTTATAGCTAGTTGTTAGCTTCCATGTGGGTGCTGGGAATCGAACTTGGGTCTTTGCAAGAGCAGCCAGTGCTCTTAACCACTGATATATCTCTCCAGCCCCAGAAGAGAACACTTTTCAAAGAGTCCCTTCCTTCTTCTTATGGACTAAATAATAAAATTCATGTACTGAAGCCCTATGCCCCTGAGGCGATGGCATTTGGAGATGTACCTTGAGGGAAGACAAATAAGATTAAGTGCGAACATGGAGGTGGCCCTAATCCTATGGACTTGGTGTCATCTCTTCCCCCAGACACAGAGAGAAAAGGCCATGTGGAAACATGAAAGAGGAAGCAGTCCTCTGAGCCAGACCCCAAGAATTCAGCCTGGTGACAGACGGATTCGGGACATCTAGGCTCCAGAACTGTGTGGAGAACCACTGCTGTCATTCAACCCATCGAGTGCATGGTATTTCCATATGGCAACCCCCACTAACAAACATGCTCCCTGTAAAGATTTGGAGGGAGACAATGCAGCAGTTAATTGTGTATTGATTAATTAATTAATGCCATATAATTAAGGGCTACTTTCTATCGCATCACTTTCTCCTGAGTCTCCAAAGGAGAGGCAGTGGGTAAAAACTTCTTCCTTTTAAAAATCTATTGCCTTTAATCCTAGCACTTGGGAGGCAGAGGCAGGCGGATCTTTGTGAGTTCAAGGCCAGCCTGGTCTACAGAGCGAGTTCCAGGACAGCTGGGGCTACAGGGAGACCCTGTCTCGAAAAGACTAAAAAAAATCTATTTAACTATGTATCTATGTATCTATGTATCTATGTATCTATGTATCTATCTATCTATGTATCTATCTATCTATGTATCTATCTATCTATCTATCTATCTATCTATCTATCTATCTATCTAATCTCTATCTACCTAATATCCATCCATCCATCTATCAGCTATCTATTTGTCTATCTATCTATCTATCATCTCTATCTACCTACTATCCATCCATCTACTATCTATCTATCTATCTATCTATCTATCAATCTATCATCTATCTATCTATCTATCTATCTATCTATCTATCTATCTATCTCTATCTACCTAGTATCCATCCATCCATCTATCAGCTATCTGTTTGTCTATCTATCAATCTATCTATATATCATCTCTATCTACCTACTATCCATCCATCTATCATCCACCTATCTCTCTCTCTCTCTCTCTCTCTCTCTATCATCTATATGTCTAGCCCTCTTTCTTTTATTTTATTTTTGTTTTCTTTTTGAAATAAGCTCTCATCACCCCTGGTTTTGCAGCACTAACAGTGGCAATGGCAGCCTGTACTTCTGTTGTAGGAGGGTGTTGTATTGCACCACCATTCTCTCAATTAATCGCTTCAGGGGCTACCAGCCTTAGAAAGCATTGCTGAGCCAATCAAAAGGGGCTTTAGAACAAGAGTCACCATATCAGAGACTAAGTATCCAGGCAAGAAATACAGTGCAGGAATTAAGGATTAGGAGATGGAGGGGGACTATGGCAACCTGAAGCCACATACTACACTAAAAAGAACCTCCCTAAACAGCTACTCAGTGCCAATGTTGACTGAGTGTCTGACTTTTTTTCCCAAGACAGGGTCTCACTTCATAGACTAGGCTGGCCTTGACTTCACAGAGATCCACCTGGTTCCTCCCTAGTTCTGGGATTAAAGGCATGTGCTACCATGCCTGGCTTAAGAATCTAATTAATTTCCTGTTTGAGACAAGGTATCCCTGTATACCAGTTGGCTTAAAACTTGTTATGTAGACCAGACTGGCCTCAGTCTCACAGAGATCCATCTGCCTCTGCCTCCCAAGAGCGGGGAATAAAGGCATGTGCCAGCATGCTTGGCTTGAGTATCTGAATTTTTAAAATTTAATTGTTACGTGTATGAGTATATTGCCTGCACATGTGTAAGTGTTCCTGTATCGTGCAATGCCTGAGGAGGTCAGAAGAGGGTGTCAGATCCCCTGGAACTGGAGTTGCAGATGGTTGTTAGCTTCTATGTGGGTGCTGGGAATCAATGCCTGGTCCTCTGAAAGAGCAGTCAGTGCTCTTAACTGCTGAGCCATCTCTCCAGCTCTGAGTAATTTTTAAAGGAGGTTTAAGAATTCATTTATTGTGAAATCTGATTTTTCGAAAATATTTAATCAATTTTTTTCAATAACAAGCCAAAACAAGATAAAACAAACCACCCACAAAGGCTGGCATGTGTGCCTGCCAGTTTGTAATCTCGCCACACAGCAGGTAATGCTGGCTGCACTATCCAGAGTCTACTCTGTGCAGACCTTCAGCTGCAGCACTAAGAGCAGGCAGGTTTTCCCCAGCAACTATTCTGTGGCAAGCTGTAGACCAGTGAGAGACCCTGGCTCAAAAAACAAGGTAGATAGTTCCCAAGGAACAAGATTTGAGGTGTGACCTCCATGTTCATGTGCACACACATGTACATCCACATGCAACTACATGTGCTTGTGTGCATGCACATACATGCACACATACAAATAAACAAAAAAGAATGTCAGGCATGTGTATGACAGAAATCAGGCACTACCAGACTTGCTCCTGTAGAAGCTAGGGGAGGGATTTCCTAAAGCCACTGAATTATAAAGTGGTTTAATTCCTTAAAACACAATATAATCACCTTATAATGATGCCCCTTAGAGCCTGAAAAACAGAGCACCCTTTCTGAAGACATTAAAGTCTACTACTAAAGTCTACAACAAATTAAAAGCTTAGTCTTTGAACTGGCCCTTCTGTTTGAGACCTGGGCTAAAGAATCTGATGAAATACAATAGATGAACCCCAAAGGACCCCATCTGATTGAGCCCTGTGAAGATGAGATAGCATGTCTTGGGAATGTGACCTCATGGTAACTGTCTCCCAAAGCCAGCCTTGGGGCAGCTTTGTAAGTGAGAGGGAGCACAAAGAATTCTTTGAATTTTTCTGTAATCAAATCCTC
Organism: Rhizomys pruinosus; assembly: GCA_009823505.1. NCBI lineage: Eukaryota > Metazoa > Chordata > Mammalia > Rodentia > Spalacidae > Rhizomys > Rhizomys pruinosus. Next base: position 233,204 of record VZQC01004797.1, read on the forward strand.
GGAGTGAGCTCCAAAATGAATCAGCTGTGTACAAAACTGTTCTCTGCCTCAAATTGAATTATAGCGTGGCTCCAATGTATTTGGATTAAATTATAAGCGAATAAGAGCACAAGATGTTCCCAGGTCTTAAGGAATTTGCTGTTCAGAATCAGTATTGTACTTATTTGTAGTTTCTTTCCCCATAAATAATGCTGGAGCTGTAGGTTTTTAAGCCTGCCTATGCACTCGAGTCTTTTTTCCCAAGCACTTCACGGAGCTACAGTGCTCTGTGCTGGGTATATAAAGAAGATCTGCGGGCTGGTGTGGGTGTACCAGCCTTTGACTAGAGCCATGGTAAAGGCCCCGTGGTCTCCCATACCCTCAGGGCTTCTCAGGTATTGTCTCACCACTTAGATTTATTGGGATTCAAATGAGCATAGGCAACTCTATAAAGTGGCTTGGAAGAATCTGAGGGTTGTATAGAACTTGGCCCCCTAAAAGGGTCCTTTCCAGGACATTCTGTCAATGCAGCAAATGTCTAGATGACTGATCATCTGCCGGAGACATCACATCACATCACAGAACAAAGCAAATGGGCCGTCCCTGTTCATCCTGTTGTCTGCAGCAGCATCTAACACCACCGAAGACGAAAGGATTTTAGGGGTGCTCCTCTGACAGGTGCTGACCATCTTGATGACACATTTTGGGGTACACATATATTTCAGGGGGCTGCAATGGGCCCTGCTCCAATAAACTGATGAAAGCAAAGCATATTGCTACTTATTAAGAGCAAGGGGTGACTTTGATTTTTTTAAATTTTAAAATCTTTACTATATCAAAAGAAGTCCCATGTTTCTAAAACCTCCCCTACCAGACATAGACTATCTTAGTAATGGAATTATGGAAGCTGTAAGACTCTTAATGTCTTGGCGTGTATCCTAGCAACATCATGTGTATGTGTGTGTGTGTGGGTGTGTGTGTGTGTGTGTGTGTGTTCTGTCTTGACCCTGATTCTGGGACCTGATCAGTTTCCCTTCTTGAATAGTCAATTATGTCCAATTACAACCTTTTCTCCTAACCATTCAGCACACAGGAGACAGAGGCAGGCAGATCTTTGTGAAGTGGAGGCCAGCATGGTCTACATAGCAAGTTACAGCTCAGCTGGGAACCACTGTGTACCCACTCCGCTTGCCCTAGGGAAAGTACCAGATAATCTGAGATAAGACCATTCCCTTCTTCCTCTGCCTCTTCACTAACCCCAGGGCTCCCCCATGGCCCGGCTGTGTTCAACAGAACCTCACTATGGTTTGGATGAGTACTCCCCCCCCAAAGCCCTCTCATTACGCTAGTGGGAGGTGTGGAATCCTTAAGAGCTAGGATCTAGTAGGAGGTCTTCTGGCCACTGTAGACATAAACTTGAAGAGGACACTGGGATTCCAGCTTCTTCCTCTTCTTGTTTTTCATGTCTAGGCCATGAAATGAACAGTTTTGCTACGCCATCATGTTGGGCTGCTTTATCCTGGGCCTCGGACCAACATGGTCATCAGTCAGTCCTGAAACTGTAGCCACAATGAATCTTTCCTTTTTATAAGCTGCTCATGTGTTAGACATTTGTTTGAGTAACATGAAACTAACATCAACTGCTGGTGCACGCCTTTAATCCTAGCACTCGGGATGCAGAGGCAGAGGCAGAGGCAGACAGATCTTTGGGAGTTCAAGGCCAGCCTGGTCTACAGAGCAAGTTCCAGGACAGCTGGGGCTACATGGAGACCCTGTCTAGAAAAGACAAAAAAAAACAAAAAACAAAAAACAAAAAAAACCCCCCCAAAAACAAAAAAGTAACATCAACTGTAAAACTCAGGCTTCTTCCTTCTGATCTGTACCTGACCCACTTGTGGTAACATGACTAAAATACTAGTCTATAACATTCTGTGATAAAGAAGAGTCCTAAGACTAATGATAAATGATGCCAGAAGGAACAAACAAGAAGCATGATTCACTGCTAAGGTGCCAAGAAGCCCAGACCCCACTGGAATTCAGAACATGATATTTTCAGATAGCCCTGTCTTAGAATCATAGTCTCTATGACACCACTCCAACGTCCCATGTCTTTCATCTCTGGGTCCACTTTCTCTCTTGCAGGCACAGAGAAGGAATTACTCCACTATTCCCTCACTGTGTTAAGACTGGCCCACCAAATTGAATATAATTATCTTCCTTCACTTCCCTAAAAACTTATTACCTACAAAATCAAAGAAGACCTAAGAATGTGGCCCGCACCTGGATGTACTCGTAGGCTCGTTCAGATTTCAAAGGTCATGACCTTACCAATTCATTTTTGTCTCTCAGGTTCATTCATTGTCCCTCATAATTATCCTGCTTTCTCTTAGAAAGATGGGATTATAAGCATTTCAAGTCCATGGAGCTACTGCTTAGTCATACTGTGATTCTCCCTCGGGCATGTTAATAAATTTGTGTCTCTTGTCTCCTGTTCGTCAGTCTGTTGACAGTTCATTCTCTCAGAGGGGACAATAAAAATTTCCGTTCATGTCCACATCTTCCCGAGATGGAAAAGCTCCATGGGGAGTGGATGTTCTCTGGGTAGCAAAAGCATTCCTCCGTTTGCAGCAGAACTTCCCTCAAGATTTATGGTTTTGGACAAGGAGGGAGAATTCTCATTGACACATTCTCCCCTAAACATAAAGAGGGTAGAAAAGCTCAAATTGGACAATAATCTAAGGTCGGTGGCTAGCATATTGTAGGGGGCAGCAATGAACTAGACTTGGGGAAGGGATAGGGATTGTGAGAAGTGCATGTGCTATCATGCATGTAATCCTAAAGGATAATAATAAAAGAAGGGCTGTGAGAAATGGACAAGGTAAAAGAAGCCACAAGTTCACACTGTCAAAGGAGTAGCCAGGCCTGGTAATACACACCTGTGATTCCAGCATTCTGGATACGGAGGCAGGAGGATGATTCAAGTATGATGCCAGCCTACCATATAGCAAGTTCAAGGCCAGCTTGAGATCTATAGTAAAAAATGGTGTCAGACTAACATGTCTAGACCCAACAGTGTAAAAGATAGGCTGATTTTATCAAAGGATGGCTTCAGTGAATGCATAGTTCAGCATCAATCAAAAGTCTGTAACTCCAATTCCAGGAGAACTCCAGTTCCAGGGGAATCCAAGACCCTCTTCTGACCTCCATGGCATTGCATGACACGGGTGTACAAACCTACATGCAGACAGTACATTCGTACACATACAAAAATAAATAAAATAAAAAAGTCCCATAATTAATCTTTATATGCCAAGAAGAATGAGGCTAGTGTAACATTATCCTAGTTTCCCTTTTCAAAGACAAGACTTGTGACTCAAACTGCTACAGCCACAGCCTAGCCTCCTGTATTTGTAAACAAAGTTTAATTGGAGCACAGCCATACCCATTTGTATATATATCATAAATTAGGTGCTTTTGTCCCAGAGTTGAATGGCTATGACAGAAACTAGCTATGGCACACAAGCCTAAAATATTTACTGTCTGTTTTTTTTGGTCTTTTTGAGACACATGCTCCCTGTAGCCCCAGCTGGCCTGGAACTCACTGTGTAGGAAATGCTTCGTATGTGCTTGTGTGTTGAATGCTTGGTCTCCACATGGTAGTGTGGTTTTGGAAGACAATGGAAACTTTAGGAGGTGACACACAGCTGGAGGGAGTCGAGCTCAGGGGGTCTTAGTTTCCTTTCTGTTGATGTGATAAAACACTCTGCCTGGACCCAAAGCAACTTAGGGGAGGGAAGGCTTATTTCATCTTACAGGTTATAGTCCATTTTAAGAGAAGCCAAGGGCCGGGCGTGGTGGAGTATGCCTTTAATCCTAGCACTTGGGAGGCAGAGGCCAGCCTGGTCTACATAGTGAGCTCCAGGACAGCTGGAGCTACAGGGAGACCCTGTCTCAAAAAGTAAATAAATAAATAAAAGACCAAGATAAGCTAAGGCAGGACCTCAAGCAGGAACTCAAAGCAGAGATTAGTGGGGAGGACTGTAGGCTGACTTGCTCACTGGCTCATGCTTAGTGAGCTTTCTTACACTGTTCAGGACTATCTGTCCAGAGAATTGTGCCTACAACAGCTGGCTGGGTCCTTCTATACCAATTAACAATCAAGACAATCCCTCCTAGACCTGCCCACAGGCCAATATAATCTAGGAAATTCCTCAGTTGAGGTGTCTCCTTTCAGATGACTCCAGGCTGTCAAGTTGACAATTGAGGCTCACTCAGGCACAGGGTTTCGAAGGCTGCACATGATCCCCAGCCCCTTCCTCACCCTCTGCTTCCCAGGTTTCACGAGGTAAAAAGCCTCTTCCACCACATGTTCCTGATCTCAAGATGTTCTTTCAAAGAACATGAGGTTAGGCAACCACTGGTGGAACCTTCTGAAACCATGAATAAAACAAATAATTTATCCTTTTAACTCGTACTGTCAGGTATTCTGTCATTGCAATTAGAAAGGTAATTAATTTGGAAAATTAAAACTAATACAGTTGTTTCAAAAAGACCCCCCCAAAAAGTACAACAAATTTGTTTGGGTGTTCCCAGAAAAAGGGCTCCATATCAGTAGCATAAACAAATAATAAGCTATGATCCATAATTTTGAATCTGAAAGACAAGAGAAAATATCTCAAAGGAACCCTGAAAATTAAGTTAGCCTACAAAACAATAGTATAGAATATAGCTGGGTGTGGCAGCATATGCCTGTAATCCCAGAACTCTGGAGGGAGACATGACTCATTCTGTAGACCAGGCTGGCCTTAAACTCATAGAGATCCACCTGCCTCTGCCTCCCAAGTGCTAGGATTAAAGGCGTGTGCCACCACAAAAACAAAAACAAAACTAATACAGTTGTTGCTATAACCAAACTTGGTACTGGGGTTTTTAAGCCTTTATAACTGTATTTTCAGAGGATTTTTTAAATGTGTGGAGATATGGGCTAGAGAAATCCTAGAATCTATAAGCATAGATAAATAGTGGAAGCTCAGAAGACCAAAATAGCAGCTAATATACTAAACCTGACATCACCACATAGAGAAGACTACTCCTCCACAAGCAGGCACTGTAACTCACCTCTGTGTAGGGTATGTAATATTCTTAGTTAAAAAAAATACCTTAGGAATAATATTACCAGTGACCATACTTGTTCCACTGATTAAGCAGTATCAGCTAGCACAAGACCTTAGGAAGTAATCCCTCTGTACCATAGAGTTGGTTCATTACTGCAAAACAAAAAACAAGAAACAAAAACAAAAACCCAAAACAAAACAACAACTAGACTGAAAGTTACTTAACAATGGCTCGAAACAAGTCATTGCATCTAAACATTTTATGGAGGCTTCCTTTATGAACTGAAGTAAATAGATCCATTTTCCACCTTTTCACGTCAATGCACTTTGATCATTACCTGCCTCCTGCATCATGGCTGCTGGGCTTCTTTGAGCAGCACATATTGAGGCTGTGTACTGGGCTCTACACATCACACTCATCAGTTGTGAACCAATATTTACTGTATCTGAAGGTAACCAAGGAAAGTGTGAATGACAGCACTCCTCTCCTGGGATTGCTAATTAACACTTGAGTAGAATTCTACAGGTTCACAGAGAGATGGGAGTAGACATGTCATCTCTACAGCAGTTTTTCTAGAATTATAAAATCCTGAATACTACAGACAGACATGATGCGGTTGATACTAACTTCACTAGATTATAATTACCTATTTGTGTGTGTCTGTCTGATTTAGGAGTGCTTTGTTCACTTCTGTATCCCAGGGACTTAATACATCATTTATGGCCATTGATTCTATCTATTATCTATCTATCTATCTATCTATCTATCCCCTCTCTCTCTCTCTCTCTCTCTCTCTCTCTCTCTCTCTCTCTCATCTATTGTCCTATTTACTTATTTACTTTTGTGCTGCTATGGAATGACACCAGGACCTTGAATATACTAGAAAAGAAGTCTAGTGCTGGATAGTATCCCAGCTTATAATATTTTTAAATTCTTATTTACTTTTTCTGTTAATCAAGCCTACACATACATTTGAAAGTGCACGGTGGACACATACATGAGTAGATCACATTATATGTTTAGTTCATAGAAAATGTTTGATTTTGGGGGGTCTTTTTGAAACAGTCCTCTTTGTAGCTCCAGCTGGTCTGGAACTTGCTATATAGACCATGCTGACCTTGATTGAACTCAGAAATCTGACTGCCTCTGCTTCCCAAGTACTGGGATTAAGGGCATGTGCCACCATGCCCAGGTTGATAATGTTTGATTTTATTTGATTTTGAAGTCCTTGTAACATTTCTTTAACCCTCCAGAGATCTCTGCTTTTGTTCAGATCCTTGGACCAAATGTATACAGGCAAATCATCTTATAAGAACGAATGTAATACTTTGCTTTAGGCTCAGCTCAGTCTTTAATCCAATGATGTTGTTCATTTAGGAATTAGTTTCAGTTCTGGTGCTCAAGGCAGATTTCACACTGGGGCTAATAATTAGTTATTATAAAAGTATAAAAAGTCACAGAATGCCCAAGTGTTAGTCAGGACTTGGATTCAAATATGTAAATGGCTTGTAGTCCTGGATAAAAGAAAATCATTTAATTTTGAAAATCAGAATATTTTTTTCCCTTCTCAGATCCTGTGAATTTCTTTTACATCATGAATATGGCTGATTGCTTTAGTTATTTGTCTTTTTGCAAAGCAACTTAAGGAAGCCAGGATTTATGGGTGCCTATAGTTCCAGGGTTTCAGAACCCCAACATATAGAATGGTGCCACCTGCATCTAGGGGGGCTCTTCCTGCTTCAACTAACCTAATGTATATGGGTTCCTGTTGTCCAGGGGGCTGCTGGTCCCATGGCCAGGCGTGAGACTGGTGATCTCACAGGCAACACGCAGCCATGAGATTGATGGTCTTATATACAAACACTCAGCTGTGGAATTGATGATACAACAGCTCAGCACTCAGCCATGGACCTGGTAACTCACCACCAAACACCCAGCGGGGCTGATGGCAGTAAGGCTAAACACTTGGCTGAGACCGATGGTCCAATGGCCAAACACACGGCAGAGCTGTTGGCTCCCAGGACTGAACAAGCTGAAGAGCCAGCTGATTATATCCCCACAGCGAAGCATGCGTAAACTAACAGCCTGGGGGCCATGTCAGATAGTGCAAATCTGTAAAAATCCATTTATGCTATGTAACAGGAAGCTTATATAGGTCGTGTGACATCACCTCCTAGTGGCCAGTCCCAGATCTCCACACCATCACATGTCATTCCAAATCTCGGGGCATTAACAGAGAGGTAGTGTGATCTTTACTTCTGACTCTGAAGCATGCTGGCAGAAATGTCAGCCCACACATGCCCAAGCTCGGGTCTACCCACAAATGTAGACAACTCTTCACAGACACCCCCTTGGTTTGTCACTCCAGTGATTCTAGGTCCTGTCAAGGGGGACAATCCATATTGACCATCACACCCACTGAGTGAGCTTTCCTTCTAGGTAGCCTAGGCTGACCTCAAATGCATAGTTCTCCTGCTTTAGCCTACTTTGTGGCTGGGATTGTATGTGTGGCCTGGCTCCCTAAGCTGGACTGTTCTGTTTTGAAGACTTTTGTCAATGCTTTTACATCTCTTGTGATTCTTGGTCACTTCACACACACATAAAAGCAAAGATCACAAAAATTCATTTCAAAACAGTACATGTAAATTCAAGATATAGGATTCTAGGAGAATGTCCATAAGGAGAAACCAGAGGAGACTTTGTAGAAGAGTGTGATGATCAAGAAACAAAAGGAAATATATGGACTTTGAGCAATTCTTTCTCTGTTTTTTCACCTGATTCAAAGTGTTATTTCTATCACTGCTCTGCTACATAAATCCAACAGGCCATCGAAGAACAATTACAAATGGATCCTTCACTCTGTTCACAGTGCAGGTTGGACTGGGCAGCTCCTTATCAGATTTCATTAAGAAATTGTCTTAGTTCATTTGGTGTGACTATAACAGAATACCACTGACTGGGTATTCCTGAAGAAAGATAAGGAATAGGTGTCATGATCCTGGAAGTTGGCCAAGGGACTGCATCTGGTGAGAGCCTTCTTTGTCCTTCATAGCATGGGGAAGGCATCACACAGAGAGAGCCAGCACATGAGGGAACTGAACTGCTTCTATTGTAGTCCACTGTTCGGATAACTAGCCCACTTCCTCAGCCGCAACATTAATCCATTCATGAAGCCATGCCCCATGACCCGATCCTCTCTTATTAGGACCTATTCCCAACACTGTTGCCTTGGGAATTAAGGTTACAACATAGGACTTTGGGGAGACACATTCCAAAGCATAAAAATGTAGAGTTGAGAATATGTAACTCCCAAACGCTCCACTTCAAATATGCCTTTTTGGCATAAGGATTATTTTTCAGCTGGCTACTTGAACAATTACATACAAAGGAGAAGCTCTGAAAATTGACTCTTTAGTAAGAAAAAGTCACACCTTTAAAGGAATTCTCCATTTGTAGGACTATCTCTCTCTCTGACCTGGGAGAAGATGACTAAACCATTAGAGATGCTGTGCTGGAGAAGACCTGGACTCAACTCTGCTTTTCCAGACTTTCTAGGCTTCTGTCTTCAGTGGGCCTTTGTGCTTGTTCCACCAAACCCTCTTAATTAACTCTGAAAATCTCAAGACAGCTTTTGAGATCTATTCTACAGATTTAATCATTTCTCTGGGTTATCTTCTGTGTAGACAGAAAGCATCTATGTTGGAAAATTTTTGTTTGTTTCTCTTGTTCATCTGTCCCAGATGAGAACTCATGAATGGTGGGAAAACTTCCCCACTGCCATCCCAGAAGGAAGCTCTAGCAAGACATATTGCTGAGTTACAGCTCGAATTCTAATGAGGAGAGAGTCAAAGGAAAGTACACTAGATCCACATGGCCAGAAGTTGAGCAAAGATGTCAGCAAATTTCAGGACAATAAAGTGGGCAAAACTACAGACTTTAAAATAGGAATGCTTAAGGGCTGGAGAGATGGCTTAGCGGTTAAGAGCGCTGACTGCTCTTGCAGAGGACCCAGGTTTGATCCCCAGCACCCACATGGTGGCTGAGAACTGTCTGTAACTCCAGTTCCAGGAGAACTCCAGTTCCAGGGGAATCCGAGACCCTCTTCTGACCTCCACGGCATTGCACGACACGGGCGCACAAACCTACATGCAGACAGTACATTCATACACATAAATAAATAAATAATAAATAAAATTTAAAAAATAGGAATGCTTAAATTTATTTAAAATAAACAGTAAACTCAACATACATTAATATCAATATGAACATATAATTATTTTAATAATAATTATCTTTCTAAACCAAGAAAAAAAATCATGAGAATCCTGGCACTGCTTCCTATTCTTTGAAACTCTCCCCACTAGCAGGTTTGATCCACAGCTCAGCTCCCCTGTCAGCTTCCATTCTCTGCTTATAAGGCATATCAGGCAAGGTTCCGAATGAGCCCACCTTACATTTGTGAGAGGACAGCTGAAAGGTAACCGACATCTGGGGAGTGTTAGGAAGATCACTGGACCTCCTAGAACCTCCGAGAAGGTCTCAGCCACTCTCTGTGCATGGGGGATCATTCTCTGAGAGTCGTTGGCCTAAGATAAGGACAGAAATGAGGCTAGCTTTCGCTGACATGGCTGCATGCTTCCTACAGCTTCCATAGCACCACCTCAGTCAGTGTGAAGTGACTAGCCCGGAGATCAACTACTGGTGTTGATTCCTCACTTACCTTACTCACTTTGAAGTGAATGTTTGAAGCTAGCTTTATGTCCCTGACGACGGGGGGACTGCATTTGGTCAGTCAACAAGGTTTCAGAAAAATCCAATTCAAAAGGAAAATGATCCTATAAAAGTTATACAAGCACGATGGAATTTTTAGAGGCAGAAGAATCGAGTCGATAACTACAGAGCATGTGTCTTAAGCAGATGCTCCCATGAGGGATATTTGAGGGGACACAGGGGGAAACAGGAGGCACAACTCAGACTCTCTGGGAGATCACTTTGCAGTGCAGAAAAAAATATAAGAAGTATAAGGTAGCACAGTGCTACGTTCTGCGTCATGATAGAAGCTGTTAGAGGAATTCACAGAAGAAAGACACTGAAGTGATCAGTAGGTATTCTAGGGTTTTAAAGAGGAGGAGTAAGAATGTGAACAAGAAGGGTAGAAGGGAGATACAGCCTATTTGACATCCAGGGGTTATCATTTAAGATCCCCTCTTCCCTTTCACAATACCTAGAAGTGGAAACAGCCTAGATGTCTATCGACTGATGAATAGATCATGAACATGTGGTACATATACACAATGGTATATTATTCAGCTGTGAGGACAAAATGAAATTTGTAATAAATGGATGGAGCTGGAAATAATCACAGGTGTTTTCTCATATGTGAAATCTAGGTTTAAAATACACACATATGTGTAAGTTATTGAAGTAGACTCAGGACTGACTACACCAGTGTTTGTTTTCCTTTGTTTTGTTGTGGCTGTTATTGTTTTATTTTAGCCATTCTGACTGGGGTATGATGAAATCTCAATCTTTTCCTGATACAAATTAAATAAAAACATTCTTTCACTCGCCATGACAGCTCTGCGCTATCCACGTCTCCCCGCTTGGTCGCCTGGTCCTTCGCCAGTTGGAACGGAAGAAGAAATCACCCTGCTCCTCGTTGACAACGGGCTCCCATGTGCAAAGCTGGCTTTGCTGGCCATGATGCCCCAGGGCCATGCTCCTGTCCATCGTCTGGAGCCCCCAGGACCAGGGCGTGATGGTGGGCATGGGCCAGAAGGACCCGTACGTGGGTGACGAGGCCTAGAGCAAGCAAAGCATGATGATCCGGATACCCCATCAAGCAGGGCATCGTAACCAATTGGGACGACGTGGAGATCTGGCACCACAACTTCTACAACGAACTGGGCGTGGCCCCCAGGAGCACCCGGTGCTGCTGACCGAGGCCCCCTTGAACCCAAGGCTAACAGAGAGATGATGCAGATCATGTTTGAGACCTTCAACATTCTAGCCATGTATGTGTCCATTCAGGTGGTGCTGTCCCTTTATGCCTCTATGTACACCACTGGCATTGACAGGGTCACACATACAGTGCCCATCTATGAGGGCTACACACTTCCCCACGCCATCTTGCATCTGGACCTGGCTGTCCGGGACCTGACCAACTACCTCATGAAGACCCTGATGGAGCGAGGTTACAGCTTCACCACCACAGCCAAGCTCGACATTGTGCACGACATCAAGGAGAAGCTGTGCTATGTTGCCCTGGACTTCAAGCAGGAAACCACCACTGCAGCGTCCTCCTCCTCTTTGGAGAAGAGCTACAAGCTGCCTGACCGGCAGGTGATCACCATTAGCAATGAGCAGTTCCGGTGTCCAGAGACGCTCTTCCAGATGTCCTTCCTGGGTATGGAGTCCAGCGGCATCCATGAGAACACCTTCAACTACATCATGAAGTGCGATGTGGACATCCGCAAGGACCTGTATGCCAGCACGGTGCTGTCTGGTGGCACTGCCATGTACCCAGGCATCACTGACAGGATGCAGAAGGAGATCACTGCTTCGACTCCCAGCACAATGAAGATCATCTCCCCCTCCCCACATCCTCCTGGCCTCACTATCCACCTTCCAGTAGATGTGGATTAGCAAGCAAGAGTACACGAGTCAGGCCCCTCCATCGTCCACCGCAAATGCTTCTAAATGGACTGAGCAGGTGCCAGGCATCTGCTGCATGAGCTGATTCTGAAGTTCAGTTTGCCCTGGCAAATGTTCCCCTCATGCAAGCCTGTGAAACTAAGCCTCTGAAAAGAATCTTATCCTTGAAACTTGTATCTGGCATCAGCACTGGATCTTAGAACTTGTTGCTGATTTTCCGCCCTGTATTCAAGGTAACTGTATATCTTGATTTAAGTCCTTAGGTCCACCTGGTAGCTGAGGTGAGCACACCATGAAGAGAAATCCCCAGCCTGGTAGATCTGTGTACACAGTGCAGCGATCTGTGCAGGGTATAAACGACATAGCTGATTGATTGTTCCAGGATTTCTGGAGACTGGTAAGGTTCCTAAACCAGTTAGCATTTGCTGGTCTAATTGGGTGGGAGAGTCCGAGTCCTAGGACCCAGTTACCCTTCCGGTGTTTCCCTCCTGACCTGTGGGTTGTAACTTGCTTTGAGTTGGAAACATTTGCATTTACACCTATACATTTATTCATCCTTTTAATTTATGTAAGGTTCTTTTGTATTCAATTCTTGAAGAAATGACAAATTTTGGTTTTCTACAGTTCAATGAGAACATTAGACCCCAGCAACTTGACATCATGTAAAGAAAAAATAAAGTGCTACAGTAAAATAAATAAATAAATAAATAAATAAATAAATAAATTCTCAGCTATTTGTTTTTCTTCTTTTGGGGATTCTGTTTAGTTCCATGTGTCAGTTTTAATTGGGTTATCTGACTTATTGGGTTGCTAAGAAAAACAATGACATGAAGTTGGGGCACTTGAAGGTTGGTTTCCTTATCTTTTTCAACATAGGATCTTTTCAGTGTTTCCACTTCCTTCCAGAATTTGTCATTCTCTCTCTCTAGGTCCTTCTTGAGTTTTTCATTCTCTTTTCTTAATTCTTTGATTTGCTCATTATATTCTTGTACTTCTTTAAATATGTTCACAATTGTACTTCTAATATCTGCATCATGGGCCATCCCCAGGAGGATCCCACTGCAGGAATCTTCCACAGGGTTGGTAGAGCTTGGTGTGGAATTATCCTGCACCTTTCCCATGTTGTCCCTTCATGTCCCTGGCATGTGGGTTTCTCTTTGCCTGTATTCCAATGTGAATCCCAAATGCCTCTTCACTGTGCTGAAGGCTTGCTTTGCTTGCCTCCTTCAATGCCTTCGTTGTTTGTTTGATTGATTTGTTTTTCTCCTTTACTCCTTGCTTATGGAGTATTGACTTGTCTAAGCTTTAGGCTTTCTATTGGAAGTCTAACTCACTCTTCCCTTTGTGTTCTGAATGTTCTCCAAAGAATCCACTTGGACACTTCTTCAGCAATCCCAGTTGGGGGGGGGTGTTGCTGTTTAGCCCACACCCAGTACCTGTGCTTCAGGTGGTCTTGGGATCCCTGATCTCAAGACTCCCACAAAAGGCCACCTTTTATACCAGCTGGGAGGACAACTCTGCCCCCACAGCCACACAAGCCAATAGGGCCAAAGACAATGAAATCCAATCAAACAATCTGCCTGGCTGAAGCACCCAGCTCCTACCTGTGCGTCAGGTGGTCTTGGGAGATCTCCCCATAAATACAATTTAAAATAATTTAAAAAGCTATATGAATTACATGCCAACAGAAAACTCAAATACTTCCTCCCCTGTGAACTCATGCTCCATGTGTATAGCTGAGTTCCATGAACGGAGCCAACGGCCTTGACTGGAATCATCTGAGTTCATTTCCAAGTAGACGACAGTGATTCTTAAATGACAAGTTATGAACGTACAACTTCAATTACTATTAAGACTCAATAGTCATCACCACACTCATTTAGAACTTACAAAAGACAGTTTCTGGGGAGGAGTCTAGTGTCACTGATGATAAAACTCAGGACACTACCCTCAAATGTATTCACCTTGACATTTAAACATTTTTTATTTATTTTATGTTTATGAATATTTTGTTTGTATGTAAGTGTACCCATATCCCGCAGTGCCCTTGGAGGCCAGAAGAGGGTTCAGATGTTAGCCATCATGTGGGTGCTGGGAACCAAACCTAGGTCGTCTGCAAGAACAGCCAGTGCTCGTAACTGCTGAGCCATCTCTTCAGCCCCAGCACTGGTATCTTGAATATTATAAGTTAATAAAATTTGAAGGACAGCATATATTGGAAGGATTTCTGGTCTTCCCTTATGGCAGGTCATAAGATCTTCATCTGAGAGATGGCCACCTCATGCCTAGAAAAAGGACCATTCTTATTCCCAAGGACACAAAGAAGAAGCTGAGCCCACTCACAGGCCATGCTGCTCCTCCACGTGGAGGTCAAGCTAGGAGTTACTTCATGTTATGTATGAAATGGTCCCTGAGGGCACCTTGCTCTAGATATTTAAATTTTTAAAAACTTATTATTATTGTGTAAGTGTTTGCATGTGTGTAGGTGTGTAATGTGTGCAAGCACAGGCACAAACATGTTATGGAATACATGTGGAATCAGGTCTCTCCTTCCATCTTTATGTCCATTCCAGGGATTGAACTCGGGTCATCAGGCTTGGACAGCAAGCATCTTTACATGCTGAGCCATCTTGCTGGCCCATAACTCTATTTTGTAAGCAGCATTTGGCTCCATTTTGAGTGAAAATGCAGAGGTAGGATGACTCTGCATCTTATACATGTAAACACTAACCATAAGGCACCACCAACCATAAGGCACAGACCACTGAATCACTTACTCCTAAAAGTAAAATGGTATCATCATTTAGTAAATCATCATAGATTTACTAAAGTACATTGGAAATATATGAGCACATGGATGTTTTAAAGCAGGTCCAAAAAAGTAGATCTGAGAATTATCAAACATTCCAGACCAGGACCCTCACCTGGACCTCATAAAGAAGAAGACATCTGGACATGTGATGCTTTGATGATGACAGCCCCACTGGCCTATCATTGGTCACCCGGTGTGTGTGTATGTGTGTGTGTGTGTGTGTGTGTGTGTGTGTGTGCATGTACTAACTGACAGGGAGAGAACTCCTGATTATTCTTAGGGCTTCAGCTCAGCTTGCTTTCCACTGTTGAAATGATTGAACTGCTCTGTTCATCCATCTGTTCACCTGCCCCCCTGTCTGTCTGTCCATCCATCCATCCATCCATCCTCACTCAGTCCCACGTCTTGCCTCTATGACCTCCACAGTCATGTACCTGGCTTTTTCAGCTCAAGTTGAGTATGAGGGCCAGCTCCATCTTGAGACCCTGTCCTTGGCTCTATGTATCTTGAGCAACACTCCGACTGGGTTCATTATTAATTCTGTCTAACCACCACAGTGATTCTCTTCATCTGTCAGCTTCCTGCCTCTGCGTACATCAAGGCTTCTATGGATTCCTTGAGCTCTGATGCAGCCTTGTTAATCTTTTTGTGTTACCCCTGCCCCCATTTATGTATAATAAGGATATTATGTATAATAATATAAATATTGTGTGGTATGTACTATGCAATCTGAGAGTTTACCTTAGTAATTAATATTAGAATAAAATAATATTTGTCAATGTCCAACTGTCAAGGGAAATTAGAATTACTTGGCAAATTGTAACCAACAAAACTGACAAGGCTTACAAATGTATTCAATAAACCCTGACATCGTGGAGGGTCACAAGCGTGTCTACCTGGGTTTCTATGTCCTATCCCATGTCTTAATGATTCTCCATTTTTCATGAAACCTAGCATGAAAAATTAGGTTGAACAGCTTCTTCTGTTCCTGTGGGCATAGAGTAGAAGCCCAAGCTAAGGAACCCCACAAGGCCGAGCTGGCCACTTGTCCCACAAAAAGCAAACCAAATAATGGTGGACAAGAAAGAAAGAATTTCTAACCATCAATACGCCATACTGAGAAGATGGAGGGGTCCAATCATCTCGGTCCATCTTCAGAGGTACTGACGAGAGTTCCCTCATCATATGAGGGAGGATCAGAAGAAGGAAGGGGGAGAGGCCACATAGTCTTGGTCAAACTGGAGTCTAGTTCATCATTAGCTCTGGATTGGTCTAGCTGGGCCTTGTTAAGACAGCTCTTGCTCCTGGGAGAGAGACTACAGATTCTATTTCTTTCACAAGATATTTATCCAGGGTTAGAGAGATGGTTCAGTGGTCAAGAGCACTTCATGTTGTATCAGAGGATTGGAGTTCAGATCCCAGTGTCCACATCCAGTGGCTCACAAATGCCTGTAACTCCAGCTCCGTGGGGTCCAACACCCCCTTTTAGCCTACATAGGCACACACACACACAAACACACATGTGCACATACACATAGACACGCATGCACATAAATAAAATAAAGTCTTACAGAGGTATTTATCCATGAGGTGTTGTTTCCAGAGTCCACGGTGAGGGCAAAAGAGAAGATTCAGAACAAACAAGGCAGATGCCAAATCAACGCAAACACGAAGCTCTCATCCTGACCCACAGGCCATTTCCAGGCCATTTCAGCAAAAAGCAGCCTCTGTCTTTGTTTCACTTCCAGTCATTTCCTTACGAAGTTCCCCTGGTCACATAAAACCTGTACGCAATAAATGTGTGTGCTTTTCTCTTGTTCATCTGTCTTTTGTTACAGGGTCTCAGCCAATGGAACCTCAGATGGTTAGAAAGAAAGATACTGTTCTTCCCCGTACTGACAGCATTTAGTACTGCTGGAACAGGGTGATAATCAAAAGCAGACCCACTCTGAGTCTGTTTTACTGCTGTTTTAAAACTTTCCACAGACAATGAACCCTTATTGCCTGTACTTGGGACACATACTACCCATACCTCACTTTGATCACTAAAGCCTTGAAAATGGGAGCAAGGGTGACCCTTCCAGTGATGAAGGTGGGCCGTAAGCATGGCGGGGAGGGGGAGGGCAGGTGGTAGGCCCAGCACTAGTTCTCCATCACCTTTTGTTCTCCAGACGTTCTGTGACAGCTAGGCTAGGAGGACTGTTGTCCTTGGAGTGACTTCATAGTCTCTGCTGGAAGGCAAAGGGGATGGTGGTAAGAGCTCAGGAGCGGCCGTCCCTTTGACCTTGGGCAGCAGGAAAAGTGGAAGGTACCTACCCAGGAAGAGAGAGCATCATAAGGAACAGATCTCATCAGGCCCATGGTAGCGGTTATCCTGGAGATGTCAAAGGTACCTCCTCTGCTCAGAAAGAGGGGTAGGTGGAGTGGGGCTCAGCAGGAGAGCAGGAGTCGGACAGAAAAGGCCTCCAAATTAAATATATACATATATTTTATATATATATAATATATATATATATATTAATTATATATATTGCACAGGATGAGAGCTGGGAGTTCCCGTGGAGGTTTTATGGATGCGCTTTCTTGTCTTGTTCTCTGTGCTGTGGGGCTCCAGTGTCGCACTCTCTCATAGAATAAACAGTCTTCAGGGGCTCTGTGTGGGTCCATGTGCTGTTCCAAAGGTAGACTGTGGGGACATTTCCAATTTGCTAAATATAGCTACTGTATAGTTCTATCTTTTCTATATAATTAGAGTCCCTGATTCAAGCCAACAAAAATATCGAGGAGTGAAATTCAAAGTAAGCCTCTAGGAAACCTTAGCAGAGCAACATTTTCGGTCCCTGAGTCCCCAGGCTTCTCTCCATCTCTGATGGAGTAAACTGTATTCTTTTTATAGCTTTTTCATAGTGGTAGAGCTTGAAAGTCCCTTTGGCCCAGACTGAATAGCTGAATCAGTGACACCGGGTACCAGGGTTATGAAAGTGGAGAAAAAAGGTGCTCTTTCTAGATCGTGTCTAAATGCTCCCTTCCTCAAATAAATTGAGAGGAATAAGGGGGCTCCCTGGGAACACTGAGTTTAACCTTCATAGTAAATGTGAATGAAGGGAAAAGAGTTAACTGGTTGAAAGGGAAATAGTCTCTCACCCAAGTGATTATGCTTTTATGACTAACAGAAAGTGCTGGCAAGGGTTGGAAGCAAGCAATGAATAGGAGCTGGAAGTAAGAACCCAAATGAATCGCATTGTCATGCATAAAAATCCTCTGTTTAGAGACTTGTGCCCCCCCCCCGTGAAACACCTTTCCTTTCTGCCTTTCTCCTCCTGTTACTCACAAAGCCATTGGGAGATGCTCAAAGCAAAGATGGCTACACAGGTCAAGATTCAAGGCATTGAGATTTGCTCTAGTAATATCTATAGAACAAACTATTCCCCAGGATAATACCAAACAGGAAAGAGTTAAGTTCATTTTTCACAAGTTCTATTTGTGGTTATAAATATTTATTCTAAATAGTATGACTCGGACATTTTGATAATTTCCCATGACTGCAACTTGAAAGAAATGAACTTAGCATTGGGGAATATATATCGAATTCTTTGAAAGCTGCAAGCCCTGTTCACCCCTCCATATGGCTTCTGCCTATGATGTTTTCTTTAGTTATTGTAATTCCAAACGAGAAAAAAAAATTGTTAGTCAGGAAGTCAGGGATGGGGGCAATAGCCAAGCCCCTCGTTGTACCATTCTCTCCTTGTTTTGCAGAGAAGACAAACTGCCATTGCCTCTTGGCCAATCAAAAAAAAGCAAGATAACATAAAAAGAAAGAAAAAAAGTTGGAGTATGCTGCTTTCCCAGATCTTCAGAACGGTAGTCAGCTATAAGACCCCAGAGTTTGCACAATTCCCTAAAACTCCCAGCAGATAATGCACATATGACCTCCCACTTATGGTATCCCACTGGTGGGGACGAACTTGAAGAAAATTTGGCTATATTACCTTGGGCAGGTCCTGCAACTTTAAGTCAATAACATGCATGTGCCCTAGACATTTGTGTTGGACAGCTTTAGTGTCAAGTGGACACACCTGGGTTGAGGGAGACTCAAATAGGTAATTGCTTCCATTAGACTGGCCTATGGCCGTGTCTGTGGGGCACCTTCTTGATTGTTGAGTGATGTGGAAGGGCCCAGATTATTGTGGGCAGTGCCACCCCTGGGCAGGTTGTTCTGTATTGTATAAGAAAGCAGGCTGAGCATGGGCCAGGGGAGTGAGCCAGTAAGCAGCATCCCTCCATGGTCTGTGCTCCAACTCTTGCCTCCAGTTTCCTACCTTGCAGTCCCTACCTTGGGTTCTGGCAGTGATGAACTGTGACCTGGGAGATGTAGTAAGATGAATAATCCCTTTCCTCCCCAAGTTGGTATTTGTATTCGTCAGAATGTTTTGTCACAGCAATGGAGAAGCAAACTAGAACAGAAATTGTTATACAGCTCATCACGTAACTTAAATTATCATAAAGGGTGGAGCTAATCAAATGAGCCTCCTCATCAACATTTCTGAGTACACAAACACTATCCCCATTGTAATCCTCAGGAAGTCTCCTAGGCTGCTGCTAATGCACATGCTTTTAAGTGCTTATTCCAACATCTGTTATAAAACTGGTCTTTAGGATTTTCTTCTGTCTTCTCCATTTATCAACCTACAACACTCCTTAACAATAACTATTCTGTTGAAAATGGCAGAAAATACCATTGTTATCCTCTACATGAGTGGAAAGTGTCATCACTGAACATATTTGTGATGTTACAAATAAAATAGGAAGTGTAGGGGGGGCCCCCACAGAAACATGGAGTTGTTTGAATAATGTTTATTTAAAAGCAAAACATTTTGAGGTACAGAAGATTTAAAAAATCTTATCTGAACTTCCCTTATAAAGGCAAATTCTTAAAGCAGACCCCCACACACATACCATATACAGCTGCCATTAATGCCAGCTGTGGTTTGAATGTCACCTCTAAAACTCAAGTTGGAATGCAACTTCCATAATGATAATAGGAAGTGAGACTTTCAAGAGGTGTTTAGAGAATTAGAGCCAGACCTTCATAGGTTAAGTAGGTGGTCACCATGGGAATCAGTCATTGGCACTGGGTTTCTTGTACCTTTGGCCCTGCTATGGTTTGAGTTATCACTCTTAAGCACTCATATTCTAGGGGCTGCTTCCTTAATATGGCAATACTTGGAGGTGGCAGAACTTTAAGAGTTGGAGCCTAGTGAGAGGGAATTCATTATTGCCCTTGGAAAGGATGCTGGTCTTCTGGAGTGAGCTAGCTCCTGTGAGAGCAAGCTGTTATTGAGTAAGGCTACCGCACACACTTGGCTTGGTCCCTCCTGCATACAGCTAGCTCCCTTTTTGTTTTTCTACCATGTTGTAACACAGCCAAGGAGGCCTTTACTAGGGCTGACCCAATGAGACCACCCAGAGTTAAACTTCCAGTCTCAAAGTTCCCAGCTTCAGGTATTGGTTACAACAATAGGAACGGAATAACACAGGTTCCCTCTTGCCTTCTCTGCGTCCTGACTGCCACTTGCTCTTCTTCTGTATTACCTACTGCAGCACGTGGATTACCCTGCCAGATCCTCAAGCTATGCTCTTTAGACTTCCAAACTTCCAGAACACAAGCAAAGCAAACTGTTTATGAATTGATCATTTTACGGCATTTTATTTAAACAGAAAAGAAAGGATTAAGACAACGACTAAGGGAGTTTTTTGTAAATTTAACATCCATGGAAATTTATTATTCAATGCATTAGCATCAAAAGCCCAACAGCCCTATCATGGAAGAAATGTTTCTTCTCACTGAAGCCTGAACCCACTCCTGTCCAACATTGTTATCTCTTACTCTTTGGTAAATTATTATAAAACAGCTGTCCCCCACATGTGTAAATAAACTTTTCTCCTGTTGATCTATTAAGTAATTGGTGGAGCACACTCCCACCCTGAGTTCAGAGAAAAAAAATATTTTCCATTCAGTAAAAGCAAAATGAAACTTTGAAATGAAATAGTCATTTGTTATTATAGAACATCTCACCCATCAAGCTCCTGAATTCAAAAATCTACATAAGATTAGCAAATGAATGTCATTATCTGATTAGATGCATTCAATGGCATGGATACAATGAGGTGGGCACTCCAAAATGCTTTTAGAGGACTGGAAACTGCCACTATTTTTCGGGAAGGCAATTTTCAGCATGTGTCAGAAACCAATAATTTCATGCCTTTATATTTTTAACATCATAGGAGGTAATTAGAGATGCTCTCAAATATTTATTTGAAAAGCTACCCAACACAAGACTTAAAAGAACAGCAATTACATGCAGGCAAGTCCTTGATTACACTGCATCTGATGGCCATTGAATACTGGCATTTTCAAAAGCTACTGTACGAAGAGGATGCTGAACGCCATCACTATACAGCATACTGCAACATAAGGACTCTTGCGTTCACCAATTGCAGTGTAATCAAGGACTTGCCTGCAGATAATAATGGGAAGAATGGTTAATCCTTTTATCTCTGAACATTGAGATAAATTTCCAGATGCTGTTCTCTATTTTTAATGTTATTGGACCAATGAGCTATCTATAATTAAGATGTAACCATTTAATACACAAAGAGTTTAATAGTCTATACCAGTCAACCCCAGCACCATCACTCCAATATTACATTCTACAGATGTCATTCTCTTGTGTCAGGTACTCATTTTTAGTAAAGTATGTTGAAGGCACAGAGTAGAAAACAAAATTGCTAAATTGTACAAGTTCCTTTCACTATGAGTTGAAAATGAGGAAGTTAAGAATGAGACCTTTAAGGCAGTGGGTATTTTTCTTTGAGAAAATTTGTGCTATTTTTGTTGTTCTTAAGGATTGCATTTATATTCACACTGCTGATCAATAACCAGAGTACCTCTGTTCTTGGCAAATTCCATAGTTTATTACAGGCATAAAAAAAATACTTAAACTGCAGTTGTAAGCAGCAAGATAAATGAGATGTGGCTTGTGTAGTACTGGAAAAACATTCATCTTCAATATAACAGTGAGACTTTTGGTCAAGTATGATCAAGGACAAAGCTGCCATCCTTTGCAGAAGACAACACTCTTAGAATGAAAAGAGCAAATAGAACAATTACAGATTGATAATCCTATGTGGTTTTCCTTCTTTGTTGTGTCATGTCTTCCAAATAGAACATTCATTGTAGTTACCACAAAAAAAAAAAAAGAACAGCAATTACAGATAATTTAAATATCTTATAATAAAAATCAGTTAAATAAAATGTCAAGGGATTGGGTTTGGTAGTAGACATCTTTAGTCCTAGCACTTGTGGGATTTAGGCCAGCTTGGTCTGCACAATGAGTTACAGGCCAACTGGAGCTACAGGGAGACCCTGTTCCCCCAAAGACCAAATAAATAAATGAATGAATAAATTATATAAGATGTCAAAGGGAAAAATCAAGGCATGAAATTATGATCTAAATTATGTTTGGCTATACAAACTTGGGAAGGTATCTTGAAGGAGATAATACCATAAAATGTAAATATTGATTTTGTATAATCTAGAGAATTACAGGTGACTTATTTTCTTTTAGAGTATAATAAGGTAATTAAGATTTCACCCGGGAGAAGCCCAGGCAAGTAGCGTCTTACCTCCTCCCACCCCTGGGTTCCCAAGACCCACAAGAAAGGCTCTCTGAAGCACAGTTCAGGGAAGTCTAACCAGTTTACCCAAGTTTGCCTACAACGTGAATGGAAATAACCTACATACCAAGAGGCAGCTCCCTCCCCCCATGTAAATCCAAAGTCCCCGAATCGACTCTGTGACATCTGCCCCTGGAAGATGACACCGCGAGAGAGGGCCCAGCCTCATGTGGTGGGCCTTTTACACATCTCCACCCCTCCCAAAGTCCCAGAATTCCAAAATCTCGTGCACCTTCTGTGGAGAACCAGCATCACATGAGTGTCAACACCAGGGAAAACTGGCCACACAGCTGGGCTGCGATCTTAGTTAAGCCCATTTCAAATAAGAAATAATTTATCCCACAAATAATAATAAAGAAGACCAAATTGATCAACAGAATGAAACTGTGTCATAATCACCTTTGGATCCAGTTAGTGAACACAGGAGAAAGGTGGGTCAGAGTTGGGAAAGGCCTAAACACTTTTGAAACTAAAGTGCAGGGACCTTGGGTGCATCCTGTCCAACGTGCATGTGGACCAAATGGCATTCTTATCTGACCATATGCTCTTCCCTATTTGCATTCCCATCATACAGAAAATTCCATCTCAGGACTTTTCTTTTTTAAACAAAATATTTTATTTATTTATTATTATTTTATTTTATGCATATGAGTGTTTTGCCTGCCTGTATGTAAGTGCATCCATGTTGTACAGTGACTGTGGATGCCAGAAGAGAGTGTCAGAACCCCTAGAACTGGAATGACAGATGGTTGTTAGCTACCACATGGGTGCTGGGAATTGACCGGAATAACAGGTCTTCTACAAGAGCAGTCAGTGCTCTTAACTGCTGAGCCATCTCTCCAGCCTCAAAGATATTATTTTGTTTAGACCATACTTTTTTTGGTCTCTTTTTGAAACAGGGTCTCCTTGTAGCCCCAGCTGGCTTAGAACTCACTATATAGACCAGGATGGCCTTCAATCTCACAGAGATCCACCTGTCTCTGCCTCTGGAGTTATGGGATTAAAGGCGTGCACCACCATGCCAAGATAGGACCTTTCTTCTATTCTGGAATCTTGTTCTGGCAAAGGCATATTTGCTTGCTTGTTTGTTTGTTTGTTTTGAGAAAGGGTCTCAAGAATCCCAGGCTGGCCTCAAACTCACTTTGTTTGGGAGGATGACCTTGAACTTCTGATCCTCCTGCCTCTCAATGCCATGTGCCACCATACCTAGTTTATAGGGTGCTGGGAACTGAACTCAGGGCTTCATTCATGTTAGGCAAGCACTCTACCCAACTAAGCTACATCCCTATCCCCACAGGTATACATTTAACAACTGGAATTAACCACAAGTTATTATTAGATGGGTTAAAACTTTAAATACTGAGCCGGGTGTGGCGGCACACACCAGAGCTACAGGGAGACCTTGTCTCAAAAAGACCAAAAAAAAAAAAAAAAAAACCCACAACTTTAAATACTAAGCCACATGGTTAAATACATTATAGAAATTTATTCTACAAACTGCAAAGATAACATTTTAATAAGGAAATGCAATTAAAAGCTCATCTCAAAACTATGATATAACCTTTCAATTGCAGGAAGTACTGGAAATAAAAACCCCAATTTCTTAACATATTGATATAGAAGCTTAAATATTTACTATTTCTAATTTTAGTATACAGCTGTAAGCATTCTCTGATTACAGGCCGGCAACATGGCTCGGCAGGCAAAAGCACTTGTACCATAAGGCAGACAACTTGAGTTCAATCTCTATAACCCACATAAAGGTAGAAGGAGAGAACTGACTCCACAAAGCTATCTTCTGACTTACACATGTGTGCTGTGGTGTACATGTGCTCATGCACATCATGCTATACATATGCATACAGTAATAATAAGAAAGGTTTTTAAAACCCTGAGTAAACCACTATATTAATTTGTATCATCAAAATTAATAACAGCAGAGGCAGGCACTAATAGCAAGGGTATCCATTTAATTAACAGAAATAACTACAGGGTGAGTGGTATTTTCATGGCCTGAACAGTCTCTTAAGGGATTATGCTGCAGCTCCTGTTTGGAGATGTTCCTGAATGCAGTGGTTTTGTTCTGAGAGCCAAGGACCTCACCCAGAGCTGCATTTACACATTTTGGGTGCATTGCAAAGGTCCCCCAGGTAAATCCCGCTCCACTTGATTTGCCACTGTGCATCTTTGCCATGAACGTGGGGAGCAGAACTAACAGCATTAAGGCAGGAGGTGGATCGAACATACTTACTAAAAAGATTTCCTTAAACTGAAAACTCAAGAACCTTGAAGAAACTCCAGGGCTCCTGGGACAAGGTGAGGGGAATATGTACACATGGTCTGCTTGACGTTGTGACACTCCAGAGTCCATAGTGAACCTGTGTGTGTGTGTGTGTGTGTGTGTGTGTGTGTGTGCGTGCATGCGTGTGTGTGTGTATGTGTGTGTGTGTGTGTGTGTGTGTAGTCATCAGTGTGCATCAACATATCTAGTGATGCTCCTGGAAGCTTCAACTTCCCCATCCGAATCGGCACCAGAAAGTTCATTTATTCGCACAAAGGGAAATCAGAAATCATTACCTTGTGGTAATATGCAGGGCAGAAGAGATGTGTGGACTGAAGAGAAACCTCAAGCTTTGCATAGCAGGTGACAGACTTTGCTGATCTTACAAACAGGCTTCAAAGGAAGGCTGAGGTGGAGAGCGTTCAGCACTCTGTCCTGACGAGACAGTTCTCTGAGGTGCTCTCAGGCCACTGAATGAAGAGAGGTGCTTCTAGGAACCCTTGAAAGCACCTACTGGAGCTTCCTCAAGTTTATGGGACAGACTGTATGAGTGTTCCGGGGCAGCTTATGACTCTTCCTTGCTAATAATGTCCTGTTTGTATGTTACAGAATCAAGCCTCAGCCTGACTTTTGCCATTGTAGAGCAGCTGGTCACAGGATGGTAGGGAAAGATTTAGGGATCTCCCTCCTGTCTATGCTCACTGCAGATAGCTGACTCCTAAATAAGAGCTGCCAGGCTGGCTTAGGTTTCTTCTAACCCTTGCCCCTCC
Source organism: Rhizomys pruinosus (assembly GCA_009823505.1). Classification (NCBI taxonomy): domain Eukaryota; kingdom Metazoa; phylum Chordata; class Mammalia; order Rodentia; family Spalacidae; genus Rhizomys; species Rhizomys pruinosus. Next base: position 258,552 of record VZQC01004797.1, read on the forward strand.
ACAGCCATGTCCCCTCTCTTCCCTCTCACTTACTTAAGACCTAACAGGAAGAAAACAAGATGATGTGAAAGAGAGGAACATTCTTACATTCCAGTGAGAACATAGCTAGTCATCAGCGTTCTGGTCTGTGAAAGCACAAACAAGAGCTTGAAAACCAATGGCTTCAATGCAGAGCCGAGGGACCATGGGAGGAAGGACGGACGGAAGCAAAACACCTCATCTGACCAGGCCCACGGTCAGATGAGGAGCCTAGAAAATGACCCAGCTCCTTGACTTCTCAGCTCTTGCTCAATGGACAGAAGTGCTCAGGCACTATAAAGCCCAGCATGCTATGTAGGCTTCATGCCACAGCAATAAATAGTAACTGTATATACTATGCATATACTTGTATATACTATGTATATACTTGGGCAATATATTTCAGGGGGTTCCCAAGCAAAAGACTTGTGTCTACAAAAAAAATCTACAAGCATGTGCACAGCATTGTTTTTCATGATAGCTATAAGTAGCCCAGGTGGGGCTGGAGAGATGGCCTAGCGGTTAAGAGCACCTATTGCTCTTACAGAGGACCAGGGTTCGATCCCCAGCACCCACATAGTGACCAAGAACCGTCTGAAACTCCAATTCCAGGAGAACTCTAGCTCCAGGGGAATCCGAGACCCTCTTCTGACCTCCGCAGCATTGCACGACACGGGTGCACAAACTTGCATGCAGACAGTACATTCATACACATACAGAAATAAATAAAATTAAAAAAATATATTTAAAAAATAAGTAGCCCAGGTAACCATTGATAAATGAACGGGTAAACAAATCATGGTATATCCACACAGTAGGGTAATCAGTAGTAAAATAGGTGCAGATTACCGACATAGATTCATACAGAAAAGAGATGAATCTCGAAGGTCTGCCGAGTGAAAGAGGTTAATGCAAGATAGCACCTGCTATGAGTACTTTCCCAAATTATACATACTATATGAGTCTAGAATTGTATACGCTTCTAACATAAGCTAAACTAATCTACACTGAGAAATTCAAAACATTGCTGTGGTGTGCACAGACAGGGGAAGGAAATTGCTTGGAAAAGGACATAACCGTCAGCATTGTGGCTCAAAATTAAGTTTGTAACTTAATAAGGATTGACGTTATGCTATTGTATGCATGTCTCAAAATTCATTAAAAGGAAAACTTAAGATGTTTGTATGTCAATATATGTAAATATCAATTTAAAATACATATTCAGCAGTAATTAATGATATGTATAAGGAACCACTGAGTGAAGAATGTACTGTTTTCTGCCATTTAATTCAAAATACATGAAAGAGATGAAGAGAGCTGGATACATGGATGGCAGTACCGTAAATACGGCAAAACATGAGCTGTAAAATGGAGGTGGTAGGTGTGGAAGCACTCAGAGTGTGATTGCTTTAGATGTTCTGTTTGTTTAGAAATGATCTTAATGATATGTTGAGAAGGTCCCTAGCCAGTTTCCCTTTCATTCTGCTAAGCAATTTTAGGATATTAAGAAAATGAATGTGTGCAGCTCAAAGAACTCATTTTTCACTGTGTCATGAAAATTCCATTGTCTGTGAATCTTGCTTGCTTCCTTCAATCATTGAAGAAGGCACAAAATTCTCTAGTAGTAAGTATCTGCTTCTTATTTGGAACAAGATATTACTTTAAGGCCCTTTAGGAAAATTTGGAGGAAATTCTATTTTTGAATACAACAAATTCAGCACTTCTAGTAAAGGAAGATCCGATAGGCAATCCTAAGTAGTTTAGTTAAATTTTTGTGGATACTTTGCAGAGTGAAGTAGCAGAATTCTTTCACTGAATTAGTGACTTTTCTAATTGTGGTGACCAAATACCATGCAAAAGCAATTTAAGGAGGGAAGGGGCTTATTTTGGCTTCCATTGGGGGCTCTAGTCCATTTGGGGGTGGAGTGACAGGCACAGCTCTCTCTGTGGCTACAGAAGTGTGAGGCAGTTGGTCACATTGCATTTGCTGTTGGGAGGGAGGGAGGGAGGGGGAGAGAGAGAGAGAGAGAGAGAGAGAGAGAGAGAGAGAGAGAGAGAGGAGCTGGGGCTCACTTGCTTTCTCCTTTCTACTGACTCCAGGAACCCAGCCCAAGTTTCAGGGTGGGGGGTCTTCCCTCCTCAGTTACTTTCTGAAAATGCTGTCATAGAGATGTCCACAGACATCTCCTAGGTGAGTCTACATCCAGTAAAGTTGACAACAGAGATTAACCATCATGTCCACCAAATAGTTATTGCTATTAACAATGAGCAAATTGATAGATTTCAGTAGAGTCATTTAGTCATAGCCTGTAAATGGGCAATTTATTTTCTTTTAGGTATCAAGATCTAAACTACAGGTGGCTGTTGCCAGGAAATGATATTATCTTTGGATATGACACTTTGGATAGATATTATCTTTGGATAGAAATGCAAGCAGGAAAAATGAAAAGGGGGAGAGAATGATAAAGGAAGTAGAGCCTGCATGATTCACTGGCTCTAGAAAGTACCTTCAAAGAGATTAAAATGGAACAAACTATTCATCCAGATTCATTTCAGTAATACCAGAGAAAGACTTTTAACATTCTTGTCTCTGTGTTACCAGCTTGGTTCTTGTGTGTGTGTGTGTGTGTGTGTGTGTGTGTGTGTGTGTGTATACACATGCATTTGCTCACTTGTGCAGGTGCACATGTGTGTGTCTTACGGAGGCCAGAAGTCAACCTCAGGTGTTTTTCCTTAGAAGCCATCAGATATGTTTTTAATATTTTGTTTATTATTTTATGTGTATGAGTGCATTTCCAGCATGTGTGATGTACACTCATGTCATACGATGCCCACAGAGGTCAGGAGAGGGCATCAGATCCCTTGGAACTAGAGTTACAGATGGCCGTTAGCTGCCATGTGGGTGCAGGGAACTGAACCTAGGTCCTCTGTAAGAGCAGCCCCTGCTTTTAATCACTGAGCCATCTTTCCAGCCCATCCATCATGCTTTTGGAAACAGGGTCTCACCCTGGGACGTGGAGCTCACTGATTTGGGTGTGAGCTCTGGAAATGCTCCTGGCTTGCTTCTCCAGCACTGGCGTTACAAGCAGGCACCACCAAGCTTGGCTTTTGTTGTGGGCACAGGAGATTGAACTCCAGTCCTCATGCATGTGTGGCAGGCATTTCACCAAATGAGCCCTCTCTCTAGCTCACCAGCTGGTTCTTTACAAAGAGGCAGGTATACGAGCACCCTGAAATAATCCCTGATTTCCACTTGATGTTATCTTAGTTCAGATTGTCTCACATTTTTCTTCTTTCCTCTGCCTCACCAAGCTGAAGGTGAAATGAGATATGGTCTATGTGTACAAACAGAGCTGGGATAGAGTGCTTATTGGATCAGACTGACCTCCAGTACACATCCAGCCCCCTGCCCTTACCCACCTTGTACCACATAAAGGTGTTGGCAATATGGTGGTAGTTAAAAATAAAAGACCTGTTCCCACAAAGTGGGCATTCCAATGGGGAAGTACACCACAGACGGACAGTTAAGTGAATTCCATGGAACATTGACATGGGATATAGGGACAGCAAAATAAATCAAAGTGGTTTAACTGAAGTTTACCTACCTGAAGAACATAAAATAATACCTGCCTTGGGTGAAAGATGGTGGCACCCTTAAGGAGACTTTAGTATTATATTTGGTTCTGAATAGAGAATAATCCTTTTCACAGTTCCTATGTCTATTAGTCAATTAAAGAAGGCAGTTTTACCAGTTTTATAAGAGTTTACCTCTATAACAGTTGGCTCCAATTTACCAAATATAATACTAAAGTCTCCTTAAGCTATGCACTTAAGCAAAATATATTAATACAGGAGCTCTGACATCAGCAATGGATTATTCTACCAAGGAAATGTTGGCCAGGGGATCCAAGCCCCTCCCCCCAAAAAGGTAAAGGCTCCTTGCCTCTAAACTGGGATACCTGCAAGAAGAGAGGCAATAAGGCCCTGCTGTCAGAGACCTGACATTAACATGGGAAAGATGTATTGAGACCACACATGCAAGTGTACAGATGGTCTCTGGAATACCAGAAAGTGTTACCAAAAGCCATTAAACCAATAAAGCAAATATGGGTCTCCTTGAGTCAAGCAAGACTCCTCCGTCAGCACCAGCTATGCCTCACCTGCCTGGAAATACTGTGCAGCAGAGGCAGCCATATGCCCGCATATCCCAAATCTAATTGGCTATTGGCTCTCTCCTTAGAGGAATAACCCACAGCTGATGCCACAAGCTTACATCCTCTAATGGTTAGGAGATGTTATAAGCCACAGTAAGACCCTGTCATATTTAACAGGAAAAAAATGTAATTCATGGTTTAACATACCATCCAAACATCTGTGTCTATACCAAAGTAACCTACCATAACAATTAGTACTGTTTAAATACCTATATATCTAATTGCTTGTGCTTCATTAGTAGGATCGAAAGGTTATTCCTGGACAAACTGTCAGCCCATGAAAGGAAACAGCCAGAATTGACCAGAGTCCAAGACAACAGCTCCAGAGAAAGTAGACTGTTTTGCTTCTCATCCACCTGTGCCCCTTTTCTAAGCCTAGGGAACAATCTGCAGAAGAGGGGGCATGGTAGAATGTAAGGGCTGCGATTGGGGTGAATGGTGAAACTACAGCAATATAGTCTGGACACTCATTTGATCAACTTTATTGAACATACAAGCCCCCCCCTGCTGGATAGTGGGACCCATGGGCTGTGTGGGTTTGGGCACAACTGCTTGCAAATTGGTTTTACATGAAGGATGCTTGTACTCATAAATTATTACTTATTGTTAAAAAATGAAAAAAAAAAACTGAGAGAAAGATGCAAGACAGTTATGGCAGAATGCATGATCTGGGATGGGGTGGTGTGGGGTGGGGGGAAGGGAAAGGGAAATATGCTTGAACTGAATTGGAAAATGATGTATGAAATACACAAAGCATCAATAAAAAAATGAAAATTAAAAAAGAAAGATGGTAGCACCCTTCTCTTTTTGCTTTTAACTCTTCCCTACAAATTTATAAATGGAACTGTAAAGTTTCTCTAAAGAGCTTATTGTCTTGGGGCTGGAGAGATGGGTCAGTGTTTAAGAGCACCAACTGCTCTTCCAGAACACCCAGGTTCAATTCCCAGCACCCACTTGGTGGCTAAGAAGCATCTTTAAGCCGGGCATGGTGGTGCACGCCTTTAATCCTAGCACTTGGGAGGCAGAGGCAGGTGGATCTCTGTGAGTTCAAGGGCAGCCTGGTTTACAGAGTGAGTTCCAGGCCAGCTGGGGCTATAGGGAGACCCCCATCTCAAAAGACTAAATAAATAAAATAAATAACTTATTTTCTTAATCCAAAAATAGTGGACTGGTACATTGGTATAGAAAGATAGCACAGGAAAAGAACGTGCTCAAAGTCCCAGTACTAAAGCATGTGCAGGAAGGATGTGCCAGCCCAGTCATGTGATCATCAGCAGTAGAGTTTGGATCTGGAATTTTCCCCAGAGCCTTGTGTGTTGGAGGGTTGGTTCCCAGCCTGTGGTGCTGCTGAGAGTTGATGGAACTCTGAGGAGGTGGGTCTGAGGCAAGTTTTGGGTCAGTGGGGTTGTGTTTTTGAAGGAACTACTATAATACCAGACCCTTTGTATTGCTTCCTGGCTGCTGTGAGGTGAGGAGCTTTGCTCTGCAATGTGCTGCTATGATGTACTGCCTCAGTGCAGGGCAAAGAGCATTGGCACCAACTGACCGTGTGCTGAAGCTCTGAACTCAAATAAAGCTTTCCTCTTTTTAAGTTGACTATGTATTTTGTTATAGTAGCAGAAGAATAAAAAGCATAGCTTGTGTTGGAAGTCCCGTAAGCAGAGACTAAGAGATGCTGGGACTTCCCCCTCTACCTATTATGAGAACATGTATGTCATCCAGCTTCATGGTGGCTGTGTTGGCACTGAAGTCAAGACCCTTATAGGTTTGTGACTTTGCCAGTTAAGAGCTTCTATTTGATTCAAGATAGTTAGTGTTCTCCTGCATTCAGAGATGCAACCCATGTCTGCTGGATAAAAGGGAATTGGGGGAAAAGGGGGAAGGAGCACTGCCCCCAGCTATCTGGCAACCTTATAGGCTAGTGGTTGATTACCTTTCTCTAGCCCATCGGTTAGCACCCAATACCTACACCAGATAGGGAGCTATTGAATAGCTGCATCGCCTTCTAGCCTCAAGCCATACCTATGTCTTCCCTTACAAAGCTAGGCCTCCATATAGATATTTCAGTACACATGTTCTGCTGTGTCAGTCCAGGTGGCTAAGAGGGTTTGCTTAGTTTGTCCATGAACTCCTTTCAATTGACTTACATAGGAACCTGAGGGAAGACAGAGGAGACTGAGTCATGTGGATATTAATAAGAGAACATTCTGAGGTAGAAAGCGTGTGTGCTAAGGCCCTGAGGCAGAAGTCTTAAGAGCCTACCTAACACTTAGCCTTTGCTGTTGTCCTTCCCCACATTCTTGATCATATCCCTCACTTAGAGGACTTGGGGACCTGGATCACAGCATTCTTTATTTCTACGCACCCTATTTCCATCTTAAACAAGTCCCATGTTGGTATAGATAGTCCTCTAGACATGCCATTCTGGAGTGCTGGGGGACCTTGATCTTCTCCAGAAGGGCCATCTCAGTGGTGCACGTCTGTGGCTACATTCCAGCCTTGCTAACATTGAGCATTGCTCTCAGGTCCCAGATTCCGTCGTGCTCCTGGATCGTGGGCACAGCTTCCTATGTGCTCTCCATCTACTCTTGCCTTCCCATTGCCCATTCCTCCCAGATGACTTTCATAAAAGGTGGGTGAGTTCATGTCACTTCTCTGATAAAAGATCCAGACCATTGCCACTTAGCCAACCAATTCCAGAGAATTCCAGAGAACTCACAATGACTCTCTATACCTAAGACCTTTCTACCCAGCCAACTTATCCTTCAGTTTGGGGGTCTTTGTGCACACCCTCTTCTTTCCCTGAAACAATTTTCTCCTAATGTCTTCAAGGCTCCCTGCCTGTTTCCTTCATATAACCTCAAGAAGTCAGTTTATCAGAAAGATTTCCCCTTATGAGTTTTGCCCTAGCCTGGCTCTGCCTGCCCAAGACTCTCTATGGCTAACTGGGCTTTGCTCTCCTTCATGCCACTTTCTCCCTGCTTCTTGGCTTGTCAGTGTTGTTTGTTTATCAGCTTTTCTCTCCAATAGAACTTGAGCCTGTCGGGGCAGGGCCTTCAGCTGGTGAGTCTGCTGCTCTCCCACGTCCTGCACCTGACACGGTGCTCAGCTCATAACTGATGCTTGTTAAGGAGCTGTTGGATGAGTAAACAGACTCTGTTCTACCACAGTTGCCTCATTCTCTGACTCCCCTTAAATCTACTCTTTGACTTCATGGAAACCATCAGTTCCCTCAAGGTTAAATGAAATCACACTGGTAATAATCATTTAAAATTAATGTGGTTTTTACTTCAATGCCCAATATAAGTATTTTCATGCATTATTCAGTTTAATTCATATGGTTGATAGTCTTATTATCCAGACATCACATTTAGGGAACCAAGTTCTCAGTCTAGCTGTGACTTCAAGGGATATCATCCAATTACTCCAGGGCACATGTGTGGAGGTCAGAAGACAATTGAAGGAGGTCAGAAGACAGCCTTCTCTCCTCCTAACATATGTGGGTCCCAGGGATCAAACTCAGGTCATCAGGCTTAGCCACAAGTACTTTTACTCCCTGAGCCATCTTGCCTGCCCAGTCCTTTTATTTTTCTTCAATAGTGGGTACTGCACCCAGAGCCTCACGCATGCTAAACCATCAAGCTATATCTCCAGCTATATCCCTGAACTTTCTCTGTAGCCTAGTCAGTCCTTGACTTTGCAATCTTCCTACCTAGGCCTCCTTCCACAGCTGCTGGGATTACAGTCTTGTACCACCAGCCCTTCTCAATCATCACAACAGCAGCTTCACTGTCTCATGTTTAGACTCTAGGGTCCCCAGCATAAAACTGTTCCAGACCTTGATCAAAGGAACAGTTAGCCTGCCTTGCTCTATCTGCTAGCTAGATACTTAGCATTGCTGAACTGAAAAGGAAAAAAAGCAATTGCCTCCCTGCAGATGTATATATGTGTCTATGTGTATGTGTTTAAATATTATGCACATTGGCTCTGGGTTTATGGTCTCTGAGACACCTAATTTACTGTGTCAATGCAGAATGTCCAATGTACCCAGTTACTCAATCAGACAGGAATGTAGGTCTGATTGTGAAGGTCTTTCATGGATGGTATTAGCACCTACAATCAACTGGATAAGTAAAAGAAATAGTCTTCATAATGTGGGTGGGCCTGTCCCAATCTGTTGGAACACCTTAAAAGCAACACCAAGTCTTCCTTAAAGAAAATTTTGGCTCCAAGCTATAGTATTCACTCCTGCCTGAACCTCAGCCTCCAGCTCTGCCCTGCCGATTTCAATTCCTTGAACTAAGTCTCTGTGTATAGAATGTGTGCATGTATGTATAACGTAGATTTGCACATATGTGTGCACACATACACATTTACATCCATCCTACTCCTTCTCTGGAAAACCCTGACTTGTATGGTCTCTATCTCCATTGGCTCGTCGGTATCTCTCAGCAACTCTTCATTGTCTCTGCTTTGATTTCAGAAAGACTATAAGGGATATTAGATTTGAACTTTAGATTCTAACCTCAAGATGAGTACCTCTCTCCTTGTAGCCATTCTTGCCCTTTTCTATCAACACTGACCATAAATCCCAGGAAGAATATCTATGAGAACCACACCCTCTCTGTCCTGTCCATAGGAAAAGATGCCAAGTCTAAGCAGAATGAAATGTACATTAATTTTTTTTGGTCCCTCTCCATCCTTTTCCCTTTCTTTCCAAAAACTGTTCTTCTTTTGCCATTTGGTGCCAATATTCTATCCCAATCTGCCTATTAGATGATAAGTAGCTCCCGTTGATTCATTCTACATACACTATATCCCCTGGAACAAGGCCTATAGAATTGATGTAGGATTGGGCACAGGCCCAACAGAGCCTTTCCCCCATAGGTTTTTGGATTGATGATGGAGGAGCAAGTCTTGCTCCTTGTGCATCACGCTGAGCTCTAAGGGTAACTCAGGGTCTGCCAATGGTCATCTCCACCACAAAGAGCATGAAATGATCAAACAGGCAACCACAGGGAGGGAGAGAAAATCCCAATTGTGTTGTTTAAGTGCCAGGAATCTCCCTCTCTTGGAACTTTTGTTCCAAGTTCCAGTTCATTGAGTTATTATATTTATGTATTTTAATTTAACTTACTCTGTGTCCCTCAGACATGTATACCAAACTTCTAACTATTATGGAGGTAAATTTCCCAAACATATTGAACCAGGACTTTATCACCTGGAGAGACTAAGGGCCAGAATCAATCCCCTGATATGCCACATTTAACAGCGTGGTACAAAGCATCTCTGTGGCCACTGTCCCTACAAGATGGGCACCAACTTTCAGTGGACAGCCCCAGGTTGGAGGATCTGATGAACATCAGATCTAGTTACTACTAGAGACATGAGGTTTTTTTTTTTCCACTAGGGTCAGGCTCTGTTTAATCGGGGGCTGATTCTTGAGAGCCATTAGTGTGGATGCAGGAAGGTGGCTTGTGGGAGATGGACGAGGGGCAAGGAAGGGAGCGTTTAGAACGCAGCATAAATGCATACAGATGTTTGAAGTCAAAAGTATTCATGTTTAGAAGACTTAATTTTACAAGATGTTCCCATTGGAGAAAATTGGGTCAAGAGTACAGGACAGAATTATTTCCAACACGTGTCCATCATGATCTCACATGATGGATGATATAGATAGGAAAAAAATGCAGGAGCAGAAAAGTGGGCCTGGCATGGTAACACACACCTTTAATCCCAGAACTCGGGAGGCAGAGGCAGGTGGATCTCTGTGAGTTCAAGGCCAGCATGGTTTATACAGTGAGTTCCAGGACAGCTGGGGCTACAGGGAGACCCTGTCTCAAAAAGACAAAAAGGAAAAGGCAGGACAATGCCTTACTTTCCCCCTTAATTTAATAGCACCAACACCAAGTTATTCTAAGCAGAATAGAAGGACCAAACTCAGCTGCCACATTCAGGGGCTCAGTTCAAGGTCATCGTTGTCGGTCAGACTGTTGCAGCTTCCCAGTGGATCCCATGCCTCTGACCTTGCCTTGCTCTCTCTGCACTGGACTATCAGAATGACGTGTCTTAAATGCAATCTCATGCCATTCCTCTGATTAAAATCTCCCAAGGGCTCCCTTCAGGAAGACACAGTGAAAACTGTGTTAACGTGGAGACCTATTGCTATGTTTTACTCATTCTTGCAGTTGTCTGGTATGCTGGTAGCTCCCTGTTTCCCGGGGCATCTTGCTTATCCTTCAAGGTCCAGCTCACACGGCTTCTTTCAGGTTAAGCTTCCTTGGTATGTTTATTCAAAATTACTGGCCCCTCCAATCCCAGGACACGCATGCTTTATGTCTATGGACATACAACTTGCTTTTCCTTCCTCTCCAGTGGAGCTCCCGGCCCATATAAATAGGGGTTTATGAGAATACACATGGTCCCAATTTTTGATTGTCTGTCTTACTGTTTATCAACTTTATGATAATTCACAGGGGATATCCTTCAGCAAAAACCTACTTCAGATTTTGAATTTTGACTTTGCAGTGGGCTAGCGATGCACAATACTGACCTCTCTTGGTTGTGAGGCTAACAGTAATCCAGCCACATGACCAGGAGGGCAAACAACCAGTCTTCCAGTGCACCGTACTGCTAGTCAGGTATAGCAATGCACTTTTGACATACAACATTTCCAACTTATGACAGGTTGACCTAAATGCAGCTCCATCATAAATGGAGGGAAATTGGCAGTTTGTTGAATGGCTGGTAGGGAAGGATCTCCAAAGGCTTTAAAATTCCTATTACCCAAAATACCGAATATTATAATAAAGAAAAAAGTGACTAAAGGTACTTCCCACCAAACTCTGTACTATGAAACTAAAGGGAGAAATAAGATTCATTTTGATTCAACATGTGGGTTCAAATAATGAGGTTCACACAGTGTCTTAGTGTCTTAAAGCTCTAACATGACTGCAAGGATCATTTCCTTCAAAACAAATCCAACCTAATTTCAAGAGCAGGAATGGATGGGAGCTGGATGTGGACTTGGTGGATCTGTCCTAGACAACAGTGCTTCTCGGAAGGTCAAGGGCATAAGAATCATTTGCCTGGGGACCCTGTAAAAGATTCTGATTCAGAGGTTTGAGTTGGGATACCTGGTTCTACTTGTCAAGCTTTGGATCCACTGGTGCCTCTGTGCCACTGACCATGTTGAGAATACCAGGCTGTACAGGATGTGCACATGGAAACAGTGATAGCTCTCAGGTCTCTAAACCTGACATCAAATCAGAGCTCATAGAAGAGTTTCTCCTTTCATCTAGGCACACCGAGTCATGTGCCCTACTGTAGCCAGTCAGAAGACAGAGGAATCCCATTCTCAACCTGCCACACTTTGATATGACATCTAGTTCTGAAGCTTTCACAGCTGCTAAGATGTGTCAAACAAGAATATACCAATTAAAAAATACTACTGTGGATGTACAAATTATAATGTGCTTTAGGAACTGCTAAATGGCTAATTAAGAATTCATTCAGTGGCTTTTTCAGTTTTTCCCTTTTGAAATTCAGGGACTGCAGTTGATTACTCTTGGGGTAAGGGGTGGGCATTTGCTATAGCTTTGGATTTGTACTCGTTCTTAGTTTTCAACAACAAAGTGAAAAGTGAAAATTACATTGAAACACCTTTGACTCTGAGGAATTTGCTTTTAAGCAAGAAAACTCGATTCTACAAAGTCCTTATTTCTTCAGAGACTTCCAGACTAGCCTTCACAGCAGCAAAATCCCCAAAATTAATGGTTATAAGCACAAAAATATGGTACTAAAAGGCTCATTATGGAATAAACCTAAGTGTTCATCAATAGGCACTTTAGTATATAAAGAAGATATAAAATCACAGATTCTTAGAAGCTAATAAACATGAGAAAATAGATGCAATTTATTGAACCAGGAAATTAAAATGTTAATAAGATTTGATTATTCTATGGCATAATTTTATGTTTTTAAGCAGTATAGAATGTTCACAACATTATATTAGATAGCTTCAAAACTGGTACTTACAGGATAGGATACTGCATTTTTTTCCAAAGTGAATAGTTAAACAAATACGACCCATAGCAGGTCTTGATCAAGCCTGGGGCAGCTTCCATATACCCTAGATTGGCATGCACTAGAATGAGGATGAGAATTCTCATTCATTAGGGCAGAATACACACAGAGAGGCTCAACCCTATTAGGAGCTTGTGTGGTCCCATTAGTTCATTATACACACCTTCAACTGGAGGGTTTTTTGTTTGTTTTTGTTGAGGATGATAATATGTCACTAGGCTTTAGTGAGTGAATAGGGGAAACTGGGAATTTGCCATCCAACATGGTAAACCTTTAATGTTTTTATGAAGGAGCAAACATTTTGGTGACAATTCTGTCAGGTTTAAAGGTATAGTGAGAGCTCAGCAGTTAAGAGCACTAGCTACTCTTAACACATGGGGTAGCTAACAACTGTCCATAGCTTCAGTTCCAGGGGATCTGACACCCACTTCTGACTTCTCCAGGCATTCCAAGATACAGGTGCACTCACATACATGCAAACAATACACTCATACACATAAAAATAAGATAAAAGTAATAAACAAAATATTAAGGCTTTGAGTCAGAGAATAGCTGCTGAATTCCAGGGTGTGGCTTTCACACACATGTGTCTACTCTCAGGCCCTCCCCTCTTTGCTGTGGAGGGAATAGGAAGGCCCACTTGAGTTTATGGAGCAGCAGGCTGGGTGATCTCACTACTAGGAGTCTGAGATCAAAGATCTATAAATCTCCAGAAATGAAATGTAAAACTCTACGTATTGATGCCTACAGGTCTGTGGGAATCAGGACCTGTGCCTTTCAGCAGTCTCAGGGTATAAGGTGCCCTGGAAAACAGTGATGAGAAAAAAAAACCAAACAAAACAAAAAAAAAAAAAAAAAACCAGTGATGAGTTCCTGATGTCCAACTCTATGTATTGATGCCTACAGGTCTGTGGGAATCAGGACCTGTGCCTTTCAGCAGTCTCAAAGTACAAGGTGCCCTGGAAAACAGTGATGAGTTCCTGATGTCCAACTTTCAAAAGCAGGAGAGATAAATTTGAGCACATGAGTTGGAGGTTATAATAAAATGTATAAAGATGTTTTCACGCAGCCAACTCAAATATACAAATAAAGTCACATAGAACAAGAAAACTCAGCACCTCTAAAGTATACACACAGTCCTCTTATCTGAGGCTGCACATTTGACCTCCCCTCCCATTGCCTTATCCCAGTTGTCAAGAGTAGAAATCTCAACCAGAAAAACAAATGTTTTCTGTGTGCTTCATGACCAAATAATTGGATGCCCCCCCAGACTGCTCTTCTGCCTCTACATGCAGGTGGCTCTCAAACTTGAGTGAATCTGGGGTGCTTATTAGCCCTGCAGATCTTGGGAACTCTCCCCATATATCTGGAGTACCAGCCTAAACTCACTTAACCCAGCCTACCCCCAGAGCTAAGGATAGAACCCATCACAAGCTAGCTAAGCACTGAGCTACCCCACTGGCCCTTAATTTTTTAAAATTACATGTATGTGTCAGGTGCCTTGGAAGCCAGAGATCAGATATCCTGGGCCTGGAGCTACAGGTGGTTACAAGCCACCCAAATGGATGCCGAGAACCAAATTCTTCTAGAAGAGTACGTGCTCTTAATTCCTGTACCATCTCTCCAGCCCCTCCCCATACCCAACACTTAGTATTTTGAAACAGGATCTCTTTGTAACCTGGGCTGCCCTTAAAGTCAGGATCCTCCTGCCTCAGTCTCCTGAGTGCTGGGATTCCAAGTGTGTGCCACCATGCTCAGCAAGGCTTCCATTTTTAATAAGCTTCTTGGATTGTTTGGATGCAGAATGTGATCCTTCCCACTACAAAACCCCCTTCTGGATCAGCTGAAGCAATCACATTTCTCCTTTGGAGCAAACCACTTTTCAGCCACTGGCATGAGACCTATCTGCCATCTAAATGGCCCTTGTTTATTCCTAGATTAGGCAGTGCCACTCTGCCTTGTTTATTTCAGCCAGACTTTCAGGATTACACCTTCATGAATGGTTTTTCAATGGATCGCAGTCCCTTGAACCATAACCAATATATGTTCTCAGCAGAGATGCTACTTAACATGCTAATTAGAAGTTAAACTCAAGCAGATTTCGTCACAACCTTATCACCGACAAGGACTAATGACTCTAATGAATTAGAACTTTAAAACAGTCTATTAGAGGTGGTGATTAGAGGTGTGATCAAGTACTGGCTAATGAATCTAATTATTGAACTTCAGTGCTATACTATGCTTTGGTTTGAAAGCAGTACAAGAATCTCTTTAAGGGAGTGAAGTTACCTGTGAGATCATGTCAAGGCCAGGCTCATTAGACCGTACCATCAGTGCCTTCCCCAGAAAGCAACTGGCAAGAATAGCTGAGAGGTTTCCCTTGTAGGGCTGAAAGGCCAATCATTTGTTTTCCAAGTTCTTTGTGAACTCTAATGAGAAAATTTCATCAACAAATCTGAACTCTTGAAGAGGAAGTCTTTATAGAATCCTAAGGAGTTTTAATTAGCATGTAGCTAACCCTCATTAATTTGGATTCTATAAACAAAAAATTCTAATTTGTTCAGAAACTACCACGAAGAGAGAACTTTTGCTATAAAGAAAGGCCTTTTGAAGTAAATTAATGAGATAAATAAAACTGCTCAGGACGTATTTAGCCTTAATGAGTTCTAAGGTTTAGAGCTGAAGATCTTTCAGTTGAGATGATCTGTTCAGGGTTACATGTTCAGTAAACACAATCAGCACTTCAGGCTCCCATCTTCCAGTCTAGAACTCTCTTTATCCTATTGATCATTATTAATAATAGCTCTGTTGGTCAGAAGTACATCTTACAGTACTCAGTGCTTATGGGAAAATTAGCCAAAGCCCAGATATTACACAGGCACACTTGGTGACAGTTTACAGAATCAGTCTGCCCTTCTGCTTTGCAAACTTACCATGCTTCTTCCGTTGATAGTGGACCATGTCTGTCACTGCCCTGAACCAGAAATTCAGCTTCTCAAGACCCCAGGTTGTAGTGGGGAAGGTTCTGGTAGCCTTTGTTTTCACAGAACTAGGAACTGAACCCATGTAGGCACTCTGCCACTGAGCCACATTCCCAGCTTGCATCATGCTGAGTCTTTGGGGACAGGAACTGGATCTATTCCACCCTGTACTCTATCTTGAGAATTCCTGGATAAGGAAAATGCCACACCACAAATATCCATAAAGAAAACATAGGGCTCATAGCAGCTGTGACAGCTGTGAGGGCTTGAATGGATGCTAAGACATACAACAGAAGCAGAGCTCTCTAAGAGGAGAGAGAAGGATGCCAGGATGGCTCAGAAGGTGCCATTTACCTGGAGAATCCCTTGGCCTGGGATAGGGCTGTCACCCTTACAAACTCATGATCCAGCTTGGATAGGCAGAGCATATTCATTTCTTGGAGTTAAAGATAATTAATTCACATTAATCCAAGTCTAGCCAAAGATGCTAATTCATGAAATATCATACATAAATTCAAGGACTATCACACTACGAGCCTCCTGTCAGTAGATTAGTTCCCATTTTTCTGAAATAAATTACAATGTAAGTCAAATCTACAGGTTGCTCAGTAACCATGAAAACAGAATAGAAATGATCAGTAATGAATTCTGATACCATATATATATATATATTAGGGATGCAGCAGACTGGTTTACTTGTCTACCTTCTACCCTTGATGGTTAGTATTAATTTTGTCGACTTGATGGAATCTAGAATCCACTGGGAGATGAGTTTCTGGGCATGCCCGTAGGGGATTATCTTGACAGCATCCATGGAGATGGGAAGAGCAGCCCACCGAAGGGATGCCGCTCCGTGCTGGGCCCTGGATTGTGTACCAGAGAAAGGGAGGTGATCAGCAACCGTGCATTGCTGTGCTCTTCTCACTGCAGTCATAATATGACTAGCTGCTTCGAGCTCCTATTGCTGTGCTTTCCTTGACATGATAGACTGTACCTTGAATTCTGAGTTAATGTAAATCCTTTCTCCCTTAAGTTGTTTTTGTCAGAGTATTTTACTATAGCAATAGGAAGGAAACTCAAACACTACTGAATTATTCTTTTCTTTTTTCTTGCCATCACTTCTCCATATATATAATACATGTATATATTACTCTATTTTTCCTTGAATAGAAGAATAGATCTAGCAAAGATGATTTAGATAAATTAGCTTCATTAAGTAATAAAAATACACACAGTAAATGATCATTATCATTCTTTCCAGGATTAAACATCAGATCTAAAGTCATAGAGATCTCCTGGCCTTTCTTCATGAGCATAAGATGACTGCTAAAGTTACTGTGACCATCCCTGGAGCACAAGAAAGAGGAAAGTACCCCCAAAGAAGAAGAGGACTTGGGGTGCCAACACTTTGTACAGAAATCATCAGCAGGTTTATGCTTATGTGTCTTTTCTAAGTCACATGGCCTTGGCCATCCCTGTATGCTAGGAAGTTTGGGAACGGAGTGTTGTAGTTGAGTCACTGTAAAAACAGATGTTCCTGTTATGAAGAAAAGTAAGAAGGGTAATGTATGACATTATGCAAAATTTTAAAGATATAAATTATAATTTGGAGGCATGTACTAAAAGCAGTAGGAGAATTTTTTCCTTTTCTGGTCCAAGGCATGAATTCATGATGAACTCTTAGGGGTTTTACTAGGACCAGATTTATGAACAGAAGCAACGTGAGGGTCAGAGCTAACTGGAATGAAGACTCACCATCCTCCCAGGAGCTAGGCCGAGTCTTGATAGAGTTCTCAGACGTGTGCGTGTCTCTCAGAGGAGGGGGCTGCTGATTTTAACAGGGAAGGTGCAGGGAAGCGAGGCAGTTTGAGCACATGAAGCATTGAATCCTTGTGTCTCCATTCCACTTCACGTGGTTCCATTTGTTTCTTACCAAAACCCCAACTTTCACTTAAGAATCTGCCAATCTGTGAATTAGGCCTGCATGGGATTAGAGTATGAGACCAAGCTCAGCTTTCTTGACTCTAGCTACAAGAGACGATAGTGTTTTAGGCAAATCATAAATTCTCTTCTTCAGTCACCTGAATTGAGGCAACGCCTTAAAATTTTGAGCTTGTGTTGGTGTGCCTGTGCATGTGTGTGTGTGTGTGTGTATGTGTGTGTGTGTTTGTGTGCGGTGTGTGTAGGGACTTGCATATATTAGGCAACTGTTTTACTACTACTAAACTATGACTTTCTATACTCCCTTATTTTTCTTTCTCTAAGCTTTCTAGCACAAATGCATGTGCCCAGAAGAGCCACTGTTCTTAACATGTTACATAGAAGCAGTGCTTGAATTCACAAAACATTGCCTTTACTAGGCACTTGAGTCCAATTAACTATAGACAATATTTAAGAAAATGTTTTTCACATGTCTTCAATACAAGTAAACCAAATAACTAATCTCAGATTCCCAGTTCCTTGACATTCTGTCCGTGTAAATATTTCCAGCAGTTACTATTTTTAGCTATAAAAACATAACCAACTTTAACCAGGCTAAGTGGGGATGGATGGGGGTGTCAGTGGGTGTCTCAGAGAGGTTCTGGGGACCCTGGAGAGCAGGATTGGCTTCTGCAGAGCCAGGAGCACAAGGTGGGAAAAGAGCCTTCAGTTCTACCACAGACACTGGCACTCTGTACGTGGCGCCAACACTGCTTGGTTCTGGATTCTACAAAGTCCATCTACATCACTAGTGAAGACTCATAGTGGAACAGGCTATCCACCACAGCCTCTGTACAGCACTGAGAAGGGACTCAGCTATCACTGCTGCTGGCAACCACCTGATGAGTGAAGGAAGGCAATGTTAGGTTCAAGAAGATAAGCAGGAAAGCTGAGCACCAATGGAAGAGGCTGATTCCCTGAGTTGAGCTGTGAAATCAGAGTAACTTAAACCCATTCTAGTGCTCACCTTGGCAGCACACATTACAATAAAAAAAAATGGGGTTATAAAGATGGCTCAGTGGTTAAGAGCACTGGTTTCTCTGTCAGAGGACCTGGGATAGATTCCCAGCACCCACATGGCAGGTAACAACCATCTGTAACTCCAGTTCCAGGGGAATCTGGGTTAGGGTTCAGGTTAACCCGTGGGCATTGCATGACACAGGTATACTTACATATATGTGCAGGCAATATACTCATACACATAAAATTTAAAAATTAAAACAAAGTTTGGAAAATTAGTATGTCACCTACACAAGGATAACACACAAGTTCTGTGAGTAACCCATATGTTTCAGAATCTGAATTCATATATGCATATATGTGGATATATGTATGCATACATATACATGTATATAAAACATGAAATCAGGAAAGGACTATTTTGGGGGAGGAGAATCAACAGTGGGAGGATGAGGGGGCTGAACATGAACAAAGCATAATGATACACACATATGAAAATGTCATGATGAAATTCATTATTTTCATGCCATTAATTGAAAAGGCTACTGGCTCTATATCGATTTTCTGTTTTCTAGCAAAGTGAGGAAATGCATGATTACTTATGCCATCTGAACTTTTCTTTGTAATGTCTGCAGTGGTGTCCTACTTGATTTGAGGTACACCTGCTTTCCAGATATACCCAGTGTCTTTGATTCAGCATAGTCTTCTCTTGCATTGTGCTTGAAGGGGAGGCACTGCGTACCATGGTGTGCAGGGTTTCTATTTTGTTCCATGAGCTGCCTGTTCTTAAACTTTAACAAGCATTAGAACAAGTGGGGAATGTTCATCTAGAAGAAGGCAAACATAGAACCCATTTAATGCCATACAAAGAAGTCCAGATCTAAATCTAAACATACAATAATAAATTTATCAGAATTTCAGTGGAAATGTATGTAATTCTAGAGACATAACAAGATGGGAGACTTGAAATCACAAAAAGAAGACAGGTATTTGGTTATCAAAATTTGTCATCAAAAATCAAAGAAGCAATAGACAGAATTGGAAAGTATTTCCATAATACGTGACAGAGTCAACATCCTAAACTGATAAGGATAAAAGCCATTTAATGGGGTAAAAGGAGAAGTGCATGGATAGTTTAGTGACCAAAGACTATGTTCAAATGAGTCTAATGAGCACAAGAGTGTGCCACCTCGCTAGCAGTTAGTAACAAGAGGTTCACCAAAAATATTCACCAACATTTTAGAAGTGATAACTAACTTTCAGTGGAGATGAAGGGTCACGAGTGGCAGGTGCTGCGGGTAGACATGTACAGTCAAGCCTTCGCCCATTCCATATTTACGGACTTGCCAACACACTCAACTCTATTTGCAGCCCCCAAATCAATCTTGTTACACTTCTGTGGCCATTTGTATCATGCGAAGATATACTCAGGGTGTCAAAAATTTTGAGTCACTCAACGAACATGTCCCTAGCCAAAGTGGAGAAAGGTGACACTGCCTGGTTGCTCTGGCCCTTATACTATAAATAGGTGTCCTTTGATCCTTGTTTATTTCTTTGCTGGTGTTATGTTGTTTTTAAATGACAACCTGCACCCCCGCCTAAAGCTTAATGTAGTGCTGTCTAGTATTCCTAGCTACAAGGCTGGGTGGTACCTTATAGAGAAAATATATGTTTTGGACAAGCTTTGATCACATGTGAGATGTATTAGAGAGTCAACAGCATGCCATTAATAAACTGTCTTTAAATATAATTACTCATAAAACAAGCTATAAACAGAAACTTGCAGGAATTTCATCTGTATCTACTTGAAAGTTAATCATTAATATATTAAGTCAATGTGTTTCATACTAATACAATGGTCTAGTATTTCATACTTTGGCATTCAAGGTGATTTTATAACACATAAGCAAGCATAGTGATAATTGGCTTAATTTGCTCCAGGTATTTAGGAAAGTAATATTACTACACTAATAACATTTAAAATGTGCTTTGATCCCAGAAGTACCATCTCTGCTAATTTCTCTCTCCTAATAAAGGCATCTGTAATGTCAATGAAGTAAAATATGAATGACAATAGGGAGCTCTCTGGTACTCATCAATGGACACAAGCTTGATTATTTTCATATGTACATGCTATGGAAAATTACATCACAAGTAAAGAGTATGTGTACATAATTCTTCAAAATTCTTCTCAGCTTTCTCTTATGCTACTTGTTGATGATTGTGCTCATATTTAGTCTTAGAGTCCCCCCCCCCACAATGGGCTGTATTTCTGGCAATCTGACACAACCATGGTGTTTGTGTATAAACCTATGTGAATGCATTTTATACATAGTTTTTTTTTAAAATCTCAATGATTTTCTTTATGACTTGAAAAAAGTAAACTTTAAAATGTAATGGATAGGACCCAGGCTATAAAAATAAGCAACAGAAGAAAAAAGTCAAAACAAAACAGCCAAAACTAAAAAAAAAAAAAGGTGCACATCTTAATGATCACATAATAGGGACTACTGTATCTTTCTGACTTCACTTGGACATGAAGATACCCCTGTGGGTATCTGAAGACAAGATAAAAGTCTGACATCTCTGCCTTTACTTTGTATCCTTTTCAATCTGAGTCTTTAGGTCAGATTCCTGCTCAACTCTGTACATGGAAATGTTCATCATTTAAAGGGTGATGTCAACAAGGTATTTTTAAGATTTGAAGGGGTACAACAGTCAACAGATTTTCAGCCACCAGCTTTTACTGCATTCCATCTGGGCCACTGAAACAGAGCTTTGAATTCCTCGTTGCTTCACCGAAGGAACTACCTTCTCCTCTTTCTGAATTGTCCTTTTTATGAGTCGTACTCTCCTGCAGTCATTTGGATCCCAGGAACAGCCACCTTTGCAGAAGGATCACCCCTGAGATGGGACTGTCCTCCCCTTAAGTGGGAACAATTACTTGATGAAAGAACTGAGGACAATCCCCTAAACAGAAGCAATCATCTCTCTTGGTGGGAAGCAAAGTGCCCCCTTCAAGTGATCACTTCTCCAGGACCAGACCTCAAATAATGGTCAACCAGACCAGGGGCTGGACCAGCGCTGCTTTACTAAGCATACTTCCCACCCCCTGACCCAACTTTCCCCCTACTTAAACCAGAGACAGAGTTGGGATGCTTGGTCCCCCTTGTCTTCCCAGTAGAGCTACAGTGAACAGAATTCCTTTCATGCTCCCCACATTATTATTTGCCAGTCAATTTGAAGTGTGAGTGGTTGGACCTGGTATAGCCTCCTGAAATTAGGCCCCCTTATGCCCAAGGACTCCAGAAATGACTCTATTTATGTTTGGACAAGTGTAGCGAATGAGATGGAAGGATGCTCACCAGGTGACTAGTACCATTACCTCAGGGTGAAGAGAGAGGGACAGGAAGAGGAGCTCAGTGCCTTTCATAGCTGTTTAAGTCTTCAGTAGATTTAGGACTCCACCAGTAGCAGGATGACTCTGTACCTTGTGCATGTAAACACCAACCACTGTCCAGGAGACACAAACTGATGAGAAACTTATTCCTAAATGTAGCGGTGCCACTATATGTGTTTATCAAAGTAAAGTGGGACTGTCTGAGCTCATGGGCATATTATTATATCAGGAAAACCGGGCCTGAGAACTTATCAAACACAATAGACCAATGAAGAGTACAACTCCCTCACCTGGGTCCCATAACAGGGAGGATACCAGCACCTCCATGGGGGTGGCCCCACCGGTGTGGCCAGCGACAGGCCAAGATCTCCCAGCTATACAGGGACTTTTACCTTGCCTCCCTCGCCACTGCTGACACGGCCCACTCGAGCTGCTGACCATCTGTCCATCTGGCCTTCATCCTTCCCTTCACCTCCGGGACCTCCTTGGGCACTCATGTTTTGGCAGCCCATCTCAACCCTGAGGCTAAGCTCAACTCTGACCCTGTGGCTTGGGTTCTACGGCAGTGCTTCCAGCAGCAACTCTCAACAGAGATCTTTATCTCCCCACCCCATTCCAGAGACTCTGCATCTGTTTTCTGCCTCTGCCTCCTCAAGCTCCTTGAATTCTACTGCAGCTTTCTTAATCCTCTGTAGCCATTCAATAACCTAAAAATACACACATATATTTTATAAATACATATATGTGCAATGCAATCTGAGACTTAATATTAGTAGTTAAAATTGGAACAGAAGAACCTGTGTTCATGGTGAGGCACCTCAAGATTACCCATAGCTGTGTCATATTACGAGCTGCAGCTGAGCCCATAAGTTAAAACTTTAAGAATGGGAATAAAAGACATTTAAGCTGGGCATGGTAGCACACACCTTTAATCCCAACACTTGGGAGACAGAGGCAGGAGGCTCTCTGCAAGTTTAAGGCCAGCCTGGTCTACATAGTGAATTCCAGGTTAGCTGGGACTAAAGGGAGAGCCGATCTCAAAAAGACAAAAAAAAAAAAAAAAAAAAAGTTGAATTCAACTGTACTGGGAAGGAGTTTTGAGAACGGGTCAGCGTGTACCTGGTTGCTTAGAAACTAACTCATTCTGCATGGCTTCTGTACTTTATGCTTGGCTTGCTTTTAGAGAATAGGAATTGTTAGAGGGCTTACCACCCCTAAGCTTGGGAAGTTAAACTTTCCACCCTGGATATGGTTTTTCATGTATAAATGCCTCCCAACTGTGACTGAGCGCTATACACCTGGGACTTAGGGTCCAATGTGTGTAGTCATCAGCTGACTAAAGACTTTCTATTGGCCTCAATAGAGACCTCAATAGAAGACCTGGGTGGTCTTCTCTGGTGAAATTACCACATTACTGTTTACCAACATTTAGTTATAGAGATTATCTGGGTTGGGGCAAGAGAGATGGCTCAGGGGTTAAGAGCACTGGCTGCTCTTGCAGAGGACCTGATTTTGAGTCTTAGCACCCGCATAGTGTCCCAGGGTATCTTTGGCCCTCTCTGGCCTTCTCGGGCATTGAATGCTTGTGGTGCACTCACATACATGCAGGCAAAGTATTCGTACACTAAAATAAAAGTCAGTCAATCAAAAAAGAGAGTATCTAGCAAATTATAGGCAATGAAACCAATGTAATTTGCGAATTTATTCATATTCAGTAAATTCTGACATTTTGGAAAGACACAAACATGTCCAGCTATGTTTCTGACAGGGTGTGTATGACATTATCCATTCTTAGTCATAATGCATCTATTTTTAAATAGCTTAAGAGAAACTGTAGAAATGGAAAGTCAGTTGAATAAAAACAAAATGCAGTTTCTTTGAACCCATCCCAAGGTAGTTTCTGGTTCATGTAGTAAACCCCAGGCCATCTTCTCAGCCTGTCTAGAGAAGCTCTGGGCTGGCTT
Organism: Rhizomys pruinosus; assembly: GCA_009823505.1. Lineage (NCBI taxonomy): Eukaryota > Metazoa > Chordata > Mammalia > Rodentia > Spalacidae > Rhizomys > Rhizomys pruinosus. The sequence continues at coordinate 282,154 of VZQC01004797.1, forward strand.
CAGTCCCTACACAGCCATGCTCCCTATAGCAGCACAACGCAGGAGGCCAGTAAACCAGAGTGCAGGGTCTTCCACCTCCAGGAGATGGCTCCCTTTAACACTGATTGTAGTTGGGGATGTTCCTTTTTTTTAAATATATATATATATATATATATATTATCAAATCTAGACCCATGTCCCCCCATCCCCCCACCCCATCAGAGCTCATGCATTCTGCCAAACATGCTATTCATCTCTTTCTCAGTCTTTCCCAATATTCTCCATGTAGAAGTTGAGTATTTTGAGCAGAAGTTCACTGTTTCAGTCAGTTCTTTGATGCAGTCCTTTCTGTTGTTATTGTTGTTGTTGTTGTTGTTTCCAATATGCATCATTCCTAACTGCTTTGGACAAAAGCTCAAGGGGCCATGCACAAGAAATACTCATAACTAGGTCATTGACACTAGCATCCACAGATGAGGGATACCATTCGTTGTTTGTTTTTCTAGGATTGTGTTACTTCACTCAGCATGATGTCCTCTAGCTACAACCATTTTCCTGCAAAGCTCATGATGTCGTCTTTCTTTACTGCTGCATAGAACTCCATTGTGTAGATGTACCACATTTTCTGTATCCACTCATCAGTTGAGGGGCATTTGGGTTGGTTCCAGCTCCTTGCTATTGTGAAGAGAGCTGAAATAAACATGGCTGAGCATGTATCTCTGCGGTGGGGTGAGTCTTGAGGGTACATTCTTACACTCCTCAACTATACATTGATTGGTAATGTGCTCTTTTCTGACCATGTATGGCTAATGTCATCCACTGTCTGTAGGTTTTCCCTCATTTAATCCTTGGCAGCCAACACGATTTCCTTATGTATTAGAGAAAGAGGTCTGTCATCACCCCATGAATAGACAATTTTGCCAGTTTCCTTATAAGGGGTCTTATTAGGACAGGAGAAGCCATCACTGTAAATGAAAACATACCTTCATTGAGCCTTGCGAAATAATTTGTTTTTATCACCGGGTGTGGTGGTACACTCTTTTAACCGCAGCACTTGGGAGGCAGAGGCAGCTGGATCTGTGTGAGTTCAAGGCCAACCTAGTCTACAGGCCAGCTGGGGCAATGGGGGATCCTGTCTCAAAAAGACCAAACAACAACAAAAAGAATTTATCTTTACCGGGGCTAGAGAGATAGCCTAGCGGTTAAGAGCACTGACTGCTCTTGCAGAGGACCCCGGTTTGATCCCCAGCACCCACATGGCAGTTGAGTACTGTCTGTAACTCCAATTCCAGGAGAACTCCAGTTCCAGGGGAATCTGAGACCCTCTTCTGACCTCAGCAGAATTGCATGACACAGGTGCACAAACCTACATGCAGACAGTACATTAATACACATACGAAAATAAATAAAAATTTAAAAAGTGTTATTAAAAAATAAAAAAAAAGAATTTATCTTTACCATGAAACCAAAACTCTTCAAAATATGTTTGTTGGCTGGGGAGATGACTCAGTGGGTAAAGTACTTGCTGTGCAGGTATGAGCAAAGAGCTCAGTTTCCCCCATCTACATAAATGCCCGAGGGATGTGGTGGATCCCTGGTAATCCCAGCACACAGGAGGTAGAGACGGGTTCTCTTGAGCAAGATGGTTATCAGACTAGCCAGATCAGTGAGTTCTGGTTTCAGTGAAACACCTGCCTCAGAAAATAAGGTGAAACATGATTGAGGAGGATACTAGATGCCAACCTGTGAACACACACACACACACACACACACACACACACACACACACACACCTCTACAGACATACTCCTACACACATATGAACCTCACACATGCAGACACAAATGCACATGTAAAAGAAAAAAAAGCGCTGGGTGTGGAGGCACACACACCTTTAATCTTAGCACTTGGGAGGCAGAGGCAGGTGGATCTCTGTGAGTTCAAGGCCAGCCTGGTCTACAGAGTGAGTTCCAGGCCAGCTGGGGCTACAGGGAGACCCTGAATCAAAAAGAAAAAAAAAAAAAAAAAAAAAAAAAGCTTGAAAAGGACTTGTGAAGTCAGTATTTCTTGCTTCCAGAAACACAGTCCATTCATTAAAACTATGAATGGGAATTGGTATCTTGTTGCTTAAAGTAAAAAATACTTATTATAAAAGGAAAGCAGAGGCTAAAGCAAGACACACCCGCACAATCTCACGGGGGGGGGGTGCACCTTATTGCTTTTCAAGGCTGATTAACTCTTCAATATTATATCTACAGCTTCCTGACTTCACTAGAACTGTTTCTAGTCAGCATATATCATTTTGAACTTACACTAATTATTGTTTCCTTAGAACCAAAATTGTGAGACCTGCAATTTAATGTGTACACATTCATATTTTCCTTTATGTGCTAGGGAAATGATCTTTAAATATCTCACTGCATTTCACATTTTAAATGCTTGGAGAGAAATTTGCCTTATAAGGTAGGATTCTTCTCTTTATAAGACTGATAATTCATTGTCAGGGCTCTGACTTACATTTATTTTGTTGTTACCATAGTAACATTAAGATCAATGGTATAGTCTAGGGAGAACACCTGCATGTCTAGGGAGCACACCTGCATGCCTAGGGAGCACACCTGCATGTCTAGGGAGCACATCTGCATGTCTAGGGATCATACCTACATGTCTAGGGAGCACACCTGCATGTCTAGGAAGCTCACCTGCATGTCTAGGAAGCTCACCTTCATGTCTAGGAAGCTCACCTGCATGTCTAGGGAGCACACCTGCATGCCTAGGGAGCACACCTGCATGTCTAGGGAGCACATTTGCATGTCTAGGGATCATACCTACATGTCTAGGGAGCACACCTGCATGTCTAGGGAGCACACCTGCATGTCTAGGGAGCACACCTGCATGTCTAGGAAGCTCACCTGCATGTCTAGGAAGCTCACCTGCATGTCTAGGGAGCACATCTGCATGTCTAGGGAGCACACCTGTGACTCCATGACACATCTGCATTTATAGGAAGTGTAATCTCACGTCCAGCATGGTGATGCATGCCTTTAATCCCAGCATTCAGGAAGCAGAGGCAGGCAGATTGCTGTGAGCTCAAGGCTAGCCTGATCTACATAGCAAGTTCTAGGACAACTGGGTTTACAGGGAGGCCGTCTCAAAAAACGACCAAAAAAAAGTATAATCTCACAATGACAATACTGGATGACGTCTAGCAAGGTGGACTAGACCAAAGACTCCTTGTTCTCGGGGATCCCAAGCAAGACTTTGAACACATCACTCAAGGTCTCTGAAACAAAAAAGTCACCTCCACGGAACAAGCTGGATTTCAGTCCATGCTATTTTTCTCTTTTATTTTAATTTTTTTATTATTTTTTTATGTATCTGAATGTACTGTCTGCATGCAGGTTTGTGTCATACAATGCCTCAGAGGTCAGAAGAGGACATCAGATTCCCCTGGAACTGGAGTTAAAGATGGTTCTCAACCACCATGTGGGTGCTGGGGATTGAACCCGGGTCCTCTGCAAGAGTAGTCGGCGCTCTTAACTGCTAGGCCATCTCTCCAGCCCCCCATGCTATTTTTCAAATGAGAATTGGAGCCCAGTCGTGACAGGTAGAGCATAGACTTCTGAGCCACCATGAGATGCTTTCATGATGGTATGGATAACTGGGAAGAATGTCAGGATATAGCTTCTTCCTATTCCAGAACCTCATGAAGACCATCCATCAGCAGATGAAGTGATCTTCAGCCTCGAGAGGAAACACCCATTCCCTGTCCTTCTAGCTTCCCCCCAAGTGTTCAGAAATAGATCTGGTCTCAAAGAGAGAACAGGCTGCAGGAGGACCGCGCCTCGGGTAGCTGACTGGCCAGGAGCAGGAGCGAGCTCATGTAGATGTACATCCAAAAACTAACTACCTACTGACTAAGCATGGACAACTCCTCCCCTTGCAAACAGCAACAGAACCAACAGTTGCAGAGGTCCACAGTCGAGCAACGTACAACAAAGTTGGGACAGTCCTTTGGTCTTGGTTTTACGGAACACCCTAGAGGGAAGGCTTCACAGTATAATGGGGAAACCTAGATCAGAACATGGAACCACAGAGCCCAAATCCTGGTTTTGCTACACATAAGTCAAGTGGATTTGTGTAAATCACATTGTTTTCAAATCCTCTGTTTCTCATTCGTAAGCAGGAGCAGGTGCTGTCAGCAGTGCTCTGGAAAGCCCACCCACAGTGGCGTGATTTCCTTTTGCCATCACGGCCTCCTTCTTGGCCTCCTTCCTTTCTGATCATGGATTCTGTATATGTTTGTCAGCTATTATATGTTCAATTGAGTAATTTTATTATCGATTCTTGTTTAGAAGATATTTTCTTTTTTTAAAGTAGACATGTTCTTTTTTAAATTTTTTAATTTATTTTTTATGTGTATGAAAGTACTGTCTGCATGTAGGTTTGTAGCACCCTCACTGCCATTCCTCCAGTGACATAAAGATTTCCCACTAGGGCCCAAGCCTTAAGACCTCTTAACACCTCTGCTACCTCCCAACATCACTACCCCTGGGACCAAACCTTTACTGCATTCAACACCAAACTATAGCATCCCCTAACCCTGCCTCCTTCTAGCCTTGTTCTTCTTCCCTATTCCAAAAGTAATGCTCCTTTTGCCTGACTTCCCATGTGTCTGACGATTGACGATGAGAGTGATCTCCATATTGAAAAAAATCACCCTTCCCTCTTAAAAGAACTAAAAAAAAATAAAGCCTCTCCTTACATAAGTGTATGGATTTGTGTTAATTTAACACTGCTTTCTAGATTTTCTTTTATTTATTTATTTATTTATTTATTTATTTATTTATTTATTTATTTATTTTTTATGTGTATGAATGTACTGTCTGCATGTAGGTTTGTGCACCCATGTTGTGCAATGCCGCGGAGGTCAGAAGAGGGTCTCGGATTCCCCTGGAACTGGAGTTCTCCTGGAATTGGAGTTACAGACGGTTCTTAGCCACCATGTGGGTGCTGGGGATCGAACCCAGGTCCTCTGCAAGAGCAGTTGGTACTCTTAACCGCTAGGCTATCTCTCCATCCCCTGTAAATATTTATTAAATTGAAGTTTTGTGCATTTCATACATCATTTCTCTGTCCAATCAAGACTCATTCCCCTTTCCATGCCCCCATCCCATCTGAGTTCATGCATTCTGCTATACATGTCTTGTATCTTTTTCTGAGTCTTTTTAAAGATTTTCTATGCAGATGATTATTGTTTTGGGGAGAACTTTATTGTTTCAGTCAGTTCCTTGTCCCAGTTTTTTGTTGTTGTTGTGGTTCCCTCTAATTTTGTATTGCTTCAAAATATGCATATATATATATATATCACATATACTAAAATTATGTCATCTGAAAATAAACTGTATGTTATTTCCAAATCATATTTCAGATTCACATTTTTCCCTTTTATTTTTTTACATTAAATTTTTTTTCATTTTTTTCTTTTAATTTTATATTACTCTAAAATATGCATACATACCCTCCACACATATACCAAAATTACAAAGTCTGAATATAAGTGGTAGGTTAATTCTAGAGCCCGATAAGGGATTCACATTGTAAGAGCACAGTTGCTTTCAGATGAAAAGAAATATAACATTAACATTGCTCAGTTTTCCTTACAACTAGGCATTTGGTTCTAGCATCCACAAATGAGGGATACCATTTGTTGTTTGTTTTTCTGGGACTTCACCTAACAAAATATCTTCTATTTCCATCCATTTACCCGCAAAGTTCATGATGCCATCTTTCTTTACTGCTGCATAAAATTCCATTGTGCAGATGTACCATATTTTCTTTATCATTCGTCAGTTGAGGGGCACTTGGGTTGGTTCCAGCTCTTCATTATTGTGAAGAGAGCTGCAATAAACATGGCTGTGCATGTATCTCCGCAGTAGGATGAGTCTTGTGGGTATATACCCAGGAGTAGTATGGCTGGTCAGGTAGTAGGCTCATTTTGAGTCTTTTAAGGGTTCTCCACACTGCTTTCCACAGTGGTTGTATGAGTTTACATATTCCCTCCAGCAGTGGATGAGTGTTCCCCTTTCCCCACAACCTCTCCAGCATTTGGTGTCTTTTGTTTTCTTGATCATAGGCAGTCTAATTGGAGTGAGAGGATATCTTAAAGTGATTTTAATTTGCATTTCCTTAATTGTTATTGATGTGGAACACTTTTTAAGATGTTTCTCAGCCATCTTTACTTCCTCACTTGTGAAGTCTCTGTTCAGCTCTTTACTCCATCTTTGAGTAAGTCATTTGTTTTCTTCTTTGTTTTTTGAAAAGTTTATAAATTCTGGAAGTTAATGCTCTGTCATATGTCAGTTTCCTCCCACTGTGTGGGTTTTCTCTTCACTTCACTGCTTGTTTCTTTCACTGTACAGAAGCTCTTGAGTTTAATGAGATCCCACTTGTCAATTGTTCACCTTATTTCCTGTGCAGCTGCTGTCTGATTTAGAGTCTTTTCCTACGTCTATGTCTTGTAGATTGTTGTCAACATTTTCTTCTATCACCGTCAGAGTTTTGGGTTTCAGGTTGAGGTCTTTGATCCATTTGGAGTTCATTTTTGTACAGAGTGAGAGGTAGGAGTTCAATTTTATTCTTCTACAAGTGGTGATCCAGTTTTGCCAATACCATTTGCTGATGCTATCTTTCCTCCATTGAGTCTTCTATGGCCCCTTTGTCAAGTAGGAGGTGGCTGAAATTGGATATTTTCAAGTTTGGATCTTCAATTTTGTTCCATTGGTCTACCAGTCTGTTTTTGTGCCAGTACCAGGCTGTTTTTATGACTATAGCCCTGTAATATGGTTTGCAGTCTGGTATAGTGATTCCTCCCTGTATTGCTCTTTTCATTCGAGGTTGTGTTGGCTATTTGGGGTCTTTTGTTTTTCCATGTGAATTGGATTTTTTTTCTATGTCTATGAAGAAAGTCATTGCATTGAATCTTTATATTAATTTGGGCAGAATGGACATTTTTACTGTATTAATTTTGCCAATATTTTAGAGATCTCAGTTTGTCTATGTCTATGCAACATCTATTCACAGCTCCCATGGAAAAACACTGCTGTATGACCCCATCAATCAGGGCACAATCTGCCTGGAGTTTTCCCATAACCCTCTTTGCCAGTGAAACCATTGGTTGCTAACAGGCAATTCAGAGAGAGGTCAGCTTAACTGAAGTGTCTTTGATTGGGTTAAGTTGTCAATATAACTACAAGGCTCTAAGCCAATAGCCAATCATGAGTATTGAGAATCATTAGTGTTGTCATCTACCCAAAGCACTGCCTGGCGATGCATGCTTTAGAAGCCTCGGTGTGGAGCCCTTGAAATAGGTGCAAAGGAGTGGTCTGTGACTGAAGACTCAGCTATAGTCATTGGGCTTTTTAATCCTGGCTCTTCTCAGTCACCCCAAGATCTACAGGTCAGGGTACTCTTCCTCAGGGCAAGTATTGGTTCCACCTTATCATCTCTGGTGACTGTTTCAATTATTTGTAAATCCAGGGAGATAAAATCTGTCAGACTGCATCAGCCTTTTTGAGTTATGGCAAAGCTAGATTCACCTGTCATGAATTTATTGGACATGCCTAGTTTTTTAAAATTCCCCTGCCTTATTCTTTCCTTATTTTTCATGGCTTGATGTAATATCTAATATATTGAATTCCATAAAGTCAAAGCTAGAGCAGATGAAACTGAACCCTCTTCATTTTTTTTAAAACTCCAGGACAGGCTGGCAAATCTGAAGTCTCTCAAATTTAGACATAGTCTGAAAATAGCCTTTTCTAGGTGTGCCTTGCATCTCAGGTCCATTCTAAGTTGACTCCTGGGTTTGTAGCCACTGGTGCTCTGAAGAGCATAACATCTAGTATGTTTTATCCTCTCTCTTGCTCACTCAGTCTCCCCTTTCTGGTAGCATCCTTCCCCTCAGTTTAAAATCTGCTCTGCTATCTTACATAGTGTTTCCTATCACACCCCCCCCCCCGAGCAATGAGCATTCTAGGCACTGCCTTCACAGCTCATTTGGGGAAATCATCCATCCTCACACTTCAGTTTCCTAACCTCCCACTCATTCCTTAACCTACCAAGTTGAGGTCGATAATGACCTCTTTGTCTCCAAATCCAGAATATATATTCTGTCTCTTCTATACATGATCATTTTAGCAAAGGTAAACAATTTTGGCCGTGTCTTCCTCTTTAGAACACTTCCCTTGTAGATCTAAGTTTTCCACCACATCTTTCTGATCCTTCAAACCCTTCGAGATTCATATCCAGACATTCTTCCTCATCTTCTTCTGTTTACATAGATGGGTCAGAATTTGGCACATTTAATATTTTCTTTAGAAATCTTTGCTCTCCCAGATTTCAAAGCAAAGGGCAAAACAAAAAGTTCTCATTTTGACAGAGGATAAAAATGTGACCTTGGTCATTTTTATTAATATTTTGATATTATGTGTTCTGGATGGGTAGTATGAATATATACAGAAAACATTAATATCCATTATTGGAACAAAGACCTGAAGTGGCAAAGTCTTACTTTAACTTTCTATACCTGAAGTGACTCAAAAACAAAGCAGTCATCTTTTTTCTCAATTGACATAAAATTATTTCCCTCAGTGATTCCTCATATAAATGTACCCATGATGTGGTATCATGTCCTTCAGGGATTAGACCCTGGGAAAATGGATGAAGGGAAGGCATGTAGACCTCCAAAATACATGAAAAAGTTACAGGCCATCTGAAGGAGGGGGCTCTGGAAGCGCCCCTCTCTGCTAGCAAGAGGACACTAGAGGAAGTTTGCTGTTTCCTTGCTGAGGAAGTGGCTTCTTGCATGCTGAGAGCGGTGTATACAATCTGCCTGTGGCTCTCACTAATGGAATGACCTCAGCCAATTCACAGGCTAAGTTCCTTAGCACATTATGAGATGATTTTATCCATCCATCAATATCCCACTTTAAAGGAAAAATAAGTCAAGGATAACTCAACTTGATTTTTTTTATCAACAAGATATCCATATATCCATTGTGAAGTTAGTGCTTATTAGGAAATAGATAATAATTCCATACTTTACATTATAGTTTGTCACTTACTAAGACACCTAATTGTTTTTCTTCCCTTTCTGCTATTTTGTGACAGGTCTATTACTTTACTGCTAAGTAAATGAAATATCAATGACATAAAAGCAAAACATGGATCTTTTTAGGTATCAAATAAAAAAATGAAAGTCAGACAAAAAGCATTTAAATTCTATTTTTGAAAAGACTATAATCATTTAAATCTCTTGGATTTAAGATGCCATGTTTTACAAATTCTTTTTAAAAAGATTTATTTTATTTTTAATTATGTATGCATACATGTGTGGAGTTTTAACTGTGTGTGCAGTTGCCTACAGAGTCCAGAAAAGGATGTCACATCCCTTGGAGATGGAGTTATAGGTGGCTGTAAACCCAACTTGGGTCTTCTATGAGAAAATATGCTTTCTTAACTGCTGAACTATCTTTCCAGCATTGCTGAGCTACCTCTCCAGTCCCTATAAATGCTTATTGGGATGAGAGAGTGAAACAAAGACTTTGATTTACAGAAGGATGGATTGCCTTTAAATATTTAGTGAGTAGATACAGCAATTACAAATTTTCATTAGTACTATTATACCAATAACTGGATAATCTGTAACCATATTAAATTGATCAGTATATAAAGTCACCTTTCCATATCTGTGGATTCTCTATCCATGGTTTTAACCAAATATGGAAAAACTACAACAAAACTGAACATGTATAGAAATTTAAGGGTCACCATTCCCTAAAAAGCATAATATAGTATAATAACTACTTATACAGAATTTATATTTTCTTGTATGCTATAAATAATATGATGGTGATTTATGGCATATGAGAATGTGTGCATAAGTTTGATGCAAACACGATGACATTTTCTATAAAGGACTTGAGCTATGGTGAAGTCCTGGACCAGCCCCCTTATATTCTGAAGAAGGACATACTCATATCAACTGCTTTACAGGAAGTAACTCCAAAAGATGAAGCTGGGGCATACTACACATTTCATTTTCATACCCTAAAAAGCTAGCCTAAACCAGTACAACTTGCCCAAGACAGAGGCTGGTATCCTGCCTTAGCTCCTGCTCTAGGGCAGGCGAGCATGATGAGTCAGGAAAACAAGCCCAGAGAACCTGTGATGAAGGCTGCCCAGTGCATCGCTCCCGGCCATCTATCCCTAAAAGTAATGTGAGCAGTGTGGAGAATAAGCTGGCAGTGCAGAGAGGGAAGGATCGCCTGGGACCTTAATTTGGCCTTTACACATCTATATCAATTAGCTCCCATAATGCAGTAGCTGGATTTGAATACACCGATTTCTATAATTTTTAAGGAAAGTTCAAATGTAAATGTTTACTACTAACTAGTATATTTTAATGAAAACACTATTTCAGTAATAAAAAGTTATAAAGCCCTGCATCTTAAATTCAAAAGACTCAAGTAATGGTTGCTTTTGAAATACTAGAATGTGCAGGCTCTTCATTTGCATGTTGTTATTTCCTTGATGTCCCACTCACTTAAAAGCAAGCAACAGATCACGTTGGGTGCCAGGACGCAAGGAAGAATTTGGTTCTCGTCAAGTGATGTGCTGTAACGTAATTACCTAGCTCCAGGAAGGTAGGCATTCAGTAATGCTAATTCTTTTTTCACTTCTGTTTTGCCTTCCTGATTGGATCGGTAGATTTTAGCACTGGCTCAGGCAGCAGCATGGAACAGCTTATGCTGACATAGTCAGGGTATCTTCTGAGGCATCTTCTCCATTTAGAAAGACTTAGTACCTAAGGCAGGCAAGTATATTTCTGGGAGCTGGAGGTACAAAGCTAAATGCGAGCAGGCCCTGTCCTTGCAGAGTTTCCAGTCCAGCAGGGAGGAGAGACTAATAAAAGACCATTGCAGAGAAGCAATGTGGTTAGACATGGGTTACATCTTTTAGAACCCTGGGCTGCAAGGATGGAAACCTTACTCTAAGCAGTTTAATACTTTGGATAAAATGACTAAGGAGTTGAGGGGAGGTTGACCCAAAGTGGTTTGATGAAAGCAAGTACCCAGACATATATCACCATGAGATAACACCTTTCCCTTTGACTCTCCTCTGCCCCATTTGTTTCTGTGCTGGCTCCATGATGTGAGGGACCGACTAGATCTCTTGGCTGGAACAGCAGTAAGTGTGGTATATATTATGCACATGCCTAGAGTAAATCCTTTCTCTCCCTCAAAAGTTGACGTTTTTAGTCATACTCATTGGTTCAAACTGGGTTAACTTCCTTCTTCTGAACCAATCACAGAACCTAGGAAGATATTAGCTCATTACCTTAGAAAACTCTAGAAACTTCGAGGGGAACCAGTCTCAATAAAGCCAGGCAGATTGATTGAAAGAGGCAATTCCAGAAACGTCAACTGAAGCCTTGAACACTGGGAGCCTTGGCTTTGTCCAGGCACTTCAAGGTCATTTAGATGCATTCATTCACTTTGTCAACAATCTTAGGAGGCAGATGCTTCATTGCCCAACTAATAGAAGAACCTCAGGCATTAATAACCTTGCCGAGGTCTCACACACAATACCGTATTTTGTTAGAAAAGGCCAACTACCAATGTCTGCCAAAAACAGATGCTGCAGACCAAGGGTTAGAAGCAACAGGAATCAGAGAAGCAACTGAATCTGAGATGGGCTCAGTGAAGCCAAGACCTGGAGGAGGAGAGGAAGGCTGAGATGTGTAGCTGACAGGACTGGAGATAAAGTCTGGTGAAAGACGTGCTGGAGATTAAACATTTGCCAGAAAATTCCAGGGACCTTGCAATGCATATAACAAAGTTGGTGCTTTATCTTAGGATACTGGCAAGCCAGGGGACAGAGCCTTGGTGTGGAGTGGGGGTGTGGCTATTGCAACAGGTCAGACTGAGTTTAGGTATTCTAGCTCCATGTTTGCTGTGAAAACATCCCGACAAAAAGCAACTTAGGGGAGAAAGGGTTAACTTTAGCAGCAGTCACCTCACATCCACGTCAAGAGCAGGGGAGAAGCATGGCTAGCTTTCTCGACACTTTTATTTTAATGTTTTAAATTATTTTTATTTCACATGTATGAGTATATGGTCTCATGTGTGTAAGAGTCCCTGTGTCCTGAAATGCCTGAGGAGGTGAGAGAGGATGTCGGATCCCCTGGAACTGTAGTTACAGACAGTTGTTAGCTACCGTGTGGGTGCTGGGAACTGAACCCAGGTCCTCTGCAAGAGCAGTCAGTGCTCTTAACTACTGAGCCGTCTCTCTAGCCTGCTTTCTCTATGTTCATGCAGTCCAGGGCCTCACATCAAGGAATGGTACTGCCCACTTCCAGGTTGGATCCTCCCACATCAATTAAAGCAATCAAGACAACCCCTACAGACATTCCCAGCCCCACGTGGATACTCCCTCATGGATGCTCTCTTCCCAGGTAATTCTAGGTTGTATTAAGTTGACAATTAAAACTAACTACAACTATCCAGGTAACAAGGTGACACACTGAGCGTTCATTTTCTTTGTTTTTAATCCCTAGTTTTCAGCAAGCTGTGTACTTAAAAATTATAACTGCTCATAATATAATCCACAAATGGGCTGGAGAGATGGCCTAGCGGTTAAGAACGCCAACCGCTCTTGCAGAGGACCCGGGTTCGATCCCCAGCACCCACATGGTGGCTGAGAACCGTCTGTAACTCCAATTCCAGGAGAACTCCAGTTCCAGGGGAATCTGATGCCCTCTTCTGACCTCTGCAGCATTGCACGACATGGGTGCACAGACCTGCATGCAGACAGTACATTGATACACATACAGAAATAAATTAAAAAAATTTTAAAAATTAAAAAGAATATAATCCACAAATATCCAATGACATGGACATTTGTTTATCGTTTAGCTCTTTAGGAAATAATCGTATTTATCACTTACTGTGCAATAAAAGAAGTACGTTACCAAATAATCTATATAGAATAATTACATTTAAAATGAATATGTAGAAAAGATCAAGGAAGATTAATGGTAATTATATCCTGGAAAAGAGATTATGGGACTTTTTTCTTGTCCTTTCTTTGCTTAAAAATAAACATATATTAGTTCTATAATGAATTTACGAGGGAATTAAAATTGTTTCAAAAGATTTATAAAAGTAATAATGCCAATAATAAGAAATTCAAAGTGTATGTAGTAAAACAGGAAATAGCCCTATCACACTTTAGCAAATTCTATTCTTTCTCCAAAAGAAAGAGTAACCACTATTAATGGTTTGATATGTATTTGTTCAAAAAAAGTCTACATGTGTAAACACATATATGTTTTATACACACACACATATAAATATAATACAATATCATACAAACACAAATAAATTATATATGTATGTATGCATATATTAACATATATGTGTGTGCATATACATTTTCCTGAAGAAAGGGACTTACTAGAATACTCTAGGACTTACTTCTTCCAGATTACAAAAGACTATATCCATCTATTAATAGGAGTTCATAGAGACCTGCCTCATTATTTTAAGGACTGCATAGTACTCCAGGATAGGAATGCACTGTAATTGGTTCACCTGGCCTATTCTTGTCTTATATTCATTGTATAACACTATTCTCTAAGAATAGCAGCTATCATCTTCATCAAAGTAGCTGTGCCTGCTTACAGGAGACTCTCAACATCAGGCCTGTTGACTCTTGATAATTCCTCCTACAAGGAGTAGGTGGGACTCTGTTCTGAGAGTCTAGACACCCCCTAATACACCTTCTGGCCAGTTGTATATAATTCTTCCCCAATTACTTATAGTCTTAGGAGGTGCTATAGTATAGACACTGTGGAAGGTTAGCTGAAGTGGAGAGTCTATATGATCATGGGGAGGTACTCAACCATGCTGGGGTGAGACTTTTCAGTGGTACAACTTCTTTAGGCTCACTCATGCTCCTGTAAGTAACCCCTCACCCATGCTTTGTAAGTAAGTCCAATAAGCTCATTGACTCCATACTTGGACTTTACTGGAATTGATCTTTGGTTCATCACTGGTGTCTTCCAAAGAGGGGGTTGGCATTTGCTTACGTTTCCCCAAGGAAAGCATTCTTACAACAATATTTGTTTCCAGAATTTCTTCATTAAAAACAGTACTTCAGTGAAGGCTCTTAGGTTATGTAACCTTTGCATAGGAGGGTGTAAATTAATATGGATATGATGTATACAATTCTGTGCAAGGGTGATTTAAAATTAATTTCTAGGAATAGAACTGTTGGGCCAAAGGGTATATGTTTAAATCTACAGTGGGTACTGTTAACTTGTCTCCTAAGTCTGTTACCAAACAGTCTACAGCTGCTTCTCTCATTAATCCTAGAGATTGGCAGTTTAATTTAGGTCAGTAGCTAAACAGGATTCTGTTTAACCTAGAAAATATTATTCAGTGATTCCTTTTGGTTTGTTGAGCATTATCTTGTAAATTTTTTAAAATTTCAAATACATCTTAATAGTCTTTATAAAATACTCTACAGGACACCTTTCATACAGAATATTAATTCACATATTTGGCTTAAGGGTACAGTCATCTCAATTGATTTTTTAGCTGACTAAGGAAAGATCTGAATTAGTAGCATTCTCTAGGACTTTAGGAAAGAAATATAAAGATACAAATAGAATATATGGTGACTCAGAGTATACCCATGAACTGGTGTTTTGAGAGAAGCCCTGCTGTGTTTAGGGTTGCCTTGGAAGGAAGCATGAGAATGGGAATATACATGGCTGGTTTGGAGAACTTTAAAGAAGAGTTTTTAAAGCAGCTTTATTGTTCATAATTAATTCCATGCAAGAGTTCCAGAGGAACTTTTTCTTATTCACTGCACAGGGTAACTCAGCAGGGAAGATGGGAGTTTGCACAGAAAGAGGACAATAAATCACAATGCAAACAAGAATAGCATCCGGTGACGAATGAGAGCAAGTGAGGAAGGATGGGTCTGTCAGAAGAACTGGCTCAAGGAGGACATGTGGTTGAATGTCTGTGCAGGCCTCCTCTCCCTTAGAGGATGCTCTGCTTTGCATAAAGATTATACAGGGAGACTTAGAGATCATCCTCAGGTCGCCATGCTTCTGTCTCCATCTGCCCTCTCCTTCGTCAAGTTGTCAAGGGTCTAAAGCTGTGATGCTGATGAGCATCTTGGAGAATCTAAGACACCACACAGACACTGTGGCTGCACTTTATGACTCACAATAGTGCAGTTCACCATATGCTGCTGAGCAGAGGACTGGCAGGGCATCCCCTGCATACCAGTATAGCTCTGCTAGGGAGGTAGCATCCCTTCTCATGGTCTGAGTATGTATGTCTTCCCAAAATTCATGCATTAAAATCCCAACCCCAGTAATCAGAGGCAGAGCCTTTGAAAGTTAATCAGATCATGGGGACAGTGTCTTCTTCAATTGGACTAATGACCTTAAAAGCAGGCCTGAGAGAATCCCTTTACCCTTCCCACCCTACAAAGACACAGCAAGAAGGAGCTGTCTGTGAGGAACAAGCCCTGGCCAGATACAGACTTAGTTTTGATATAGGATTTTTCTGTATTTAAAACGTTGAGAAATAAAATTCGTTGTTTATAACCCACCTGGATTGAGGCCTTTTGTTATAGTAGCCAGCTCAAACAGATTAAGACATTCACTCCTTCACAAAGGTTAAAAATTGGGGCTTATAGAGGCCATGTAAGATGTCCTAAAGTCACACAGAATCTGTTGAAGGCAACTTCTAACATGCCCCCCCGAGCATGCCGACCTCCTGGTGTTCCTGTCCTGTGTGATACCCTTCCCAAGACTGCAGGCTAGATTTGGTGAATGGTGCTCTAACATTGGTTATTAAACATGGTGGCTTCCAGATTCTGTTTAGGGAGATAGGAAAGTCTGAGGAATGGTGCCAACAGCTGCAGAGCATTGTAATAATATCTAAAGCCACTGAATTATACCTTAAAATAGTTAAAATAAAAGGCTGGAGAGATGGTTCAGTAGTAAGAGCACTGGCTGCTCTTGCAGAAGACCCAGGTTTGATTATTAGCACCCACATGGCACCTGACAATCATCTGTAACTCCAGTTACAGGGGATCTAACACCCTCTTCTGACATCCACAGGATTGCATAACACAGTGTACTTACATACATGGAGGCAATGTGCTCAAAGACATCAAATAAAAATAGTTGATTTAAAAAATAGTTAAAATAGAAAATGCCTTTGTCCTCTACTTTTTCCTTCCTCAAAAGGCAAGCAGTTGTTCTATACACACTGCTGCTAGAGGCCTGGACAAATGGGGCCATAGAATCCTGGACTGGAACCTCCAGAACTGTGAGCCAAAACACTCACCTCCTTTCTTCATAGGAAGCCTGCGCCAGGTGCTTTGTTATAGTGGTGTCTCAATGATTTGAGTGTTATTACTCTCCTATTGTGAATGACATTATTTCATAAGCATATTCCTTAGGTGGCTACAATGGAACAACTTAGAAATTTTGGGTTTTATGATGGTGCAAAAGTGATATATATTTAGTAACAATTGTAGCTGGATTTCTGAATTTTTTATCTTTTCCCAAGCTAGCAATATGCAGTAGGCAACTCCTAAAGCCAGGCAATCAATAAATTATGGTCCCTACCCAACCACAGGACCATGAAGGGAACAACTGATACTCCAACATCCTCTTCCATTGAGTGTGGTACTCAGAGGGTTAGGGATAGAGAAAACACATCTTAACTCACAGGATTTTCAACTTACGGTGGCTTTATTTTGAGATGCAGCTTCATCATAAATTGAGACACATCTGGATGTTGTACTTTTATAAACATGTTGAGATCAGAGAGACTTGAACTAGGTGAATGCAAAATTTTTCTCAGCCAGATGACCAGGTTAATTCATCATAGAAGAGATACTGATTTTAAGTCTAAAGCTGTCCAGATTTTTAACCAGGTTTAAAATATGGCAGTATTTGAGTTTTTGAGTTGTTTTACTGGCCAGATACTACATAGTCACAGTTGGCTGTAGGTAGATACTTAGTAGAGTCCAGGTCAAGTGTTATTTTTTTTCTGTGAAGGGCAACATGGCCCATAGTTCAGGCTTTGAAGTTTTAATGTCTTATCTTGAACCATCCAACTTTAGCTTAGAAGCAGCCAGAGTCAGCAGGTACTGTGTAAGTGACCAGACATGCCTATTTTATATTGTATTTTATTTGTAAAAGCAGATGGCAGGTAGGATTTGAACCCTGAGCACTAGCCAGCTAACATCTGGCCTGGAAGCTCTTATTCGCCTCCCTGCTTATTTGAGGGACTGTGAGTGGGATGCAAAGTAGAGTTGTTTCCCATGGAGTCACAATTTGAACATACCCAAATTCACTTCTCTAATTACAGTTCTTGTGGATTAACTTGGAGTACTGCTACCTGACAATTTTAACAGTGCAAGCTTCCTATAATCACTACTTAGTGTAAAAAAAATTGTGAAGCAGTTGGGGGGAATACAGTTCTGAAGGGCATCTTCCTGGCCTCTCCAGTCCAGATTATAAACATTCCAGAGTCTGGTGCTCTTATAAGACTGAAATTTTCTCAAAGATAGAGAAGCCTTAATAGACCCTGCACCAAGTCTTTGCTTATACAGTAGTTGCTTAACAAATATTAATTAAGCAACACATAAGAAACACGTGGCAGATCATTAGTTGCCAGAATAAGCAATTAATTTGGATCCTACTGTATTACTACTATATAAAGAAGTCTCACAGTGGCCACCTGCATCTGCTTCTCAGTTATTAGCTGCCCGTGGGCACCATTTCCCTGGAAATGCTCACTGTGGCAGCCTGGATCTGCGGAGGGTAAGCACTGTCCACTTAAGCCAGGCTCCAGAGCCATTATTTTGGTTACTCCCAGTATCATTTAATTTCTACATATTCATTTTCTTCTAGAAAAGCCCATTTAGCAGAAACATAATCTCCTCTTCATTGTTTTCCCTCCATCACACTTTGCCCTGATGTTTGCCATTCTCTAGGCACACCAAAGTCGGAGCCCCTGTCCAGTGAGCGCCTTTCAGTGTTCTGACCAGGTGGTTCCATTATGAGTCAAATATATATATATATATATATAGATATTTCCAAAACCCAGGATCCCCTAATGGACTTGTGGCTTTCAAGGTGGGAGAAGTATAGACTGATGTGCACAGCAACTTCAGGATCAGGTGACTGAACTGTACGCAGAGAAGGATTCTGCAGGGAAAGCCTTCCTCACCTCTTCCTTCTCTTTCTGGGCTCCTCTGCAAAAGGAAGTCAAAGTTTCTTATTCCATAGCTGAGGCAAAATCTGTCAGTGTGAATATCATTGGAAGGAGTAAGAAACGAATAAATCAAGTCAATTGAAATGGATATGAAGTTGAGCTATCAGAGCTGCTTTGATGTGGCTTAGAAGTAGGAAAGAGACAGCCGATAGAAAGTCATGAAAAGGAACAGATGGGAGGTCCTGTGAGTGAAAACACAGGCATCTAACCCGCAGTCCAGCCGAAGACCAGATCTGCTCGGTAGTGCCCTGGATAGAACAGCAGCTCCCCGGTCTCCACTTCCCAACTATTTTAAGAAACTAGCAACTGATGTTTGGTACAGACTAAATCCCCTCATTAGAGGAAGCAAAGACCGCTCCACAAAGCAAACACCATGTAGAATTTTCTAATTGCTCAAACAGGAAAGGTTAATTAAGTCACTTTAGAGAATCAAACAAATAAGATGCACATAGGAGAGAAGCACAGTGCAGAGAGGATCACATTTAGACTGTGTGGGACAGGAGCCTGCCCGGAAGTGGGGAACTTGAGCTCTGCAGTCTTTGAGGCCTTGGTACTGGACTGTGCTATAGGAGTGGCAATTTACAAACAAATGGCTACATTTGAATAAAACTTTATTTACACAAAAACAGATGGAGCCAAATTTTGTCTGTTGTGAGCCATTGTTTGCTGACCTCTGCCTTACATCATGTTAAAGGGAAAATACATTGTCCATCCTTGAGGCCTGTGCATCGTCCCAAGGATTCAGCTCTGAGGTCAGCAAAACAACGGTCAGAATTATGTCTTAGTTTCCAGAATTGTCTGTGGGAACAGCCACCTATTGCAGGAAAAACATATCACATCTCCCACACCAAGTACCTTCTAAGTAATTCACTTACCAACAGCAAGACCTCTCGCTGCTTAAATTATCTCTCGTGCTGGTAGTTTCTTATAACTGAAATTCAAGTGCTGCAGAAGTCAGTGTTTACAACATCCCCAGTGTTTACAACAATACATGGACTCCTTTTAACTCATCTTTCTTTAAATATGCTGGACTTTCATATTATTTTGGATTAGGCCTATTGCAATGGTGCC
The DNA here is from genome assembly GCA_009823505.1 of Rhizomys pruinosus. Taxonomy (NCBI): domain Eukaryota; kingdom Metazoa; phylum Chordata; class Mammalia; order Rodentia; family Spalacidae; genus Rhizomys; species Rhizomys pruinosus. The sequence goes on from VZQC01004797.1 coordinate 301,578, forward strand.
CAAGCATACATACATACATACATACATACATACACACATATACACACAACTAGAAAGTGCTTTTCCTTATAACTCCTATAAATAGGAAAGTTAAGTAAATGTCAAAACAAAATGCAAAATCAGTTCACTGAGGTGAAATAATGCAGTGGCTGAGAATACTTTGCTTACAATGTAAACATGTCACTAACTGTCATTGACTCAAAAGACTGCAAAGCATCCTGTCAAGCCATCTCTGGGCCTTCACTTACTGCACACAATCATTTATCTTGCTTTTAAAAATATTTTATTCATTATTATTTTATGTGAATGTGCATATTGCCTGCATGTGTGTAAGTGCACCCTTGTTGTGCAATAGCAGCAGAGGTCTGAAGAGAGCACTGGACACCCCCCCCCAACTGGAGTTATGGACAGTTGTTAGCTGCCATATGGGTGCTGGGAACCAAACCCAGGTCAGTGCTCCTAACTGCTGAGCCATCTCTCTACCCTGACCCTCTTTGTCTTTCTTTCACCCCTTCAGTGTTTAGTATGCTGTCACATTCATCCCTGGAATCAAATGGGAATCCTGGACTTGGGAAGCAGATGAGGCAGGATGGGCCAATACCTAGTCTCAAAGGGGACACAGTATCCTGAGGGTGCACCACAGAACCCCAGTTTGGGAACAACTGCTGTAGTCATTGAGTCACTTAATTCTCATTATGATTCTACAGCAACTTATCATCACCCACAATCCTTTATAGTATCTTCTGTTTTTACTACACAGACCTTTTAACCAGTGTATCCTTCAAATACACTTTGTTCTACTCCACTATATTGATCACAAGCTTTTTTATATCAGAGAACAAGGCAGGGAGACTCTTCACTGCAGGCTCACCTCATAAGCTGAGTTTAACTGTGTAAGTCACATGTCTCCTCTGAGCCTCATGTTCTCCATTGGCAAGTTAGGGCCTTCAGCTTCAACCTCCTGTCTACCTATGTTCTCAAGTGTTGTGAGCTAAAAGAGGGAACTAAACCAAAGTAAGGTATTCTTACTCAGATAACACAATGTCCTTATACCAGTGAGAACCCCATGAATATGTTTACTTTAAAGAGAAATCCCAGAGCAGCGGACTCTTATACCTAAAATAAATCTCAGAGATCATTTAGTCTACTGGCCTTATTTTGCAAGTGAATATATTCGAATGCCTGCTGTGGGCTGGATCTTACTCTTATGGACACTGGATTACAGGGAGGTGGAACAGAATAAGTTAGCAAAAATTAAAATACAAGACCGCGAATGTGTATATGTGTATATTCTACTATGTACACTATATAGTTTAGGGCATTGGTGGAAACCCAGTGCAGACCTGGAGGATCAGGACGGCCTCTGAGAGAGCATCACCCACTAGCAAGTCCTCACGGCTACAGAGACAGCAAGGCGTGGTGGGGAAAGTGACCCTCCAGGGACCATAAATCCTATTTTGTGTAGACACCAACTCATCTCTAATTGATAATTGCCAAATGGAAAATGGGACCCTGTGATGGTTAATCTTCACTGTCACCTTGACTGGATTTTACAGTCACCTAGGACATACACCTCTGGGACTGCCCCTGAGGGTGATTCCAGAGACGTTTAACTGAGGAGCAGACTCATCCTTCATCTTCCGTGTGGGAAGCACCACCCCCCTGTACTAGGCTTTCTAAATAGGAAAAGGTAGAAGCAAGCTGGGCACCACCAGGCACAGTGTGGCCACCGCTTCGTGCTCCCAATGCCACACCTAGAGTTGTTCTCCATCCCCACCCCGACCCCAAATAAACCTTCCTTGCTTCAAGTTGCCTTTGTCAGGTACTTTGTCACAGAAACAAGGAAAGTAACTTGACAAGCTTGAGAGACTTTCCAAGAGAAACAGGATATTTGGATTTTTAAAATAATAATTACTATTTTTTTAAATGATATTCCACTTTAATCCTTTAAAAATCTTTTATTTTGACCTATGGGAACATACAAAACTTTTCCTCTGGTTAGTTTTAAGATTTGAATTGCAAAGTTTTTGACAAAAAGTTTTCATATATATTTGTATTCCCCCTTTTTATTTTAGGTTTTTGGTTTTTGACCCATGAGTCTCAAAAAGGCAGTTGTAGTACACGTACCTATAGGCAGGAATCAGAGCACAGATTTCATCAAATTCACCCAAGCTATTTTGGGTGACTGTATTTTTTTTTTTATATGTATGAGTATACTACCTGCCTGTATGTAAGTGCACCCATGTCATGCACAGTTAGAAGAGGGTGTTGGATACCCTGGAACTGATATTATGGATGGTTGTTAGTCACCTTGTGGGTGCTGGAAATCAAACCTGGGTCCTCTTCAAGAGCAGCCAATGCTCTTAACTGCTGATCCATTTCTCGAGCCCCACATTTTAATCTTTCAAAATGTAAGTGAATAAAGCCTTCACTCAGTCCATATGTGGCTTGGTTGGGGAACACTTGCCCTCTACCCACTGGGTTATTTCATCTGTATTTGTGGAGCGTCTGCCCACACAACCATCCCGGGATGGAAGAGCAGTGTTGACCCAGCACCGCTGCCCAAAGTATTTGTCCTGAAGCCTGAGGAAGTGCTCAGGCCCGAGTGTGCCAACTAAACCTGTTGAGGATGCTTAGAAATTGGGAAATGGAGAGAGGGATTCTGAATATTGTTTCCAATTAAATAATCCCTCATTGCTCTGACAATGAGAGTTCAGAATGTACCTCATGAATGAAAGTAACTTTGGTCTTGGGGAGGGGGGACTTAATAGGTTTCAAAAACATTTGCCAAATTCGGCTTCATGATGTTCCCCAGCACTGATCACTGAGCTGCTTTTTCAGCCTTGGGAAGATTCATTTCATAGCAGAATGGGCAGTTTGCAGGGTAACAGAAGCCTGGGCAGAGAGAAGCAAAATGCCAGACAAAGTTCCAAAGCGGAAAAGTAAACTTTGATGTACACTTGACAGATGCATGAACAATGAATGCCAAGTATTTCAAGAGGAAAGTTGCCATGGTGACTTTGCAGAGCCCACCACTGAGAATCGCTCCGTGGTCCACAGATTCCCCCCACACCCAAACCTTTTCTGCTTTTTCTGCATTGGGCAAGAATGTCTGAAGAGCTACGGGAAAAGAAAAACTGGTATTAAGAATGCCTCACGAGAGTTGGGTTTCTGGGAGGAGAAGCAGGGTGCCATGCCAAGGCACAGACTGAGTGGCTCAGTGCCTCTCCTCCCACCCCATGGGGGATCAGGCAAGAGCATTAATCAGCTAGTACCCAATTACCAACTAATTAGTAAGGAGGGGAACTCCTAGATCCCTGCTGTTTCTTAATAATTAATCCATAAGCTAGCTAATGTGATAGCCCCTTTTTCTATCTCTCAGCAAAACTCAGTGTGAACTCTATCCCCTAGTCATAAGGTAGAAACCTAAGCACTGTCTTCAGTCCTTCCTCTTAGTATCCGTGCCCACAAGGACTGACAAAATGTTGCCACATTTATTTCTCAGGGTCTCTCAGATCTATCTTCCTGCCAGGGTTTGGACCTTGGATGTCCCCCAAAAGCCTGTGTGTTAAAGGCTTGATTGCCAAGATGGTACTGTTGGGACATGACCAAACTTCTGGAAAGTAGAGCCTTGTGAGAGGTCCTTAGGTTAGTAAGAGGTCAGGCCAGGGTCCCCAAATATCCCAAGGGGATCCCTGTCCACTCTTTCTCTTTTGCCTCTTACCCATGAGGAGAATATTCTAGCTTCAGCAAATATATCTTCCACGATATGCTATTTTGCCATGGGTTCAAAGCAACAAGACCAACTGTGAGCCAAATGCATCTTTTCTCTTTGTAAGTTGGTTACCCTAGGTATTTTGTTACAGAAAATGAAAGCTGACTAATACTCATCCCATTTGGTTCTTTTGCCTTTAGTTCAGGTGATCTCCACAGTGGGCCTTGACTAAAATGGTCTTTTTTTTTTGTCTTTTTTGAGACAGGGTCTCCCTGTAGCCCCAGCTATCCTGGAACTCACTCTGTAGACCAGGCTGCCCTTGAACTCACAAAGATCCACCTGCCTCTGCCTCTCAAGTAAACATGGCTTTAAAATGGTCTTCTTAATCTCTTCCTGTTACCACTTGATCCTCCAACCCATCTTCCTTTCTGCTCCCAAAATAATCTATTAAAAAGTTTAAATCCCTCTGCCTATAAAATTGAATCCAAAGTCACGTGTGGCCTTCAGTGCCACCCTGCTAGTTTTTATCCTTAAGTCAACACCTCAATACTATCAATCACCAAGGATTCACAGTAGTAGGACATCTTTTTGTGACCCTACACAAGATATCAAGAGGCTAACAATAGGGTAACTTGATTAACAACCACTCAAGAAACGGCCTGTAACAAAGACTTAGCTCCCCACCAACACACACACACACACAAACACATACGCACGCACACACGCACGCACGCACGCACGCACACACACACACATACACACACATGCACACACACACACATACACACACACATACACACACACACGCACGCACGCACGCACACACACACNCACACACACACACACGCACGCACGCACACACACACATATACACACACACATACACACACACGCACACATATACACACACATACACACACACACGCACGCACACACACACACACACACACAATCTGTTTCTTTCTATCTCTCTCATTCTTGCTGCTCCTACTGGGATTCCCTGGTTAATTTCTCATTCTCCCTCCTTGGAGGCCAGTACCTTTGACCCTCTTTTTCCCCTCTCTATACTTCTGTGTTTGTAGAGCTAATCTAGTCCAACTTCAAAGATGTTCTAGACACTGATGACATAGAAATACCTACCTGTAGCGCTGGCATCTCCAAGAGCCCTAGACTTGAATATCTCATGACCTAATTAATATCTTCATTAAGAGATGACTCAGATCCAGTGAAGACAACGGCCAACTGTTATAGTCTCTCCCTAACCCTCCAACCTGTTCCTCTTTCCAGCTGTACACACTTATTATTTCTAGGTATCTCATTAAATAGTATTATTAGCTGTGCTAGATAGCCTTAGTTGTCAATTTGACACACCTGGGTAGAGGGAGCCTCAACTGAGGAATTTTCTCCATAGGATTGGCCTGTAGCCATGACCGTGGGGACATTTTCTTGACTGTTGAGTGATATGGGAGGGCGTAGCCCACCATAGGCAGTGCCACCCCTGGCTAGGTGGTCTTGTGTTGTATAAGAAAGTAGGCTGAGCATGGGCCAGGGGAGCAAGCCAGTAAGCAGTGTTCCTCCATGGCCTGTGCTTCAGCCCCTGCCTGAGTTCCTACCTTGGGCTCCCTAAGTGATGAACCATGACTCAGGAGATGTAAGACAAATAAACCCTTTTCTCAGCAAGTTGGTTTTGGTCAGTGTTTTATCACAGCAATTGAAAGTAACTAGAACATCATCCACAGAATGTGTGAGGCAACAAACCTAGGTCTTCGAGTGCAATAGTTAAAACAGAAATTCTCCCCTTTCTCCAATATTCCTCCATTTTTATTTATTTTATGTTATTTTTGTATTTTTTGATTTTTTGAGACAGGATCTCCCTTTAGTCCCAGCTGGCCTGGAGCTCACTCTGTAGACCAGGGTGGCCTTGAACTCACAGAGATCCGCCTGCCTCTGCCTTCTGAGTGCTGGAATTAAAGGCATGCGCCACCACGTCCGGCACTAAAGACAGTTCTTAGCCACCATGTGGGTGCTGGGAATTGAACCTAGGTCCTCTGCAAGAGCAGTCAGTGCTCTTAACAGCTGAGCCATCTCTCCAGCCCCATTCCTCCATTTTAGTCTATACCTTAGCCTATTTCATCATTATGAAGCAGGATATAAATATCCCTATGAATAAAGTTATAGGAAAGTAATTTATTTATTTTTAGTGTGTGTGTGTGTGTGTTTTGTCTGCATGTATAGAAGTATATCCATGTCATGCAATGTCTTAAGAGGTCAGAGGAGGGCATTGGATCCCCCAGAACTGGAGTTGTAGACAGTTGTTAGCCATCACGTGGGTTCTGGGAACTGAACCTGGGTGCCTTGTAAGAGCAGTCAGTGCTCTTAACCACTAAGCCATCTCTCTAACCCCTAAAATAACTTTTCAAAATCATCATCTGCACACAATTTTCTGATTTACCAACTACTTCCCAGACACTGTGCTGTGGTTGATCTTTACAATGATGTAGTGAATATACTCTTCTTTCTTACATAAGTGGAAGAATTGAGTGTAAGCATGTTGTAACTTCCTCCAGGCCAGCTGGAGAAGTTCAGGTCCCAACTGAAAAAGGGGGTGAGTAGACGACAGAGTCAACACCACAGACCCCAGGAGTCAGGTGAAAAGCAAGCAAATTGCGAGCTCCTGAAGACTTGTTTATCCAGGGAAAAGTACTGATGTATATGTCATCATTTCTGCTTCTTCCACAAACGTGTTAGGTGCTGATCATTGGCCCAGGTCACTGACTCAGCTGCTGCCATGGTTAACTTCGGAGAACAGGTTAAACCTGTTCAGCAGGCGAAGCGGTAAGCATGCTGGTGTACAGGCTCGTAACACTCTACACATTTCCACCCCTTTGTTTTTAAAGAGACCAACAAACAGAGTGGGAGCCTGAGTGCTTAGCTCAGACATTGTTGGCCCCACCTCTAGCATTCCGACATTTGACTCTGCCTCTCTTAGGTTGTCCTGTCTTAGATTGTCCTGATTAGCAGGATCTTACCGTCATTGACTAACCAGCCACTGAGGGAAGAAGCTAGGAACAGTTTGTCTGGGTGGGAGTAGAGGCAGGGAGGTTTACCCCCACGAGTCATGAATGGCAGAGAGCCAAACTCGAAGAAGATGATGTTTTCAGGAAATGCCCAAACAGGTGTTCTCAACAGCATCAATAGTCATCTAGTCTTAAGGAAAAACAGAATATTTGATGGATTTGCAGCAGGTATTACCAATCATACAGCGCATAATATTCCACATAAGCAGTGACTGGATTTCCCAGATCTGTGCAACTTCTACAAAGGATGCTGAGGATTTGAGTCTACTACTTTTGACTCCAGAGCCTAGGGTAACAGAACCAGCCTTATGCTTTTGCATTCCAAAGAAGACATATCTGATTCAATTTCTCTCCCACTGAACCACATGGAGTCCAAGAATCCTTCTCAACATAAACAAAACCCATTCACCTTCCTGACCTGTATTTTAAGTGTGTTCCAGTAGATGAAGAGTGGCCATGGTTTTCAGAAGTGCTGTATGGTATGTCACCAAGGCCCCTAGCATGAACCTGCAAAGTGCCCTTGATACAAGGTAATTCTAGCATGAAAGGCTTTGCTGACTTTATCTTCTTCTGGAATTTTGATCTGCCTCTTGTGGGAGGAGAGAGAGCCTTTGCTGAGTATCCAGTCCCTCTATTTCTCACTGAACAAAAACTTCAGGCTAATTGGCCAACTTTGAGTGAGCCGGGGTGACCTATTTTTGTCTGGGATAACAAAAACATTCCAGATGACTGACACCTTTTATTGGGGACAGTTTGACCTGATTCTAACCCTCCTGCTCAGCCTGCCAAGGAAAATGATCACTACAGGCCTTAGTGCCGACCTGTTTTTGTTTCGTCTACATTATTTTCCTATTTTCTTGCAAAAACAGCAGGTTTGTCCAAGCACCTAGCTACTAACAATAAGTGCTATTTAAATAGATGCTGAATAAATGTGTCACAGCTTCATGAGTCAGTGGAAGCAGTTGGGGGGAATCTGACTGCATAAATGCATAGCAATCATGCCTGTCTCTGGGATAACAGAGCTTTGGAACCCTTGAGAGGACTGGGTTCAGTTGTAGAGAGGCTGGATGACATGATGAGCGTATATGTGCAAGAGAGGGGTCACTCTCTCCCTGGATGGAATGTGTTACTACTTGACTCAGTAAAGGATGGCATAAACAGGAAACCTCTCAGAAACTATAAAGGGCTTGGTAAATGTGAAACTATTATTATTAGTTTATAGTATTTGTTTGCCTAAGCAAATAAAGTATGGAAATATGTATGTCAATTATTAAATCCATAATTGCAATCAAGAAATTTGTGCCTCCATAAATGAACATTGCCTTACAGAATACTGACTATGAATTTCATAAGTAGGGATGCTCCACTGATACACACAATTACAAATGAAAAATTTTGTCAACACAAAGATATAATTTTCTTTTCAAAGTTGTCAATTATGCAGCTATAAGTATGTTGTTCTGACTTTACTGTCCTTAAAAGCCCAGAGAACACAGGTGGTCCTCAGCTATTAGCTCTGCCATAAAAATGTGGGCTGGGGCCGACCAGATGGCTCAGCGGGAGGGCCTAGAGCCAAGTCTCATGACCTGAGTTAGGTTCCCAGGACTCCCATGATGGAAGGAGAGAAATGGCTCCTGAAAATTGTCCTCTGACCTCCACATGTGCACTGTGGTGCACACACACACACACACACACACACACACACACACATCAATGTAATATACAACAATATGAGTGATTCCTTAGGGCAGACTCCTTCAAGGTCAGTGACAGACCTGAGTGTCTGCATGCACACAGGGATGACCATCCAAGCTCAAAGGTAGGTGAAGTAAGGAACGGGGTTGACATTTCAGCCACATTGAAGCTGGCCATCAGGAAGGACTTCCTAACTTCAAAATACACTAACGTTCTTTTAAATAAAATCCAACGGATCTGCTGTGGCTTAGTTCTTTGTTCTCTCTCTTCCCTCTTCTTTTTCTTTTTCTTTTTAAAGAGATGTCCTTTCTGTTTAATGTGGAGGAATAGGACAGTCCATCCTTCACTGTTCACAGATCCCGTGCTTATGATTTCACCACTTCCTAAACTTTATCTGGAACCCTGGAACTAACACTGTGGTTTTATGGCCATGTCCAGACATGGACAGAGTAGTGAAATCTTGTAAATGTTCAATGTACATTTTCCAGTTGACACCAAGCAAGTGACAGAAACAAAGAAACCCTTTGTTTCAGCCCTTATACTCTAAATGAGTGTCTCTTCACAATCAACCTAGTGATATATCTATATCTATATCTATATCTATATCTATATCTATATCTATATCTATATCTATATCTATATCTATATCTATATCTATATCTATCTATATCTATATCTATATATATATATATATGCCAAAGGAAGAATGATTCTAATCCTGGTGAAAGGGGGGTGATCTAAATGTGGGGTGGGCAAACTTTCTCATAAAGATCCAGATGGTTAACATGGGAGACTTTGAGCCACGTGATCTGTTTTAGCATCTCAACTCTGTGGTTTAAGCTGAAAGTAGTCATGGTAATGCTCCAACAGATGAGTGGGGCTATGTTCCAATAAAACTTTATTTACAATGAGACTAGCAGAGTATGTGAGAATACCAAAGTGGGTTGGGTGTTTATTACTTTATTCTTCTACTAGACTTACTTCTAGTATAACAGACCTTGTGTTGATTCATACCGACATCAGAACGAGCAGCAAAGCAGTACTTGCCACAGCATATGAAATTTCCAGTCTAGAGGGGGAGAGGCACGAGTTCATATTAAAATGATCATCTTCATTAACATATAACTGCAGGTATTGGCAAACACCTCGTAGGAAGAGAGCAGTGGGCAACCAGACTGCATGAGACTCAGGTAGAATAAGGAAGCAGCTGCACTTTGAGGCTATAACCACAGCTCACTGGAACAGTAGGGCCTTTGCCATGGTGAAACAAGTGATCTTCCTTAACAGAACTGAAGGATGTACACACCTAGCAGGAAGTAGGTAGACACCTGCTCCAAATAGATTTGTACCTATTATTTGCTCATTTCCTGGATGCATCCTTATCTCCTCAACTCCCATGTTGGGTGGCTTCCATACTGACCTTTATGGTCACTTTCCTCTTTTCAACCTGCAATTCTCCTCCTTTGCCAGGTCTTCACATGGGCCATGCCCTTTCCATGTGCCTCTGAGCTGGCCCCTGCCTACTCTGTAGATCTTGCTCATGTGGTCTTTGCCCATTTTCCTTGAGCTCCATATTGTCAGATTTCTTTGCTTCATGTCCCTACACAACTGAGTATTGAGCCAAACAAATACACAGGGGCCATTTGCTGACTGCTGTGTAACTCTTATGGTTGTGGAGTATATATAGTATGGCTTGTTTACAACCCTTCCAGCAGAGAAGCTGGCATAGTGCTATTGCTGAACAAGTGCACATTGATCTAGTATAATGCCATGATGTTGGATCTTGAGACTAAAACAACTGTTTCCCTGGTGGCAGATGTAACAGTCTCATCTCGTTCACTGTGGAGTTCCTTCTCTCATTACAAACCTGGTGAGTCAATTAGATTGTGCTATCGTCCCTGATTGTTTGTCTCAAATCCTTTCGATGGAGGAATTGATCTTTGTCTCCCACACAAGATAACAATGAAAAATGAAGCCACCACTTACAGATAAGAAAAAAAATGAGTCAAATGGATATTAACTGATTTGTCCAAGAAGTTTATAACTCAGAGAGAATGCAGACCTGAATTCTAGAACTTCAAGCTTCACCCCGATTTCACACCCACAGTGCACTGTATCAGGAGATTCTACTCTGACTTTCCAGAGAACAAATACAAGGTAGTAATAATCCTTTCTTAGCTTTTAGGCTTTGCCAAGAGATCTTTACTGGATATCTTTCTCCTTTTCTTCCTTTAAAACATCTAATCTGTGCCTTTCTGGTCTTAGAGGCTGGTTTAAGTACCACCATCTATAAAGCAAGAAAACAAATAAACAAAAGGCAGTCAAAGGTATCTCCAATAGAACACAGATGTCTTCCTCTTGCTCTTTCTCCCTGGTTTATTTTATCTTTACCGCAAGGGACTTAATTGGAACTTGCTCTCTTATGAGGCTTCAGGTTCAACTGGCTTCCAGGGAGGGGTTGTTTCCTGTTAGATATGTTCATTAGACACATCTTCATAGAACTTTCAGCAGTGCAAAGACTCAAAACATAGGCAGAATGATTTCAAGTAGTCATAGCAGATGCTCTTGGTTGATGTTCCTGCTTTGGTCTGGCCCTGCTGCAGTAAAGAACAGACCTTGGAACTGGGCGTGGTGGCGCGCGCCTTTAATCCCAGCACTCGGGATGTAGAGGTGAGTGGATCTCTGTGACTTCAAGGCCAGCCTGGTCTACAGAGCAAGCTCCAGGACAGCTGGTACTAAAAGGGAGACCCTACCTCAAAAATACCAAAAAAAGAAAAAAGGAAAAAAACAACAGACCTTGGCAACGTTCCATTAGCAGCCGCTGTTCCCTCTAATGCAAGGTAGCTCGTCCTAGACAGCATGGTCACCACTAAGAACTGGGCGCTACTGTGAGAATAGGTTTTCATCCACTCTTTCAACAAACATTTACTGAGCACCACTCTATAGCAGGCACTTCTGAACCAGGGCATAGAAGACAAACAGCTCAAACCCCCTTGCCTATTGGGACACAGCAGTGTCATGAATGAATAGTGAACCAGTAATGAAATATATTTTACTTTAAGCACTAAATTCCACTGAGAACAATTAATTAGGGAGAACAAAAATAATGTTTGTGATGGTGAGAAGCAACAGTCTAGGTGGTCAAGGAAGTCCTCTCGAAAATATTGATGTCTGAGCAGGGGTCTGTTACGAATAGGAGAAAGTCTGGTACACAGGGAAAGGCCTAGGTAGAACAATGAGTCTGTGCCAAGCAAACTCTCCAGCAACGGCAACAAGCCACTGCAGATGGAAAACACAGAATAAAAGAGAGAAAGGTAGGAATCGAGAGTAGAGGTGTGGGTGGGGTCAAGTGAGACCGTGATCTGATACGAGGTAGGTGGGCCTTGATATTCTTAGTCACGCCACTGCCTGTGACCCTGCACTGATTGCTCTAGACAAAAGGCACTGGAGAGGTTTATACAGAAACGAGAAGTGGTCTAATTTATGTCTTAGAATTAAGCTACCATATGTGATGAGAAGTGGATTTGACTAGGAGCAAGACAGGAGTGGGCTAGGGAGAGTAGGGAGAGGAGCCACGGGAATAATCCTGTGGCCTGGAGATCACCAGGAGTGGTGGCGACAAGTAGGCTGTGGGATCCTGGTGTACTCTGAAGGTTGAGCTCATTCACAAATGCTAGTGGACCATGTAGGGACTGGGAAAGAATGCTTCACATCAGTTCATCTTCAAATATCCATGGAACACTTATCATGAACCAGCCACTGTTCTAGGTGTTCAGACATGTGAATGAGCAAAACCTAAGACCCCAGCCCCGTAGAGTGGCCATTCTAGTAGAAGAAAGACCCAACACTAAGTGTGAAATAAATACGTGCAAGACACAATAAGTAAATTATATTGCATAATCTAGTTCAAATAATTGATATTATATGCGAATTAACCATAATTATACCCTCATTTTTAGTATTATCATTTCATAACATTACATGTGGACTCAAAGAATTTGTTATTCCGTGGCTAGAGAGATGGCTCAATGGTTAAGAGCACTGGCTGCTCTTCCAGAGAACATGGGTTCAGTTCCCAGAACCCATATGGTGGCTAACAATTTCTGTAACTCCAGTCCCAGGGGATCTGACACCCTCTTCTGACCTTCACAAGTATTGCATAGCAGAGGTGCACTTACATAACTGCAATCAAAACACTCATACACATAAAATAAAAAATAATTTAAAAAATAACAAAGAATTTGTTATTCAATGAACCTGGATATAATTATTGTTGTTATCAAACATTTTTTGTTTTGTTGACTTGAGCTAGTATCTATACAGTTCTGACTGGCTCTGATTTCAACATCCTCCAGACTAAGCCTCCCAAGTGCTGAGAGTATAGATATGTGCTACCATGCCTAGCTTGTCAAGCATCTTCTATGAAAATGTACTCTACTCCTAGCCCAGTTTCAAAGAAAGCATTTCTATGCCAAGAATAGCTGTGATGGGTATAGAAACTCTCATAGTTTATTCATAATTATTACACAGTATATAACACATTTAGGGGAAGACAAATTATAAATGCAAGAAGCTGTAAACTTAATGAACATATTATATTATTTTTTCCTTTGAATGGTTTATTGGGTTACTCTCTTACCCTGACTCTCTGTCTGTATGCCTCTGTGTTTAAATAAAATAGTTTTGTTTTATGACTAGGCAGTAACTAAATGTCAGTATTTTTATTGCCTTTCTAAATAGCTTAAGAAGATATCTGTCATCCTCTAGACTCTGTAAACTGTGTCGTTCATTTCAATAAATATTTGTAGAGAGCCCCAAAGAAGATAAAAAAGATGAACGAGGTCCAGCTCCTTTGGTGAGAAGCTTCATGTTGGAGAAATGGCATCTGATAGAAACGTGGAAGATTGGGCAAAAGAAAGAAAGGTGTAAGGACAATAAATGTGCTTTCAGTTCAAAAAGTTCAATAGAAAGAAAACAATTGAAGCTAATGGCAAAGAAAACAGACATTTTGAACCAGGAGAAAGACTATAAACATATAGAGTGCTGTTAAACAACCCACTGTTATGTATGTCAGGGGGTGGGGGTTTCTGTGTATGTGTGTACACATGCCAATCATTTAGAATATTTACTCTGAGTTGAGCAACACAGATAACAACCTCCAAGATAAAGAATATTCATTCCTCTCACTTCCCAGAATCCTCCTTCCCCAAAGCACACACACACAGCCACACAGAGGCAAAAGAATTCCTCAGGCCTACTTTAAGATGGGGGAAATGTTCTCCTTAATAGTCTTGTGCTTGTGGTGCTGGGGATTAACCCAGGGCCTTGGGCATGCTGAATGAATACTCAACTTCTGAACTAAATCCAACCCTTCATTAAAAAATTATTTTACTGGGCTGGAGAGTTGGCCTAGAGGTTAAGAGCACCAACTGCTATTGCAGAGGACCCAGGTTTGATTCCCAGCACCCACATGGCGGCTGAGACTTGTCTTTAACTCCAGTTCCAGGGGAATCTGACGGCCTCTTCTGACTTCCGTGGCATTGCACGACAGGGGTGCACCAACCTACATGCAGATGGTACATTCATACACATAAAAAATTAAAAAAAATAAAAAAATTATTCGACTGTTTATAGTGTGTGTATGTGTGTGTGTGTGTAGGTGCACGTGGAGATGAGAGAGGCTGTCAGGTCCCCCAGAACTGGAATTAGAGGCAGACGTGAGCTGCTTGAGATGAGGAAAGTAGCAAATACTCTTGCCTGCTGAGCCATCTCTCCAGTCCCCAGTCCTTAGCTTTTTTTTTTTAATTTATTTATTTATACATATATTTTTTATCAAATCTAAACCCGTGTTCCCCCATCCCCCCACCCCATCAGAGCTCATGCATTCTGCCAAACATGCTATTCATCTCTTTCTCAGTCTTTCTCAATATTCTCCATGGGGAAGTTGAGTGTTTTGAGCAGAAGTTCACTGTTTCAGTCAGTTCTTGGATGCAGTCCTTTCTGTTGTTGTTGTTGTTGTTGTTGTTGTTTCCAATATGCATCACTCCCAACTGCTTTAGACAAAAGCTCAAGGGGCCATGCACAGGAGATACTTACAACTAGGTAATTGGCACTAGCATCCACAGATGAGGGATACCATTCATCGTTTGTTTTTCTAGGACTGTGTTACTTCACTCAGCATGATGTCCTCTAGCTCCAGCCATTTTCCTGCAAAGCTCATGATGTCATCTTTCTTTACTGCTGCATAGAACTCCATTGTGTAGATGTACCACATTTTCTCTATCCACTCATCAGTTGAGGGGCATTTGGGTTGGTTCCAGCTTCTTGCTATTGTGAACAGAACTGAAATAAACATGGCCGTGCATGTATCTCTGCGGTGGGGTGAGTCTTGAGGGTACATGCCCAGGAGTGGTATGGCTGGGTCGGGTGGCAAGTTCATTCCAAGTCTTCCAAGGGTTCTCTGCACTGCTTTCCATAGGGGCTGCACGAGTTTACATTCCCACCAGCAGTGGATGAGTGTAGCAAATACTCTTAACTGCTGAGCCATCTCTCCAGTCCCCAGTCCTTAGCTTTTTTGAGACATGGTTTGGCTGTATCATTTAGACTGGCCTGGAAAAGGCCATGTAGCCCAGGCTGACCTTAAACTCACAACCCCTCCACTTCCGCTTCTTTCGTTCTGGGATTTCAGGTGGGCATGATCTCTCTCCTGTTTTCAATGTCTGTGAGATATCCATTCCACACCTGTTGCTTCTCCATCTCACTGCTTCTGGATTTAGTGTATTATTCACCTTCTATCAACTACACTGTCCCCCACTGTATTATAAATTGATGTACTATTTATGTTCCAAATAAGAAGTGAGCATCCTGCCTTGAGGTTGGAGATTAATAATTGCTCCCCTTGAAGGAATGATAAAACCACCACAGAACCAGATGGATATAAAAATGTACCTGTAATTATGTCTATATTATTATGATAATTTATATACCTACAATATAAGTATTAGGTCAGACCCAATCTATTAATCACACAAATTACAGAGAGGCTCTACATGCAGGAGAGATATATAAACATAGTGAATATAAACTCTAGAGGGGAGGTTTGCACTGACAGGGGCAATTTGGCTAGCTTGGAGTTTTACAAGGCAATTGCCCAAGCAATTTGTGTCAGAAGAAATGGAGACTAGCCATGGAATTCTTTATCTCCTGCACTACCTAGTTTGACCTCATTTTACTGTGACACTAAGCAAGGCTATTCTATCCTATCACACAGAAGGGCACTGCTGGACCTGTAATATTATCCTCTGAGGGCCAGGAAGGATGTATTTCAAAAGCTCCCAGACACATGAAGGATATGTATGACCTGTATGGTCTCTATCAAATGTTAATGGTGAACTTGCTACATCATTAAAGAAGGTGTTGCCTTAGGGTGGATAGATGCTGCTTTATTCTTTATTTCACTTACATATGACCTACACAAGGGAAAATACGGGGAGGGGCGTTCATCAATGATAACTCTAAATGCTTTTCCAAAGTGCATCAAACTACATTTTGTAAAGTTTTACTCTTACAAATTTTGCAGCAACAGAGGAATGGGTAAAGAAAATGTACACAATGGAATCTTTTTCAACTTTAAAGGGGAACAAAATTGGGGCTTAGGATGTAACTCAGTTGGCAGAGTGCTTACCTGGCATGCACAAGCCATAAATTCAACCCATGGTATCATGACTATAATCCTAGCATGGTGGCACGACTATAACCCCAGCACTCTGGAAATGGAGGCAGGGCAGGTCAGAATGATCACTTCAGAATCCCTGTCAGTTATATAGCAAGTTTAGGCCACCCTGGGCTACTTGTGACCATACTGAAAGAAAGAAAGAAAGAAAGAAAGAAAGAAAGAAAGAAAGAAAGAAAGAAAGAGAGAGAGAGAGAGAGAGAGAGAGAAAGAAAGAAAGGGAAAGTTATGAGTTATGTCATGTGCATAAAATGGATGCAACTGGAGATAGTCACAGTAAGTAAAGTATGCCAGTCTCAAAAAGGGAAACATATATTTTCTCTCATCTGGGACTCTTACATTTTATATAGATGCATAAAAACACGTGTATATAGGACATCAAAGTAGAAGTGAAACTGTCTAGAGAACAAAGATGGGGAAGTAAGGCAAGGTCAGTGGGCTGTGGTCACGATACAATGTATACCTGTAATATAACTGAAAAACAAAGAAAAAAAAATCAGAAAACCTTTTAGCCAAAAATGGTCACTGGTATTTTTTCCCCAAATAGATTTTTCAGTCTGACATACTAGGAAATAGCTGCTGACCTCATCTAAAGTAGTGTGTGCACTTCCAAGATTTATTTCTAGCTTTTACAAAGCATTATCCATATTTTAAGTTGCCCTAAAAAATCTGGACCCAGTTCTTACTTAGCTTTCAACAGTTTTCTACAATACCCTGCCCCCATCTCTCTTCCAATGAATTAAATAGCCACAATGCTATTGGGCCCCACCCCCAGCATCAACCTGATATTTCCAAATGTGTTTTGTTTGAGTTAATAAAAAAATAGGTTGCATATTTTCTAAAGAAAATAATAGGGCAAGGGGATGCACTGAAAGCCTGCTTTTATTATTGGAAGAATAATTTACATTTCTGATTATAGTGGAAATCCAAACTGAATATAAAACAAAATAAGAAAGCAAGGCATAGACAGCAGGAAATCTAAGTCAATTTCTTTTCCTTTTTTTGTGGCAAGTCAGTGACTTGGCCACCCTTGTCCACACATGCATTCATTACTGCTGATCATTCTTATTGCTGATACCACAGAGTTGTATAATAAGGACAGACTGTTGGTCAGTTGAATGGATTACAACCAGAGTTACTACCATGACTTATTTGAGACCTGTAGAAAGCACTCAAATGCCAGTGAGCAACAACACAAGGAAAACAAAACTTTGTGTTGTTACTTGAATGGCCAAATAAATAGCTTGCTGGTTAGTGTTCAAGGTTACAATAAGCCAAGGATTTTACCTGATCACCAACTGTATTAGTCACTTTTCTGTTGCTGTGATAAAACACCATGACCAAAGGAACTTATAAAAGGAAGAGTTTATTTGAGCTTATGATTGACTGTTCCAGGGAATTAGAGTCCATTGTGGCGGGAGGCATGGCGGCTGGAGACTGCAGCAGCAAGCCGGGGGTCACATCTCCCAAAGAGCACAGGAAGCAGAGAGAGCAACTGTAGACCACGAGGCTTGTTAAAACTCACTAAGCCTGCCACCAACAATGCACTTCCTCCAGCACGGCCACACCTTCTAAGACCTCCAAAAACAGCGCCACCAACTGGAGACAAACGTCTGAATACCTAGAGCCTATGGGGGACACTCATTCAAACCACCACACCAACTTTCAAGAGCAATCCACTCTCCAAATCCCATGGACCCCATACAGCACAGAGGAGTACACAGGAGTCCACTCAGCTATGCCAAGCCACATTCCACAGCACATTCAGGCTCCCCAGCTCCCAACACCCAGAGCTTCAAATCACACCAGTGCCCATTCAGTTTTTATTCTTCAAAAGTATATACATTTAAAGAACAAGGGATTTGTTCTCTTGTGGAGCTTGGAACAATGTAAAAAAATTAGTATCTAGTCTGTAGTTTACAGCCATTTCCCACATTAAACTAATCCAAATGTCCTGTCCCCTCAATAGCTCTGAGGACTCTCTGCATAGTAACGAAGAGAACCTGAATCAAAATGTCACTTATCAGGGCCCCACTTGTGCCCTGTGACATAACAAAACACATAGCAAAGAATGTGGTTTCATCTGCTACATACTAGTCATGAAGGCCAAGGGTGGGAAACCCATCTCCACACCAATGAAGTATAAGTCCCATAAAGAGCTTTTATGATATGAATTATGGTTAATGGGGACAAATAAAGGCAAGTACTTTCATTAAAGCAGTATTGTAGAGTCAGTGAAACATCATATGCTATGGACCTATTCTCATACTCAGACCAGGCTTCCCAGGATTTCAAAAGCACATGAATAGAAACAGATGCAGAGAATTATAAACAGGAGCTTGTTTATGTGGTACGAGGAATGTGGAGTCAGTTTTTGGTTTTTGAAATTGATAATGAACAGAAATCGGCCTCGTGTGAATAGACCTGGGAGCATTTTTGAAAACACGTTTCATTGAATTTTTGTGTATTTCTTTTTTTTTTTTTTTTGGTCTTTTCGAGACAGGGTCTCCCTGTAGCCCCAGCTGTCCTGGAACTCACTATTGTAGACCAGGCTGGCCTTGAACTCACAAAGATCCGCCTGTCTCTGCCTCCCAAGTGCTAGGATTAAAGGCGTGCGCCACCACGCCCGGCATGAATTTTATTTATTTCTGTATGTGTATGAATGTACTGTCTGCATGCAAGTTTGTGCACCCGTGTCGTGCAATGCCGCGGAGGTCAGAAGAGGGTCTCGGATTCCCCTGGAACTGGAATTCTCCTGGAATTGGAGTTACAGACAGTTCTCAGCCGCCATGTGGGTGCTGGGGATCGAACCCGGGTCCTCTGCAAGAGTGGTCGGCGCTCTTAACCGCTAGGCCATCTCTCCAGCCCCTGAATTTTTGTGTATTTCACACACAACATCTCAGTCCTCTTTATACCCTCCCCGATAAGTACCTTCCCATAACCTCCCTCCATACTGGATTTCATGCAGTCAAGTTAGGGTCCCCTAATGTACTGGAGGGCAAGTTCATCCACTGGGGTCTAGTCAGCCTATCTAGAGTCACTCCCTTAAAGAAGATCAGCTGTTCATCTGCCCAGATAAGATTGGGACCTGCTGAAATGTAATTTCTTGCAATATGCTGAATATGGATCCCTATATTTACAGACAAGTATGCCAGCCACCAATCATCAAAGAAGTTTCTTTTGCAACAGATGGAGACTATTACAGAGTTCCACAACTGGTCACACACAGAGAATTAGTGTCTGTGAAGTGCCCAACCTGAAGTGACACATCTGCAATGGAACCTCTACACCTAAGGCTCATGGAATGCATAGTGGAGCAAGGGTAGAGAGAACACTAATGCATCTCTCAGTTCTCATCAATAAAGCTCCTTCTTGCAACAGAGGGCAATGAACCCAGGGCTCAGGGACCACTTGAGGAAGAAGAGGGGGGCAGAAAGATTGTAGGAGCCAGGGCAAGAGGTGCATGACCGTACAGAAATAGTCTCAGACTCCTGGAACTTTGCTCACATGAATTTACAGCAGTGGAGACAGCAAGCACAAGACCCGTGCAAATTCAAGAAGACCTGAGAGCATTTTTGAGACAGATTTTTCTGTAAAAGCCTGATGAGTGATGTTAGTAGACACTGAGGCTTTCCTTAAAGAAGGCAGAAAGCTTTTGTATCACAAAGGTGAAGATCAAGCTACCTACATTGGTCTTTTATCAAGTTTGGAGTGAGCCATCCGTTTCCTGCTGTATTCAATTAAACAAGCATGGATGAACATCTCTCATACTCATTTCAAACAACACCTGCTCCATGGAGAAATGCCTTTGTCTAGTGCAACTCAAGATTTCTGAATGCTGGTATTCCACTTGCAGGGGACACAGCTGTTACTTTAGTACTATAACCAAAATGGCACCTCAGGTGTAAATAAACAGAATACACTGCATTAGTCCTTGTTACCACTAAAATAACGGAAAGTAAGTGCAATTGGTACTTTGGTTTGATCTTAAATCACCCTGTCATGGCCTGTGTTAAAGGCTTAGTCTCCAGGGTGGTGCTGTTGGAGGGTGTTGGGACTTTTTTTTAACTTTTTTTAAAATTGTATTTATTTTTTATGTGTATGAGTGTACTGTCTGCATGTAGGTTTGTGCACCCGTGTCGTGCAATGCCGCGGAGGTCAGAAGAGGGTGTCGGATTCCCCTGGAACTGGAGTTAACAGACAGTTCTCGGCCACCATGTGGGTGCTGGGGATTGAACCTGGGTCCTCTGCAAGAGCAGTCAGTGCTCTTAACTGCTAGGCCATCTCTCCAGCCCCAGGTGTTGGGACTTTTAAGAGCTGGGTCTTAATAAGAGATTGTTAGATCATTTGGGGGGATGCCTCTGAAGGAGATTGTGAGAACCTGGCCCCTCCCTGTTTCTCTTTTGATTTCTGGCCATGAAGTCAGCAGATTCTGCCATCCGGAATCCAGTAGCTTTTTTCTGACATGTATTGAAACTTCTAAAACATGAGCCAAAAAACCTTTCTAAGTTAAGTATCTAGGTCGGTGTTCTAGGGATAGATAATAACGTCTTGGCTTATGATCCTCTAGCAAGGGAACACCCAGACTTCCTGCTTAAATTCCCAGTAGCTTTCTACCTCTAATCCTGAAAATGCAATTGATTATCAGCAGAGAAGGTCTTCAGGACCAACACCTCACCCATCAGAACAAGTGGTGTTCTGACTGTGGGGCTGGGATCTGGAGAATCCTTACCAGCCTCAGAGTCATCTTGAGGGCTTGTACAAACACTAACTACTGACCCTTATTATGGTCCAGCAGGTGTGAGGTAAGACCCAAGAATGTACATTCAACACATTCCCAGGTATGCTGAGTAATCTTGACTGTCAACTGATAGGATTTAGAAACTCCATGGAGACAAATCTCTATGCATCCATGTGAGAGATGTTCTAGGTTACCACTGAGGTGGGAAGACTCAACTTAGAGTAGTACTGGAGAGATAACCTAGCGGTTAAGAGCACTGGCTGCTCTTGCAGAGGACCCGGGTTTGATCCCCGGCACCCACATGGCAGCTAAGAACCATCTGTAACTCCAATTCCAGGAGAACTACAGTTCCAGGGGAATCTGAGACCCTCTTCTGACCTCTGCAGCACTGCATGACACGGGTGCACAAACCTGCATGCAGACAGTACATTCATACACATACAAAAATAAATAATAAATAAATAAAAAAGAATTAAAAAAAAAAAAAAAGAGAGTAGTACCAATCTAGAGGCTGGAGTTCCTGACCGAATCAAAAAGATAATGATAGCAAGCCAGGGCATTCACTATTTTCTGCTTCCTACATGAGGATACAAGGTGGCCAGCTGCCTTCTCCCGCACCAGAATGGACTGTATACCCTGAAGCAGCAAACCCAAATATAGCCTTCTTTCCTTAAGCTGCTTTTGTCAGGTATTTTGTCACAGCAATGAGACAAGTAATTAATACACCAGGTGACGCCAATCCCAAAATTCAGGGACCACAGTTGGAGAACTGACTCAACTCACCGATGATCTAAAGACCTCCATCTTTCAAACACAGAGTTAACAGTACAATGGGAGACACCTGAGTCACACAAAATTGATGCTGGCAGAGATCAGTACAGGTGTTTGGTCATGCATTTGCTGCTTGCCCTGTGACCAGGTCAAGCTCTGTATGTGGTCAGGGCTCAGAGAAGGCTCACCTTTCTGTCCCTGCCATGGGACTACACTATTGGTAATCAGCAGCATTGTTGCCTGTGCCTAGTGGGAATATTTCCGGCTTGATAAACCCTTCCAGGTGCAAAGTACGACTATAAACTGAGCAGTGCTTGCCAGTCCCAGGTGCCTGGGCAGAAACTGTTAAAACATGGGATCCACTCTACAGTAGCTGTTTTCCACTGAGCCAGCTGAATTGTAGGACTCCCAACAGACCAACCCCCAACCCCCCAGCCCCCCATCCCCCCCACCCCCGCACACCTGAGGCTGGCACTCATATGCAGATTAGGCATACATCTCAGCCATTGAAAAGGCACAAAGGAATAAAGTCGTATAAAGGTAATAATAATAATTAAAAAACCTATTTGCAAAAAAAAAAAAAAACCCTATTTGCTTATAACTTAGAATAACTGGCTCTATCCTTAATTAGAAGTTCATTTCTCTGTTTTCACTTATCAAATCAGTTTCTTAGTTGAGAAAACATCTTGGGCTATGTTTTGATTTTTATAATTTTCTGATGATGTGTATAAATGAGCTTCTTTTAGCTTTCATCACATCACAAATATATGCTGGATCCCGTATGTCAAAATGTGATGCAGAAATGTTTAGAGGTTGTATTTATGTATATTAACAACTCTGGAAGAGACTTCCCACAATATCAGAGAATCCCCCCCCCCGCCGCCCCCCAGTTCTGAAGATCTTTTTTAAAAAAATTCTATGGTATTGTGGCGGGAGAGGTGATTCAGTCCTTAAGAGCACTGGCTGTTCTTGCACCCACATCCAAAACTCCAGTTCCAGGGGGTCTCACACCCTCCTCTGCTCTCCAAAGGCATTGCATGACACGGGTACACTTACATACATGCTCCCTGGCCAACCTGACTAAATTATTTGGTGAGTTTCAGGCCAGTTGGAGACTCTGTCTCAAAAAAACAAGGTGGACAGCACCTGGGGAATGACACCTGAGGTTGTCCTTCGGCATGCATGTGCATACACAGCACACAGCACACGAATATGCATACACACAAAGAAAGAACCAACTGGGAGTCACTGAAGCCTAGAACTGCTCACATCAGGAAGTGGTCAGGACCAGGTCACCTCAGGTGACATGCCTATTTCCAGGACCAGGGCCGTTTGGAGATTTGCAGGAACCTTTCTCCAGGAGGCTAGGCTCTCTGGATAGAGGAAGTCACTGGTAATGACAAATATGGCCTCTATCACAGTGAATGGGCAACCCCCAGGGGCCCCACCTGACTTCTCCAGAGCAAGCTCCATCTGTGGGTAAGCCGTGTTATAGAACCTGATGGGAGTCAGAAAGGCGGGGGAGGGGAGGGTACAGGAAGCCACAGAGTACAGGAGTGTCTTATAGGGGTTAATGGCTGTTAGGTAATTGGACTCATGTCAAGAAAGGAGAACAAATTCTTGGCCATGACTGGGAATAAAAGGACTGGGTTAGGCAGCATGTCCACAGACAAATGTCAAGGGGGGGGGGCAGGGGAAATAGCTCAGTTTATGTGCAGTGGCCACTCTGTGAGTGAGTGAATGAAATAGTTCCCAATTTATGTCACAACTGAGATTTGAACTGAAAGAAGATAGAAGAGCAGCCAGCAGACCAGCAAGATGAGAGCTGATGTAGCGAGAGTACAGAAGGAGCCGGAGGCCATTTACGGAGAAGCGCCCTCTAGTGGGGTACAAAAAGTGGACAAGCACAGGGGAGACCAGACTAAGATTATTCTGCTAAATGGACATAGTATTAAATTGACTCCATGGGCTGGAGAGATGGCTCAGTGGTTAAGAGCACTGACAGCTCTTGCAGAGGATCCGGGTTTGATTCCCAGCACCCACATGGCAGCTAAGGACCGTCTTTAACTCCAGTTCCAGAGGAATCTGACGCCCTCTTCTGACCTCCACGGCATTGCACGACACGGGTGCACCAACCTGCATGCAGACAGTACACTCATACACATAAAAATAAATAAATAAATAAATTGACTCCTAATGATGTATCATTAATTTCATAGATTAATGCATCTCTCAACTCCCATCAGAGAAGCTTCTTCTCGAAGAAGATGGCAACTAATACAGAGAACCACAAATGGTCAACATCCAGAGAATAAGACTGCAGAGTGCTCAGCCCCAAGTGGGACACCTATATCACACCCTCTCCCCACAAAGCTCAGGGACCACTGTGGAAGAGGGGGAAGAAAAGTCATAAGAGCCAGAGATGGAGGATGACTACAAGGAAACTTTTCCAGACAGCAAAACTGCTGCCCATCTCAACTCCTTGCAGTTGTGACAGCATGCACAAGACCTGTGCCAGTTCAAGTCTGACAAAAATCTTGGCATGGAGAAGGAAGGTGAACAGGAAGTCCCCACACTAGCTGAACAACTATTGGCAATTGATAGCTGCTTGGAGAGGGAGAGTCAGTTTTCTTTAAGGGTGTGATGTTGGGGCGGTCGACCAGGGGAACACAAATTTGGCTTCATAGACTAAAAAATAATAATAGAGGACATGAAGTCAGGGATGGGTTGGTTAGTAAGGTAGGGGTAGAGATGGGGGAGGGAGGCTCAAAATACAGTGTATGAGATTCTTAAAGAATCAGTAAAAAAACAATTAAGTGGACAGGGAGAGGCTGAGCACATTCCCTGAAGTAGTCACACCATAGCTGGACTGGTCTAGGAGGAAAGCCCTAAGGACTTTTAGTTGGCCTGAATATCCATGGGTTCCACCTGAAAGGATTCAACAAACCCCACGTAAAAAATGTTTTTATTGAATTACCTCTGTATTGGACATGAAGACTTTTTAAAATTCTTGTCATTAGTTGCTGTGCTAGTTACTTTCTGTCAACTTGACATAAACTAGAATCTCCTGGGAAGAGGGAGCCTCGGTTGAGGAATTTCCTCCATCAGATTGGCCTGAGGCCACACCCCTGGGGCATTCTTTTGATTGCTAATTGTGTGCAGGGTCACCCCTAGGCGGTGGGCCTGGGCTGTAGGAAACTGCCAGAGGGAGCAGGCCAGCAAGCAGCGTTCTTCCACGTCTTGGCGTCGGTTCCTGCCTCCAGGCTCCTGCCTGGAGTTCTCATTTGACTTCCCTCAAAGATGGACCATGCCTTGGAAGTGTGACCTGAAACAGGCCTTTCTTCTCCAAGATGATTTTGGTCAGTGTTTTATCACAGCAATAGAAACCAAACTAAAACAGTTGCTAATCAATATAACAACTATCTGACTTTTAATATTTAATATTTTTATTTTTTATTTCCATGTGTGTAAGGGCCCATGTGGGTTTGTATGCTGATTGCTGATAGAGACCAGAAGATGGTATCTAGTGCCCTGGAGCTGGAGTTATAAGTGACTGTGAACCACGCAACCTGGATGCTTGGAACAAAACTCACTTCAAGAGAAATATATGTGCTAAATCACTGAGTCATCTCTCTATCCTTCATATTACAATTTTTATGTTGTATTGAATATATAAGAAATTTAGAGGTGAGATTTAAAAGGAGGATATTCATATGTTACATATAAATAAATGTCTTTTTTTATTTTTTATGTGTATGAGTGTATTGCCTGCAAGTGCGTGAGCACACCCCTGTCATATAATGCTGGCAGAGACAGAAGAAGGCATCAAACCCAGATCCTTTGCAAGAGCAGAGAGTGCTCTTAACTGCCGAGCCATTTTTCCAACCCAATAAATCTCATATTTATATAAGGAGTTTTGGTGTCTTTGTTGGGGGAGGTCTTGTACTCAAACCTTCACAGATACTGATGTTCCTCATTCCTATTCTCTTTTAACATAGAGTTGTGGATCTTATGAGAACGGAAGACACTATGGGGTTTTCTTAATATCATCGTAGGATTTTCCTCTTATCACTAAAATTGTTATTTCACAAGTATGCAATTTTTGACCAAATCATAAGATGATGGCAGCTTAGGTCTGTAAAGATGGCTCAGAGATTAAGAGTACTGGCTGTTCTTGTGGAGGACCTGGGTTTGATTCCCAGCACCCACATGGTGGCTGACAGCCATCTGTAACTCCAGTTATAGGGAATTCAGCATCTTCCTCTGACCTTTGTGGGTACTGCATGACATGGGTGCACTCACATACATGCAGGCAGTACAGTCATACACACCAAATAAAAATAATGTATTTTAAAAAGGTGATGGCAGTTCAAATACCATTTTGGCATTGCCCTGTGCAAACTTTTTATCTTGTTAATGAGAAAATAAGATCTACAAATCCTGTAGAATGCCCAAGATCAATTTTTTTGTGTTGTCTTAGGGGATAAAGTGTGTGTTGCTGGGAACTGAACCCAGGGTCTTGTACATGCTAGATAAATGCTCTACTCATGAGCTACAGCCCTGGTTTATTTGAATATTTTTTGTCATTGTTTCCATATCAGCTTTCCCTGGATGTAGATGTACACTTGCTCTGGGATTTTCCCAGCATCCTGTTTTGCAAAAGCTTCCCACTTGCCTTGTTCATTGAAGAGCCTTCTGAGCCTCGCTATGCCCAGACATCTTTGTCCCGGACACAGAAATAGATCACACTGGAGAGAAAGCTTCACACAAGCCTGACATGGACCCATAATACCAACCTCAGCTACATATCTGTAAGACATGAGTGCCTATGCCCACCAACAGATAAGCATAAAAATGTTCACAGCAGTTTCATTTTAAAGAACCCAAAACTGGAAATAACTGCAAATTTCTATCCATAGGAGAATAGATAAAGTGGTTTATTTATACTTAGAGTTATACATAGCATTAAAAAGAAACTGGTACATTCAACAATTTGGACAAGTTTCATTTCAATAACGTTGAGGGTGTAGAGGCAGACACAAAAGAGTACATGTCACATGACTTCAATTATGACAAGTTCAAGAACAGGAAAAATGAGTCATAGGTAATAGAAGTCAGAATAAGGGTTATCCTGGGGAGAGGTTGACTGAGAAGGGACACAGGGGACACTTCCATGTGGTGGGGTACATTCTTTCTAGATCTAAGAGAAGGCTATATAACTCTGTGTGTGTGTGTGTGTGTGTGTGTGTGTGTGTGCATATGCATGTGTAAAAGCCTGCTGAAACAGATAAAATTAGTGCACTATATATGTTCAGCATCTTCTATTTTAAAATAATCTTTCTATTCAAGCAGATCCCAGTCATCGTTCACAGCTCCGAGTTCACTCTTTCCCAGCCCTCCTTCCTTCCTTCCTTCCTGCAGTGGGAATCCTCAGAAGGCTTACGCTGGCTCTTGAAACTTCCCTAGCAGCAAAAAAGAGAAGTCTATTATGTGGATAGAGGCATGTCAGTGGAAACAAGACCCAGTGAAGTGGTTCACTGCCACGCTCTCAGCTGGCTCTGAGTGCAGACTGGAGTCCTCACCCCTTGGGGTGGGTGGTATCAATTCCTGTGGTCTTCATCATGTTTAAAGGCACCAAGGTAGACAATCTTAAGAATTCTCTTGTCTTACAGAGACTTCTGAAGTACATGGAGAAGCATACCCTGTGTCCTCTCTCTACGGGAGGATGGAGAAGGGACAATGCATGTCACATTCCTGAGGTCTTCAACCCTTGTTCTTGAAAATATATGCTTCTTCCTAGCTCCTACAAAACTTCCTGAGAACAGTTTATTTGGCTTGCTGTTAAAGGACCCTTCCCCCTCAAAAAAAAAAATCTCCCTCCTACTACTAACAAAATGTGGATTGGAAGACTCTGCATAGTAATTTAGGGCTCCTTGT
The DNA here is from genome assembly GCA_009823505.1 of Rhizomys pruinosus. Lineage (NCBI taxonomy): Eukaryota > Metazoa > Chordata > Mammalia > Rodentia > Spalacidae > Rhizomys > Rhizomys pruinosus. The sequence continues at coordinate 329,246 of VZQC01004797.1, forward strand.
GAATGTTTTCACTTAAGTTTATTTCTTTTGTTTTCTGTGGAGAATTCCTCCCACACGTACCATTGTCCCTCCGATATGTCCTGAGATGGGGTGAAGAGCTAGGAAGGACCTGTCCAAGTGACACTTCGTGGTGTCAACAACAGATAAACTTCCAAACCACAGAGGTCAAAAGTCCTTTCCTTACCATATTAAAGAATGGGCAGTGGAGTAGCTCAGGTGGTAGAGTGCCTACTTCGTGCACATGAAGCCTGACCCCAGCACCCACAACCTGGGTGTGGTGGCACACTCTAAGCACTTGGTGGATGGAGGCTGGAGGATCAGAATCCTTTTCAAAGTCACCCTCAACTGTCCTCAACTGTATAGTCAGTTAGTTCAAGGCCAGCCTGAAGGACATGAGACCTGTTTCACACACATGTACATGCAAGGACTAGCACTGCCCACATTCCTGGGTCAGTTTCCTCTTCTGTCCCTCTCTGCTTTCCCTCCTAGGCACTGCTGTAAGGTTTCCATTAATACGCAGGAAGCACTGGACGCTGCCCTGGCCCTGAGGCTCTGTAACACTTCAACAATGTCCCTATACTAGAGACTTCTAGTCTCACTGATTGGAGCATTATCTGTGCCCTGCTCTTTGGGGTAGTGTTCAGTGTCCAAAGCCACTGTCTGGCTTCTGCCGTTCCACTCACCCTTACTGGAAAGGAGATTGTGTCTCATTTTATTTTGACATTTCCCACAGGGCCAGCCCAGCCCCATGCTTAGACCATACTCTCAATAAAGTTTTTGGCGAATGCACGAATGAGTGACACAAACCATTATCGATATAGCAGGTTGCGGCTATATATTTTGCCTCTAGTGAAACCCAAAGCTGAGTCCTGGTCGAAGCCATGGAATCTAAGCATCACTAGTAGAAACCTCAGCCAGTGCATTGAGATGCTCCTTCTATTACCTTATTTTGCTGCCCCTTTCCTCTGCTGGAATACACAGACTTTCCACATGCATGCCACCACCACAATGGCAAACAGATAATTTGAGAGGGTTTGAGAGAACACAGAGTATTTTTTTTAGTGCCTCTGTCACTGCATTTGGAGCAGATGACAGGCTGGCATATGGAGGGCCCGCTGCACCCCCTGGAGTATGACCTGCTGGTCCCTAAGGCTCCTGACTGCTTTCCTTCTTCTGCTACCAGGCAGAGTCCTCCACCCCTTCAAGCCTAGTGGGGAAGCTTTCACTCCTGGTGTGAGAGCTCCCAGCCACCAAAGCTGCCACCTTCTCCCCTTATTAATGTAATGCTGAGTCACAGGCCAGATGGCTTTGCTGGATGAGTGAGTCACCCAAAGCTGCCTGTAGGTGGCAAGGCCCTCCTAAGATCTGAGTAACTGGGAATGTCTGGGCCTGCAGGAGGAGCGGAGGCCAGGACCCAAGATGCCTTTCAGTCAGTACACTCTGACCAGTCCTCCTTCAGGCTTGGTTAGATGTTGGAGGGTGAGGGGTGTTTCCAGGGACCCCCAAGAATTGAATAATGTGGGGTATTCTGAGGAGCTCAAACAAAAATAGCATTTTTTTTTCTAAGACATTCCCCCATCCACTTTTCCTCAAACATCCTTGAGGTCTCTGTCTTGACCTTCCTGTCTCAGAGCCAGTTTCCAAGAAACACAAGAGCAGAGCATTTGGTTTCCACCAGTCGAGGCAGCAGTCCTGCTGCAATAAGACAGGCGTGAGTAACAGGCAGGAGGGAGAGAAAGCCACCGTACTCCCCTCTCCCCTCCCCACACCCCAGGCCAGGAAAGGGATTGGCTGGCATGTTCTTTATTGAAAAGAGGCTGTGGCAGGGTCAATTTTGAAACACTAAGAGACATGTAATGTACTATTGAAAAAGAAACTTGGTCTACAGAGTGAGTTCCAGGACAGCACAGCAGGCTGGGGCTTTAGGGAAACCTGTCTCAAAAGAAAAGAAAAAAAAACAAAAAAAGAACCTGCAATACTTCTTATAGAGTCACAGCATTAAAGAAAAGACTGCTATTTATCATTTATCATCCTGTTGGGGGAGTGGACAAGAGGGTTCTAGTGGGTTATTTTGATCCAGAGATCTTAGAGCTACTGAGTATTTTTATAAGTCCATCCAAAAGTCCAGATACATAGTTCCTATTCAAATGTCCACCACTCATTCAAGTGACAAGGTTAATGTAGAGAAACTGAAAAAGTGTGCCATGGACAAACAGGTCAGGCCATCGAGGCTCCCTCCATCAATTCTTTCTTATCAGTGAGTCTCCTTGGCAAGAACATAAAGCAGGATGGCGATGTCATGAACAGCATAGGCTCTCAAGGGCCAGTAAAGGGGGCCCAGGGAAACAGGAGCCAGGTGAACCTTTCTGGGAGAAGTACGCTGAGCTACTAAGTACTGTGGCCAGAGTAGACTGTCCACTTTCTCACTACTGGCCTTCTACACCAGATGGTTCTGCTGTGGACAGCCATCCTGTGCGCTTAGGATGATAACAGCACCCAGTCTCTTCTCGTTAATCCCAGTACCACACTCCACCAAAGGCGCACCAGCCAACAGTGGATTTCCAAGATGCTTTCCAGATATTGCAAACTTAACCCTGGTTGAGCTGTTACATCAAAGCAAGAAATGCTGGGATAAAGCGAGAGACCAGGAAAAAGCTCTTCTGCTGAAATGCTGCCCCAGCTCAGCCCACTTTATTTTCCTTTGGAAGCACTGATGTCACCTGATTGGTAATAGACACAGTAAACATTTGTAACTGAAAAGTCCAAGATCTGAAGTGCTTTTCCAAAAAACTGGAACATTCTGGATTTGAGTCTGAGGATGCTCAGCTGCTGATGTCTGTGTAAACATTCCAAGATCCCAAACCATCAGGGATGGAAGCCTTGTTTTCTCCCCAGCTCCACTCTCTGGACTGGCAGATCATCAACTGACTGACTCAGTTTAGGGCACTACTGTCATTCCAGTTCCAGGCCCATGGGCCGGTGCTTAGCAAAAGTTCTCTGAGCCTGTGGAAGTGGCTCAAGGGCATGTTGCTGGACTGAAGACCAGATGCTCACTTCTCACATATCTAAAAACCTTCAAAGGGAAATACACTTCCTTTACTGTAGCTACAAAATATCAGAAGAAAATCAACACCATACCACCTGAGTTATACCACTTCATGGCTGGGAGAACCACTCAGCACCATGGCTGTCCAACTGCAAGGTCTCTCCCATTAGGACACAATGAGGTCAGGTTTGTAGGCTATCAACAGCATTCTCTATTGTGAAAAATGAATAATTTAGGTGTGTATACATGTCTAAATTAGTTTTCAGTGGTATAAGGAAAATGGAAACTAATTAGAAGAAAACCAACCTAATAAAATTGGGCTGAAAATGATATATGAAATGTACAAAGCTTCAATAAAAATATTTTAAAAAAAAGAAAAAAAGCCCAACGAATTAAAGATAGTGAGAGGCTTAGTTAGTTTATACGTGGCCTCCCACCAAGCCATACCAGACAGAGAGAGACTTCCACATTCTGTCCTCTAACCTCCACCTTAACAAACAAAAGACACACACCCAGACACACAGACACACAGCCACACAACTCCACACCAGGAAGGGGGGGAGGGATGGGAGAGAGCAGAGAGAGAGAGGAGAGAGAGAGAGAGAGAGAGAGAGTAAATGTATACATATAAATAAAAAAAACCCCCACAACCTAACTTTTATTGACTCTCTGGAAGAATTAACGCAGGAAGACTAAAGGGTGTTTTCAGGATAACATTGCAAGCAGTTGCTTCCACCCCTGGAAGGCATTCTAAGCTTTAACAAGAAGAGCCGTGACATCATCTCCAGAGGAGTGCTGAGTGAGGTGCTATGGAAATCGAAAAGAGTTCAAATGCATCTTAAATCATCACAGTTCTTGATTTTTGCAAACTAGTGCAACCCATTAGGAAGGGAGTGGAATTGATTTCCTTGGAAGTCCCACCCTGCCAATGAGCCATTTTCATATCTCTGAGGCAGCCTGAATCTTTATGAAGCTTCCAGATCTCAATACACTATCCGATCCAAATCACAAATGCAAGCCTAGACCTTGATCATGTACATTGGCCCAGCCATGGCCATATGGTGAGCCAAGCAGCTTTTAAGGATGCTGGTCGATTAACTGACTTACCTCTTCTTTTCCCCCAGTTTCCTCTTCCACAAGATGATACAGTAACACAAGTGTCATCAGACCACACAGGGCTGGAACTAAGATGAGAACATAGCGGAAAGCAATTTAAATTCAGGTTATCCATAGAATAACATGCTTGTGGCACTCCACACTATTTTTTTAATCTTTTTTATTTATTTTTGTACTAGTTAGTAATGAACTACTGTCGCATGTAGGTTGTGGCACCCATGTCGTGCAATGCCGCAGAGTCAGAAGAGGGTGTCCGAATCCCCTGGAACTGGAGTGCTCCGGGAATTGGAGTTACAGACAGTTCTTGGCCGCCCGTGGGATGCTGGGAATCGAACCCCCGGGTCCTCTGTCAGAACGGTCGGCGCTCTTAAACACCGCTAGGGGCCATCCCTCCGCCCTGGCACTCACCTATTTTTATAAGGAAATCTTGATGATGTGTAGATGTCTTTGTGTGTTGAGTGCAGAGGTGTATACTATAGACTCCAAAGAGGCACATTACCCTGGACTGTAGTTTACGGTTGTTGTTAGCTGCCAGCCATGGGGGGTTAGGAACGTGAACTCTGTCCTGGCAAGAAGCATATGAGCTCTTAACCGACGGAGCCATCTCCAAGCCCCGGCTAAATTTATATGATACCTGCTATCAAATTTCTTTTCCAGTTCAACTACCACTTAAAGGCCCCCCCAAGCAAGCAAAGCCGAGATGAGGGCTTCACTGAGAAGATCAGAAACAAGAAGAGAAGCTGCTCTTCTTCTACTTCTGACGAGGCTTGTCCCTCCACCTCACTTCGCACTCAGGAGGCAGAGCAAGAGGACCTGCTGTGGTTTGAAGCCAAGGCCTGGGTCTACAATATGTGTTGTAGGTAGGACATGGTTAAACATAGGTGGAGCCCTGGTGTCAAACAAAACGAAACAACTCCTGAGCAACAGACATTCCACGAGATTTAAGGTGGGAAATAAGGAAAAATGAGTAATGGAATAAAAAACCGCTATTACCAGTTCATTATGGAAGACCTGTTCCAGTTGGAACTCTGTTCTATAAAATGGTAATAGATTAAAATTCCAAAATGATCAAAGAGGCCATCTTCTATCACTAGCTATGGGTTATCTCACACATGACATGGTTGCTATTCAAGTTCTTGCCATAAAAAACGCAACATGCGATCCATCTATAATGTTTTGTAACTAGCCTTCCTACCAATTGGCTGAAACAACAGCAAATCAAAAGAATGGGATTTCATGACAATTCTGATATACAAAACGGACAAATGGTGGGGTGTGTGTGTGTGTGAGAGAGAGAGAGAGAGAAGAGAGAGAAGCCAGAGAGAGGATGGCATCTTATGATAGTTAAATCCTTTCAGTTCCCTATTTTATTTTATTTCTTGATCAGTCATTGAGGGCATGCCCAATGTGTGTGTAATGCAACAGATTTAATTAAGAAACAATGATAAGGTTTAAATAAGGTCAGTGGTATAATATTTAGTTGCTAAATGTAAACATTTAAACCCAAATGCAAAGTCTATCTAGATTTCTTAATTAAAAACACTTTCATATAGGGAATTCTGGTCGAGGTTTATAATTCTGCTCGTATTAGAGGTAGCAAGCACACAAGGACATCAAATATACATCTCAAAACTCATCCACCGTTTAGTCTCCAACATGTCTGGATCCATAAGGGGACTATCTGAAAATCTCCCTCATTAACACTGGGGAGGCTGGCCCTCCAGGGAGAGCTTCGTGTGCCTATTACTGGTACATCAGATAGTTCCTGGTCAGACTACTTTGCTGACTAAGAGTGAAGAGATAAACAGCTATTCATACTCCCTGTGATAACAAAGCTTTGTATTATTTTAGGTTGTATAAGTAAGCTACAGAAGTCAAGGTTGACCTAAATAGGTTATAGATATTCAATGCCAGTAAAGAAACCAGGTTAAGAGAGAATGACAATGGACATGCTAGGCTTGCCTCTGTGTCCTCATTATCCTGACTTTTCATAGAGGACCTGTTGGGAGGAGCGGCTGACCTTCCTACTGGTACAGGAGCAATGAAATTGTCCACCTCTTAGAGGTTAACCCAGAGTTGCTACTGGAAGTGAAAGGAGGCAGTTTGAGGAAGAGGATGACTAAACAAAAGGAGGCTCATTAAACTAAACACAGTAAGTATGCAAATTTGAAAGGTCACTACTTTGTAAATTGTTTGTGATTTCGATCAACTTGTCCAAAAGGACCGCTTTAAAAATTTGTTGGTAGTGGGAGGTGGAGAGATGGCTCCATGATAAGAGCACCTGGCTGCTCATGGCGAAGGACCCAGGATTCAATTCCAAGCAACTCACAAGTCCAGCGAACAACCATCTGTAACCCCAGTTCCAGGGGATTTGATGTCCTTTTCTGATCTCTGTGGGGATTGTATGACTTGGGTGCACTTACTTCAACACATGCAGGCAATGCATTCCATACACATAAAATGAAAATTATAAAAAAAAAAAAAAAAAGAGTTAGGGTGGACTTGATAACTGTAATAAATTTTCTCAAGTGGTTAATGTTCAAAGTATTACCTGAGGACTCATATTAAAATGCAGATTTTTATTCTTTTGGCCTAACAGACATGTCCAGCCTTTTAAAATATTTTAATTTATTTATTTTAATATTACATGTTTATACCTGCATGGTCGAACATACCGAATGGTGTGATGCCTACAGAGGCAAGAAAGGGGCATTAGATCCCCCAGAAATGGAGTTAGGACCAATGTTGTTAACTGCCCTTGGGTGCTGGAAAACAGCACCCCGGTCACTCTCATAAAGCAAGCAGAGGATCCTTTAAAACCACTGACCATCATCGTCCATCCCATGGGCCTGAGCATCCTTTTTCCATTGGCCTACAAACTGTCATCTACAAGCTCAAGTCTGAGAACATTATCAAGTTCAAAAAAGAATCAATCACAGAAGAGTAAGTTCCCATGACAATTAAGTCATGTTTATTAATCTCTTGTAGGGGCTCAAGTCCCACCATCCTCTGACCCGCGGGCAGGAACCGTGGATTGGGACATTCCTGCTAAGTGAAAAGCATGATCTCCATTTTAAAGGCAGTCCCAGTGAAGGCACGTGGGCCTCTGATTGCCCGGCATACCACAGACAGGAGAAACACGTGCAGAGGATGACTGAAAGGAAAAATCATCTCTCCCACCTTCTCATTAGTCAGGCTCAGTCTCAGTCACACGGCCATACCTCTGCACAAGGGACCGGGCAGTTCAGCTCAGCTAAGAGTCCAGGAATGAAACTTATTAAGCCGCTACTCCGGCAACAGTAGAAAAGACAAATAGGGCTGGAGAGATGCTCAGATGGCATAAGGGCACTAGCCTGCTCTGCAGAGGACCAAAGCTCGATTCCCAGAACTCACATGTGGCTAACAACTGTTCCACCAGGGGATCGATGGCTTTTCTTTGGATTTCCATGGCCCATTGCAATATTGCATGTGTACACTTACGCAAAACGAACGCAGGCATTACACTCAGTACTCATAAAATTAGAAAAATATTGATATAAAAAATAAACTAAGATGTTAGGCATCTAAATCCTTCTGCTTGGTAAGCTCAGATCAAATTTATTCAAGAGCAAGAGGTGCAATCCCCTCCCTTAGGTAAGCCATCACTTCTGTTGAAACTCTAATGCCGCAGTCTAAAGCAGACTGCTGTAACTTCTTAAAGCTGTCCTAAAGCAACCCACTGTAAACATGAGCTTTGTAATTCAGCCCTAAGCCAGAGGCTGAGGCTTCCTACTGTACATTGGGTAATTAAGTTTCTTCTCAGAACACACCCAGATTGTAAACAGTTTTCTTAACACCGAAGACACATTAAAAAAATTAAGTTCACTCTTTGGATGCAAAACAAAAAAGGAATTCTTCATCTCTATGACATCATCCTACTTAGAAGAATTAATTCAGAAAGATAAATGTGCTCCCCAGACTACAGGGAGAGGCGGGAAGGGACTTGGTGCCTGTGAAAAATTGCTTCAGGATTACATTCTGATCTTAATCCAAGAACAGATAACATCTCCTTATAAGAAAATATAGCTAGTTAGCATAAATCATATTACTTGTTCTCGTCACTGGAAGATATTGAATTCAAAATTGGTGAGTGATGCGTCAGTGGGGGGGTAGGGTGGGGACACTCAGGTGAAGTCACAGGAGTAAAGAACAGACTGATTTAGAGATCATGCAATCACCAGAGGGTGAGAGATCGCATACATTATGACCATTGTCAGAAAAGAGCCCCCTACATTCGAGGGCAAGGAACTATGGGAAATGCACCCTAGCAGAGCTGTGTTCCTTCCTTCCAGACTGGCACTGTACAGAAGAACAGGTGCAAGCTGTGTATATATAAAGTTGGAGGAGGTAGCTCCAATTAGAGCGGAAGAACAGGTTACCTCAATGTGCTAGTCCTAAACTTTTTAGTTTTTTACATTTTTTGCCATTCAATTACGTTACTAATCTTATCTGTGTCAGCAGCGTAGTCTCCTGCCTGATCTATACTGTGCACCAGCCATGCCATGCAAATCACCTTCAAAGGCCATAAAAGGGCACTGAATAACCTGGGAACTACATTATGGACGGTGTTAGCCACCCTGTGGGTGTTGGGAACTGAACCAGGTCCCTCTGCAAAGCAGGTCAGGAGCTCTTAACCCTGCGCCATCTCTGAAAGCTGTGGTATTAAATTTTCAAATGTTCCAATGCTCCCCTCTCCCGCGGTGGTGTGTTATTTCTTTGAGCTCCCATGCCTCCAACCCTCTCCACTGTGGCTTTGTTAATTTTTCCTGAGCTACGCATGCTGCATCGGTCCAGCGTGTAGGGTGGTTTTTAATTGCGCTCACATACCATCAGCTCACTTCCCCTGTGGGTGTGGTTTTTACTTGAGCTCCACTGCAATGCTCTCAGCCTGTGGTGGACTGTTTTATTGGAGCTCCAGACAACCATACATCCACTCTCCACGCTGTGAGTAGTAGTTTTTCATGCGCCTCACGACTGCACTCCCCACGCTCCCAGGTCCCCAACCATACTCCATTCCAACTTAATTACTGAGAAAGTGTACAATCGTTCCATTGGTGCTGAGAATCATTCGGAGTCCAGTGGCCTTCTGAACATCCTCTAGAGCAGACCACACCACTGGCCACCTGTGCCGTCTACATAGCATTTCCAGGCCATGCTCTAGGGCAAAGCTTCCCTATAGGCAGGACTCTAGTTCACCCAGGCCCCTGGAGGAACCCAAGAACTAGTGCTTTGAGGGCCTTATCAAGTGGTTCCTTGACATCCAGTCTGGGTCTTGTGAATATGAGTGCTTCATGAGAGGCTGAAGCAGGGATGGAGCAAGGAAGGCAGAACACAACTTTCTCCCAGCTCCATGCCCTGGCTCTATCCTCAAATACTCCAAGCATTCTAAGCGCACACCTGGCCTGCAGGTTGTTACAGAGGCACACTGCCCATGTTGGAAGCAAATGGATTCATTTTTGTTACTTGGTTTATAAATCTTTGTCTCTTTTTATACCTGGCTGGCTATATATTACATTTTTAATGTGTTTATTTGTTATCNGGGGGGGAGAGAGAGAGAGAGAGAGAGAGAGAGAGAGAGAGAGAGAGAGAGAGAAGTAAAATGTAATTAAAATGAATAAAGAACAAAACCCCACAACCTAACTTTTATTGACTCTCTGGAAGAATTAACGCAGGAAGACTAAAGGGTGTTTTCAGGATAACATTGCAAGCAGTTGCTTCCACCCCTGGAAGGCATTCTAAGCTTTAACAAGAAGAGCCGTGACATCATCTCCAGAGGAGTGCTGAGTGAGGTGCTATGGAAATCGAAAAGAGTTCAAATGCATCTTAAATCATCACAGTTCTTGATTTTTGCAAACTAGTGCAACCCATTAGGAAGGGAGTGGAATTGATTTCCTTGGAAGTCCCACCCTGCCAATGAGCCATTTTCATATCTCTGAGGCAGCCTGAATCTTTATGAAGCTTCCAGATCTCAATACACTATCCAGATCCAAAGTCACAAAATGCAATGCCCTAGCCCTTGATCATGATACATTGCCAGCCATGGCCAGTATGGTTGAGCCAAGCAGCCTTGGTTAAGAGATGCTGGTCAGATTACTTAACCTCTCTGTGCCCCAGTTTCCTCTTCCACAAGATGATACAGTAACAGTGTCAGCCACAAAGGGCTGGACTAAGTGAGAAAATACCTGAAGAGCACTTAATAATTCAGGTTTCCATAGGAGAAGCATGGCTTGTGGCACTCACCTATTTTTTTAATTTTTTTATTTATTTTTTATGTGTATGAACGTACTGTCTGCATGTAGGTTTGTGCACCCATGTCGTGCAATGCCGCAGAGGTCAGAAGAGGGTGTCAGATTCCCCTGGAGCTGGAGTTCTCCTGGAATTGGAGTTACAGACAGTTCTTGGCCGCCATGTGGGTGCTGGGGATCGAACCTGGGTCCTCTGCAAGAGAGATTGGAGCTCTTAACCACTAGGCCATCCCTCCGCCCCGGCACTCACCTATTTTTATAAGGAAATCTTGATGATGTGTAGATGTCTTTGTGTGGGATGTGCAGATGTGTATCTATAGGATCCAAAGAGGGCATCATATTCCCTGGAACTGGAGTTACAGGCGGTTGTTAGCTGCCCAGCATGGGGGTTAGGAACTGAACTCTGGTCCTCTGCAAGAGCAATATGAGCTCTTAACCACTGAGCCATCTCCAGCCCCTGAACTCAAATTTTATGATACCATGATATCAATTCATTTCCAGTTCACTACCACTAAAGGCAGCAAGAACAAAGCCAAGATGGAGCTTCACTGAGAAGATCAGACAGAAGAGAGCTGCTCTTTCTACTTCTGAACGAGGCTGTCCTCCACCTCCTTAGCACTCAGGAGGCAGAGGCAAGAGGACCTCTGTGAGTTTGAAGCCAGCCTGGTCTACATAATGTGTTGTAGGGTAGGCAGGGCTACATAGTGGAGCCCTGTGTCAACAAAACAGAACAACTCTGAGCACAGACATTCCCACAATGATTTAGGTGGGAAATGAAGAAAAATGAGAATTGAATAAAAACCTCTATTACCTTTCAGTATGGAGCCTCCAGTTGGAAGCTCTGGTCTATAAATGGTATAGATTAATTCCAAAAATTATCAAAGAGCCATCTTCTATCACTAGGCTATTGGTTCTCACACATGACATGGTTCTATTCAAGTTCTTGCCATACGCACATGCATCCATCTATATGTTTTGTAAGTAGCCTTCTCTACCAGAATTGGCTGAAAACACAGCATCAAAGACAATGGGATTCATGCATTCATATACACAGGTGTGTGTGTGTGTGTGAGAGAGAGAGAGAGAGAGAGAGAAGCAGAGAGAGGTGCATCTTATATAGTTAAATCCTTTCAGTTTCCCTATTTTATTTTATTTTCTTATCGTCAGTGAGGGAATGCCCACATGTGTGTGTATGCATACAGATTTAATTAAGAAAAATGATAAGGTTTAAATAAGTCAGTGGTTAATAATTTAGTTCTATGTATAATTTAAACCCAAATGCAAAGTCTATCTAGATTTCTTAATTAAAAACACTTTCATATAGGGAATTCTGGTCGAGGTTTATAATTCTGCTCGTATTAGAGGTAGCAAGCACACAAGGACATCAAATATACATCTCAAAACTCATCCACCGTTTAGTCTCCAACATGTCTGGATCCATAAGGGGACTATCTGAAAATCTCCCTCATTAACACTGGGGAGGCTGGCCCTCCAGGGAGAGCTTCGTGTGCCTATTACTGGTACATCAGATAGTTCCTGGTCAGACTACTTTGCTGACTAAGAGTGAAGAGATAAACAGCTATTCATACTCCCTGTGATAACAAAGCTTTGTATTATTTTAGGTTGTATAAGTAAGCTACAGAAGTCAAGGTTGACCTAAATAGGTTATAGATATTCAAATGCCAGTAAGAAAACAGAGTTAAGAGAGATGACAATGGACATGCTTGCCTCTGTGTCTCTTAATCGCTTTTCATAGGGACTGTTGGAGCAGCTGACCTTCCTAGCTGTTCACAGGAGCAATGGAAATTTCCACCTCTTAAGAGGTTAACCTCTCTGCTACTGGGAAGTGAAGGAGGCATTTGAGGAAGAGGATGAACTAACAAAAGGAGAGCTATTAACAAAACACATAAGTAAATGCAAATTTGAAGGTCAATACTTTGTAATGTTTGTGATTTCTCAAACTGTCCATAAGACCATTTAAGAAGTGTGTGTTGGTAGTGGGGATGGAGAGATGGCTCACTGATTAAGAGCACTGGCTGCTCTTGCAGAGGACCCAGGTTCAATTCCCAGCACTCACAAGGCCGCTAACAACCATCTGTAACCCCAGTTCCAGGGGAATCCAATACTTCTTTTGACCTCCACAGGCACTGCACAACACCGGTACACTTACACACATGCAGGCAATGCATTCATACACTAAAATGAAAAATTATAACTAAATAAAATATATACAAAAAGAAGTGTAGGTTGCACTTTATTAACTGTATGTTTCTCAAGTGTTAATGTTCAAAGTATTATCTGAGGACTCATATTAAAATGCAGATTTTTATTCTTTTGGCCTAACAGACATGTCCAGCCTTTTAAAAAATATTTATTTATTTATTTATATATTAATGTTTTACCTGCATGTACATAACAGTACCATGTGTGTGAAATGCCTACAGAGGCAAGAAAGGGGCATTAGATCCCCCAGAACAGGAGTTACCAATGGTTGTTAACTGCCCTGTGGGTGCTGGAAACTGAACCCAGGTCCTCTGCAAGAGCAGCCAGTGCTCTTAACCACTGACCATCTCTCCATCCCCATGTCCAGCCTTTTGCCATTGCAGTACAACCTGTCATCTACAAAGCTCAGGTCTGAGAACCATGTAATCAAGTTACAAAAAGAAGAATCACAGAAGATAAGTCTCATGACAATTTAAGTATGTTTATAATTCTCTTTTGGGCTCAGTCCCAGCCATCCTCAACCCCAGGCGACCCATGGATTGGACATGCCTGCTAAGTGAAAAGCAGTGAGTCTCCATTTTTAAGGCAGTCCCAGGTGAGGCCATGGGCCTCTGGATGCCCGGCATCCACAGACAGGAGAAAACGTGCAGAGATGACTGAACAGGAACAAATCATCTCTCCCACCTTCTCATTAGTCAGGCTCAGTCTCAGTCACACGGCCATACCTCTGCACAAGGGACCGGGCAGTTCAGCTCAGCTAAGAGTCCAGGAATGAAACTTATTAACAGCTACTCCGGCACAGTAAGAAAAGAAACAATAGGGCTGGAGAGATGGCTCAGTGGCTAAGGGCACTACCTGCTCTTGCAGAGGACCAAAGCTCGATTCCCAGAACTCACATGGTGGCTAACAACTGTTCCAGGGGATCGGATGGCTTCTTTTGATTTCCATGGCCATTGCATGGCATGGGTACACTTACACACACGCAGGCATTACACTCATACTCATAAAATTAGAAAAATATTGATATAAAAAATAAACTAAGATGTTAGGCATCTAAATCCTTCTGCTTGGTAAGCTCAGATCAAATTTATTCAAGAGCAAGAGGTGCAATCCCCTCCCTTAGGTAAGCCATCACTTCTGTTGAAACTCTAATGCCGCAGTCTAAAGCAGACTGCTGTAACTTCTTAAAGCTGTCCTAAAGCAACCCACTGTAAACATGAGCTTTGTAATTCAGCCCTAAGCCAGAGGCTGAGGCTTCCTACTGTACATTGGGTAATTAAGTTTCTTCTCAGAACACACCCATATTGTAAACAGTTTCTTAACACCAAGCACATTTAAAAAAATTATTCACTCTTTGGATGCAAAACAAAAAAGGAATTCTTCATCTCTATGACATCATCCTACTTAGAAGAATTAATTCAGAAAGATAAATGTGCTCCCCAGACTACAGGGAGAGGCGGGAAGGGACTTGGTGCCTGTGAAAAATTGCTTCATGATTACATTCTGTCTTATCCAAATAACAGCTCCTTATAAGATAGCTATTAGCATGAAATCATATTACTTTCCGTGCCTGGAAGATATTGATTCAAAATTGGTGATGATGGCGGTCATGGGGGGGGGGTAGGGTGGGGACACTCAGGTGAAGTCACAGGAGTAAAGAACAGACTGATTTAGAGATCATGCAATCACCAGAGGGTGAGAGATCGCATACATTATGACCATTGTCAGAAAAGAGCCCCCTACATTCGAGGGCAAGGAACTATGGGAAATGCACCCTAGCAGAGCTGTGTTCCTTCCTTCCAGACTGGCACTGTACAGAAGAACAGGTGCAAGCTGTGTATATATAAAGTTGGAGGTAGCTCCATTAGAGAGGAAGAAACAGGTAAACATCACTTACTAGTATATTTTATTTTTTTAATTTTTTGACTTATTTATTTATATTTTATGTGTATGCGTGTCTAGCCTGCATGTATATATGTGCACCCATGCATGCAATACCTTCAGAGGCCAGAAAAGGGCACTGAATACCTGGGAACTATAGTTATGGACAGTTGTTAGCCACTCTGTGGGTGTTGGGAACTGAACCCAGGTCCTCTGCAAAAGCAGTCAGGGCTCTTAACCACTGAGCCATCTCTGAAGCTGTGGTATATTTTATTGAGTTCCATGCATCCACTCTCCAGCTGTGGTGTGTTTTATTGAGCTCCATGCATCCACTCTCCAGCTGTGGTGTGTTTTACTGAGCTCCATGCATGCATCTGTCCAGCTGTGGTGTGTTTTATTGAGCTCCATCCATCCACTCTCCAGCTGTGGTGTGTTTTATTGAGCTCCATGCATGCATCTTTCCAGCTGTGGTGTGTTTTATTGAGCTCCATACATCCACTCTCCAGCTGTGATGTGTTTTATTGAGCTCCATGCATCCCCAAGCTCACAGGTCAACACATACTCCATTAAAATTATTAATGAGAATTTTACATCTTTCATTTGTTCTGATATCATCGGAGTCCCGTGGCCTTCTTAACAATCATCTAGGCAAGACCCCCCTGGCCAGCCTGTGTCCGTTGGGCTACATAGCATTTCCAGGCCATGCTCTAGGGCAAAGCTTCCCTATAGGCAGGACTCTGTTCACACCAGGCCTGGAGGAACCCAAAGAACTAGTGCTTGAGGGGCCTTCAAGTGGTCCCTTGACATCCAGTCTGGGTCTTGTGAATATGAGTGCTTCATGAGAGGCTGAAGCAGGGATGGAGCAAGGAAGGCAGAACACAACTTTCTCCCAGCTCCATGCCCTGGCTCTATCCTCAAATACTCCAAGCATTCTAAGCGCACACCTGGCCTGCAGGTTGTTACAGAGGCACACTGGCCCATGTTGGAGCATGGATTACATTTTGTTACTTGGTTTATATCTTTGTCTTCTTTTTATACCTGGTTCTTTTATTACCATTTTTATCGAATTTTTGTGTATTTCATACATGACATCTCAGTCTTAACCACGTTTCTACCTCCTTCCCCATTGGCACCGCCCACAGCCCCCTTGGAGTTCACACATTCTGACATTTGTGTTAGGCCCTGCTGTTCCCAATTAATCTCCGCAGCCACTCCCCAGTGCCAGTTCATCCTATGAGCTCTAGTCAGTCTATCTGGAGTTACTAGCTTAAAGAAGGCCAGTTCTCCCCACCCAACTGTAATCATCTTCCAATATTTGTTCAACTAAGATTGGGTTCTCTACCCATTTCTGCAGTTCCATGCTGGGTTTTTGTCTGGTTGAGCTTGCATGGGTCTTGTGCATGCTGATACCAATGCTGTAGGAACATATGAGCAGGGTCCCAGGAGCTTGTAGGATGCTATTTCCATGTAGTCTTGCACCACCTCCCTGTCTCTTGCAATCTTTGTGCCCCCTCTTCCACAATGTTCCCTGAGCCTTGGCTGAATGAAGCTGAATATAGGCCACCTGTCCATGGACCCCTCTGTAGACTCCTAATCTCCACAGCTTGGCCATTCATGACCTTTGGAGTTCCTGGCCCCCTGTTGCATGAAGGAGCTTCCTTAATGAGAGTTAAGAGGTTAATTACTATCTTCTTGGCCCTTTGTTCTATGTTGTGTGAGCCTTAGTTGTAGAGGCTGTATTGTAGATATGTCGCATAGGCATGAGTAATTCACAGACAATGTCTGTGTGTGTTCAGTCGTGGGACTCTGTAATATTCTTCATGTGGTACAAAAGAAGCTTTTTATTGAGTGGCACCTGGGATATTTGTCTCTAAAATTAAGGAAAATTATTTTGCAGTTTGTAAGATTGTTACTTAATCTAGTGATGTGACAACCTTGGGAATTTCCCTAAGATCTATGACCTCTTCATCCATGTGTATCTGGCTATGTTTACAGTACCACACATGAGTTTCCTCCCATTGACTGGGCTTTAAGTCCAACTAGTTAACCATTGATTGCCCCGAAGGTAAGAGCACCACACCGCACCAATGTCGTGTGCTGTGTGGGACATTGATGTGGATATTTGGATTTAAAGCTGGTGTTGGACCACTGATTGCTGTTCTCCCTTAGTAGCTTGTGCAGTGCTCTCCAAAACTGTGAGAGCCAGCCTTCAGGGAAGGTGGCTTCCAGGTCAGATCCAGCTCCATTGCGCCAATCCCGGTCTCAGAAGTATGTTCTGTCTTCAGCAATAGGGTCTTACCTTCAGGTTCTGGGAGGCAATCAAGGGCTGTGTAATTTTGAGAGTCTCTTGGGCTACCCTGGACAATGACTCAAAGGAAGGTTTCTTCTGTCTGGTACTGTTTCTTGTTATCTACCCTTTAGCTATACACATGGACTCATGTAGAGATATTATATGTGTAAGTTTTCAATAGCTTGTTAGTCTAAAAATTTCCCCTGGCTAGGGATTATCTCTCCCTTCTCCCCCTCCCTGTCTAGCCCTCCCTCCATATCTTCTCCACTTAAAGTGTCCCCCATTTCCCACTTCTCCCTTGAAGCTGCCAGTCTCCTGTGGCCTCACTTCTCTTGAGCTCCTTCTTTCCCTTTATGCTCAAATTTCCTCCGATAACCCTTCCTCTCCCCTCATATTTAATTACTCTGACTTTATCCATTCCTCCCTTAGTAACCCCTGTCACCCACTAGCCCTCTGTCTCAGGTTCCCTCTTTCCCTTTAACTTCCTGGTTCCTTTTCCTTTACCTGGTTCCTGCAGTTACATCAGGGTATATATACTTACATATAAGGATTTGGTGCTGGGATCCACAAATGAGGGACAACATATGTCATTTGTTTTTCTGAATCTGTGATACTTAGCCTAATGACTTCTAGTTCCATCCATCTACCTGCAAATTCCATGATATTGTCTTTCATTACCACTGAGGAGAACTCCATTGTGTAGATGTACCACATTTTCATCATCTACTCATCAGTTGAGGGACACTTAGGTTGCTTCCAGCTCTTCACTATTATAAAAAGAGCAGAAATAAAATTTGATGTGCAAGTAACTCTGGAAAGAGTGGTATGACCAGGTCAAATGGTAGGCTCATTTTTAGTTTTTTAAGAGTTCTCCACACTGCTTTCCGTAGGGGTTGCACAAGCTTGCAATCCCACCAGCAGTGAAATGAACATTCCCCCTTTCCCCATAACTTCTCCAGCATTTAGTATCATTTGTTTTCTTGATATTAGCTAGTCTTACAGGAATAAGATGAAATCTTAAAGTGGTTTTAATTTGCATTTCCCTAATTACTAACAATGTTGAACACTTTTTCAGATATTTCTTAGCCATTTTTACTTCTTCTTTTGAGAACTCTCTATTCAGATATTTAACCCATCTTTTAACTGGGTCATTTGTTTTCCTGGTCCTTTGTTTTTGAGTAATTTATATATTCTGGATGTTAAACCTCTGTCAGATGTGTCACTGGTGAAGATTTTCCGCCACTCTGTGGGTTTTCTCTTCACTTCTTTGGTTGTTTCTTTTGCTGTATAGAAGCTTTTTAATTTAATGAGGTCCCACTCATTGATTGACCTTATTTCCTGTGCAACTACTCTCTGATTTAGAAAGTCTTTTCCTACACCTGTATCTCATAGGTTACTGCTGATGTTTGCTTCTAACAGTTTCAAAGTTTCAGGTTTCATATTGAGGTCTTTGATCCATTTAGAGTTGATTTTTGTGCAAGGTGAATGATAAGGACTTCATTCTTCTACAAGTGGTGATCCAGTTTTGCCCACACCATTTGCTGAAGATGCTGTCTTTCCTCCATTGAGTATTCTTGACCCCTTTGTCAAAGGTCAGGTGGCTGAAATTGCATGTACTCAAGTTTAGGTCTTCAGTTATGTTCCATTGATCTATGGGTCTATTTTTGTGCCAGTACCATGTTGTTTTTATGACTACAACTCTGTAATAGAGTTTGAAATCTGGTATAGTAATCCCCCCTGCATTGTTCTTTGTGCTTATGGATGCTTTGGCTATTCAGGGTCTTTTGTGATTCCACATGCAATTTTAGGATGGGTTTTCCTAATTCTGTAAAAAATGTCATGGAGATTTTGATTGGGATTGAATTGAATCTACATATTACTCTGGGTAGGATGGTCATTTTCACTATATTAATTAGCCTAATACATGAGCATGGGAGGTTCTTCTATCTTCTGGTGTCTTCTTCAATCTCTTTCTTTAAAGATTTAAATTTTTCACTATAGAGATCTTTAATGTCTTTAGTCAGGTTTATTCCAAGATTTTTTTTTTTGAGGCTATAGTGAGTCTACCAAAATCAGAAGCCTCTCTTTATACCTTATTCCATAGACATTTGATCAGGGGTGCTTTATAAATCCAGTAAGAACTGGACTGGAGAGATGGCTCAGCGGTTAAGAGCACCAATTGCTCTTGCAGAGGACCTGGGTTTGATTCCCAGCACCCACATGGCAGCTAAGAACCATCTTTAAGCCAGGCGTGGTGGCACACGCCTTTAATCCTAGCACTCAGGAGGCAGAGTCAGGTGGATTTCTGTGAGTTCAGGGCCAGCCTGGTCTACAGAGTGAGTTCCAGGCCAGCTTGGGGCTATAGGGAGACCCTGTCTCAAAAAAAAAAAAAAGTAAATAAATAAATAAATAAATCTGTAAGAACTAACAGTAACAGCTTCTGCCAGTAATAGAATCTATAGTCATTTGGGGGGGTGCTATTCTTTTATTTAAAAATAAGTGGGTAGCAGACTGTGAGCTGTCTCCCTACCTGTCACTGAGTCAGCTCCCTCTATTTCCCAAACTTAGAGTATTCTTCTGCTTTTGACTGTTATAGGTCCAATGGCTGATGCTGGGAAGTTTCTGAAGTCCTTTGGAACTCTGTTAAAGATGACTAGATACATTTATCCTATATAAATTAAGTATTGCAATTCAAATTATGCCTTTGAATTCCTGGTTTCTTCATTTTCATATCCTTAACACTAGAATAGGAAATGACACATAAATGCTTTTAAAGTATTTTATTTATTATTTTTATTTTATGTGTACAAGTGTATTGCCTCCATGGATGATAAGTGCACCCATGCCATGCAAGCCCACTGAGGTCCAAAAAGGGTGTCAGATCCCCTGGAACTGGATATAGGCGGTTGTTAGCCAACATATGGGTGCTACGATTCAAACTTGGGTCCTTTGCAAGAGCAGTGAGTACTCTTAACCACTGAATCATCTCTCCAGCCCCTCAATAAATATGTTTAAGGCCTGGAGATACAGCTCAGATAGTCAAATGCTTGCCTAGAATGCATGAGGACCTGGCTTCAATCCTCAATACTGCATAAATCTGGCTAGAGGCACATGATTGTATGCCCAGCGCTAGAAGGTAGAAGCAGGAAGATGAGAAGTTCAAGGCCACTATCAAGTATATAGTGAGCTCAAGATTGGGGTACATGTGAGCCTGTCTATAAATAAACAAGTAAAAATTTTTAATAAATCATCCTACATACTTTTGTTTCTTTTACATCAGAAGCTATAAATCAAATGGACTGTCAGGCCCTCTGACGGATCTCAGACACTGGCTCAAGCAATGCTGGCTGCATTTCCTTTCTGCATATTACAAATGTTATGAACTGAGAAAGTACATAATAAGGGTTTGCTGTTATTATCTATTAATAAGAGAATTGGTACCAAGCCAGTTTGTCTTATGTTTGTCATATTATAATATAATTCAATATGCCTTTCATGGTTGGTAAATAGTAACTGCCTTTTAGCATCCAGAGTTCTCTACCAAGCCTATGCAAACCCAGTACTTAGCAAGGATGGGTTAAAACAGGCACAGTGAAGCCTCTGAGGCAGGTGCTCTGATAAAGCCAAAACCATGGATCAACACCCCGCTGTTCTGGCTGCTCATTACTCCAACTATCACCCTTAGCTATTTACCATTAGCGATTATAGTTTGCACATTTTGACCATTTCTCCTGGTGATGTTTTTGTTTACCCACAGTACACAAATAGCGCTTCTTTCATGTTAGTGGTTAGATTTCTGGATTAAAGATGCTATTTTAGCACTGGGATTGCCTGAATTTTTGATACTAAAAGTCAAGTATGGGTTCAAAACTAGATCAGGAGGTGTTTTCTGGCTCACAGTGGGCACTCTTCCTCTGCATGCTGCCATAGAGAAGTACAGGCTTTGTTAGCTCTCAGTGTTCAGCTAGTGTGGAGAACAGGCTAGAGCAAACACCTCCAAACACCCCCATCATGGGGTTCAAGCCTCTGCGCAATAACCTCCCACTAATTGTAGGCAACTGTGACCCGCTCTGAGCTGACAGAACATGACAGGCCTCCTGTGTGACGACTTTCATTTCGCATAGTGGCAACTTCCATCTAGTTAGGAGAATGTCTCACTTTGGGACTTGGATAGAACAAAGTGCCTGATGCCCATTGGCTGGGATGGAGCAAGGGTCTCTGGCTCACAACGAGTTAGGATCTGAGGTCTTTAGGGAGCTGGATCCCTTGTCCTTCTCCATCCAGCTTTCAGATGGGACAAAACCTTGAGACCAGCCACAGAGAGCAGGAAACAGAGGGCTCAGTTCAACAACACCCAGACAGATCCACAGGAGAGGGTGGGACAGCAAACAGGCATAGTTCAAAGCTGCTGTGTGGTGACACTCTACACAGCCACATCTCACATAGTCAGTAAATATGATTTTGCTTCAAATATGTATTCATCGAGATATAATCACAGAAATATTTGTATATGTGGAGAAAAATTTAAGGTAAAATATTAGGAAGAGGTTAATATTCAGCTTTTTATTAGAATTATAATTATTATAGACATGTAATTCTGATTATAATAATATGTATAATTATAATAATTATTATTATAATCATTATCACTATGTAGCCCAAGCTGGCCTTCAATTCATGATCTTTGTGTGGTAGCTTCCTGGATGCTGGGATTACAGGCATCTACCATCCCACCAGGATTTTTCTCCTAATCCTTTAGAGATTCCAATTCAGAAAGAAACAGGTACTAATTCTTTGTGTTTTGTCTTATTTTACTGTTGCTGTCATGTTCAAGATTTACTTTTATAAATTAAGAATCTAGCTTAAATGTATAATGGATTTGAGGTCACTTTGTTCTACAGAACATGATGGAACCAGGAAAATCTTGTCCTTCTATAAGAAGATAACACCGTTAGCACAATACGCTTTGCAGTAAGGGCCAGGCAAGGCTGGTCTCGCTCCGTCCACAGTCGGGTTACAAGGGAAGGGGCAGTTGTGCATCACAAACAGACCCAGATCAATCTGGGAGGGGCTTTCTGATTCATTTCCTGCACGTCCACATGATTCTTTCTTTTTCTTTTTTGTCTTTTTTGAGACAGGGTCTCCCTATTGCCCCAGCTGGCCTGGAACTCACAGAGATCTACCTGCCTCTGCCTCCTGAGTGCTAGGATTAAAGGCACATGCCACCACACCCAGCTTAAAGATGGTTCTCAGCCGCCATGTGGGTTCTGGGAATCAAACCCGGGTCCTCTGCAAGAGCAGTCGGTGCTCTTAACTACTGAGCCATCTCTCCAGCCCATCCACATGATTCTTTGGATCCCCACTTGACTCTGAACTTCTTCTCTTTGGACAGACGGTAAACAGCAAAGCAGGAGACACCAGCTCGGTATCTGGCACCTGTCCCGCCTGGCTCAAAGCAGACTCCAGGACTGGGAATTCTGGAGGAAGGGCCAGCAATACATGTTCCAGGAGACCCACTAAGTAAACAAGCATTCTTACTTTAAAATACTGCCTGCCATTTGGCCTGACATGGTGGTGCATGCCACCTTTAATCCAACACAGAGCCAGGGAGATCTCTATGAGATTGAGGCCAGTGTAGTCTATACAGTAAATTCCAGGCCTGCTGGGGCTACAGGAAGATCCTGTCTCAAAAAGACAAAAAACAGTAACAACAACAACAACAACAAAAAAAAAAATGCTTGGTGTTTAAAAATGACCCATTCATCTGAAACGCAGGAATTGAAATTGGTTAATTTATCGAGCTTAAAACAGTGCCCAACATTGAAAACAGTATTTAGGAAAACTACACACGAAATGATGAACTGAACAAATAAAAGGCTGGAAATTAAATTAGTCCAGCTGTAAATCCTCAAAAATCGTTTTGAAAAATTAAGTAAACAGTCCCAATAGGTTAAGCATACTTGATGAGGGAAGAAACGGAACGGTCATGTGTGGAGGTTGTTTCCCTGCACCAGCTGGTGCCACATCTACTGAAGTCAGTAGTTCTATAGAAAGCTGTATTATTTTTCTTAAAGGACTTTAAGTGTAAGAGGGACGCACTCTTAGCAATCATTCTTTGCCTTCAAACAACAATGTGGCTAAAGCTTCCTTGCTTGGACTTTTGGATTGCTCAAATCTCCCTCCATCTTGGGTCTGTTTCTGGAGCCTCACACAGTTTCCTGCCCGTATGCCTGGCAGGAAAAGATCTCAAAGAATGAGATCTTCCCCAGCTGAAAAATCCCTGAATCTAGGCACTCCAGGGATCAAAACAACTTAACTCTCCATTCTTTCTATTACAGAAATTTACTAGGCTGTATTCAGGATTAACTATGGAAAAATAACAGCATAGAGAAAGGAGCACACACATAGAATGAAAAATCAGAAGTTTCCACTTCCTTGTATGTTTGTGAAAGTTAAGAGTGTGATAGAAACTGCAGTAGAAGTAGAGATTTAGAAGATGGGACAAGCATGGAAGTGATGTGTGGGCTCATGGGCCATCAGTGTGAAATAATGATATACAACACACACTATGGATCAGCCTTACCCTGGGGCTGTGAGGAGCCTGCCTGTGAAGAGCTGTGCCTGGGAAAGGCACATTTTCAAAGGTTTACATGCATAGTATCAGGTAAGTCTTCAAGCCTAGAATATGCTATCTATCGTTTTAGTGAACTCAGTAGTACTGCTGGTTTATCAGAAGGGGTTTTCTAGAGTGCGTGACAAATTTGTGTGTGTACATCTGTGTATGTCTGTGTGTGTGTGTGTGTTTGTGTGTTGTGTGCTGCAAGCGTGTGTGCCTGTACACACAGACAGACTCAGGAGTCAGTGCTTTCTCCATCCCTTTACACTTTATCTTTGAGACAGGGTCTCTCACTGAACTAGAAGTTCACCATTTGGCCTATGAAGCCAGCAAGCACTCAGAATTCACCTGTCTTTACCTCCCATGGTGCAATTAAAAGAACACACACTCGTTCCTGGCTCTTCACTTAATGATGGAGATTCAAACTTGGGACCCCATGCTTGAAAAATAAGCATTCTTATCCATTGATCTGTCTCCCATGCCTCACTTGACAAATTTTTAGTGATGTATTATTATTCCAAGCATAACAGGAATTGCCTGAAAGGGTTTTAATTTGAACGCTAACGGCATATCAACAGAAAGCAGACCCATTTTAGATTAGAGAGTTCTGGAAAACCAGACACAATGAAGAATGACTCTGAGCAGCAGCACTGCCAGGAAGAGGCAATGCTGGCATTTGGCTGCCTGGTCTCCTCAGCACACAGCGTGTCCTGACGCATTTGCTCTTTTCAGTAGTATTTTCCAAAAGTGACGAGCTGGCATTTGTAAACACACTGCTTGGGTGGAAAGCTGCCCAAGCATAAAGCAAGCTGTAAAAATCCATGCAGACCACAACAAATAAAAGCATGGCCCGGAAGGAGACCCAGCTCCGGCATCCTTCTGAGGGCTGAGCCTCCATCTTCCAACTGGGTTGGACATCCCCTAACTACTATTTGTACACAGTAAGCACATTTTCTGTGCCTTATGACTCTTTCTAGACTTGGTGAGCAACTCAAAGCAAGAGCTCTGGGTTTGTTAGGGTCCGAGAATCCACACCAGACACACAAAAGGATGGAAAACCAAGACTTTATTTCAGCAAAAAAAGTAAACCTGCATGCTGGGGTTGGAAGGAAAAGGCTCGGACCCCGATAACTTGGCTCACAGGCCTTTTATACAGGGTCTAGGGGAATTTTAGCGGGGTTTGGGCAACTTCTAGCCTTATTGGATAATAGTAGGATTACAACTCATGGTTAGGTCAACCCACCTGCTCCCACATACCAACAGTTATCTTTAGACACAGTCCTGCAACTGGAATGAGGAAATGTCAAGTCAGTCCACCTGCCCTCACAAACCAACAGTTATCTTTAACACATTTAATTTTATTAGGTGTTCTTGGTGCCTTGAGCAAGTGACCTCTTCCCCGAAAAAGTCAGTTTCCAGTAAACCTCGAGAAACTGACCTTTTCCCTGAATTGTGCAGGTTCCAATAAACCTGACACTTAAATGCTCAAAATGGTGACTATACTCAAAATGGAGTCAGTGTGGGCCCCTCTTACAGGCTATTTGAGTTTCTGTCCCTACCATGGAACTGGTGGTTGAAAAACCAAAAGGAGCCAGCCCCCCCCCCCAAAAAAAACCCCTGAGTGACCCTTGAGGACCAGATCCTCAACTGACCTTGAGAAAACAAAAACCTTTGTTAATCTGGGCTGACTGTGTGGCCTTAAGCATCCAAAAGGAAAGTATAACCAGAAATAAATAATCAATAAGTTCTGAGAAATTGTATTTCAGATATAAAACTTGAAAATCCTCCAAACCTTCAATGCCAGATGGGGACTACTAAGATATTCAGCTTGTAGACTGAGTGGTTACTGGGATTTCAGCCTCTTCAGAGTGTAGACTGCCATTGTTTGACTACCCATGCTATGTCATGGAGGCCAGTGCAGGAAGATCAAGACAGTATACACACTTGCTAGACCTCATTTGGGTGACCATTGCAGGGAGAGACCCCAGTGTGGAGCACGGGGGCAGGATTGATGGTTGTTTGGGTTTGCCAAGGAGGAACCCTCAAGCACTTCCTTGGGGAAAACATGACATCTTTTGGTTAAAAAAAAAGATTATATTTAACAGTTAAAATATTTTGTAAAATAATATTTTCTCTTTTTACTGATACATGCTACAACCATCTATAATTTATCCTTCTGTAATCCTATGATGTGTGTTATCATATAGGAATATTAATATTCATAATCTAAAAAACAGGGAGCAAATGTAAAGTTATACTTCTTTTTACCTGCATGCAACTTTACTGTTAAAATGTGGAATGTTAAAATGTGAATCTCTAAATGTGCTTTGGAATTAACCTATAGTTTATTTTCAGATTTTGTAATTTTATATGTGGAGTGTATATATGCATATTTTGGAATAATATAAAATCAAACGGGAACAAAAAAAGAGAGAGGAAAAACCTATTCAAAGAACTGACCAAAACAGTAAACCTGTGTACTGAAAAGGTTATAAAAGCTTGAGAAAAAGATGCAAAAAAATGCAAAAAATAAAAAAATAAATAAAAATTTTAAAAAGATGCAAGATAGGACTTGTGTATGACAGAGTCCATGAGCTCTGACAGGGGGGGGGGCATGAGGGGTGGGCATGGATGGGGGAATGAGTTTAAATTTGATTAAGAAATGTTATAGGAAATGTGCTAAAAAAAAATAAAGCAAAAACAATTATGGCTATGAGTTTAAGTCAGTTATTCTTCCACTAGCTATTATAATTCTACTAATTAAGTTATTGACATCAATCTTAGAACAGACAACAGGAAGGAGGGAAGGAAGGAAGGGAGGAAGGAAGGAAGGAAGGAAGGAAGGAAGGAAGGAAGGAAGAAAGAAAGGAAGGAGGGAGGGAGGGAGGGAAGGAAGGAAGGAGGGATGCAGGGAGGGAAGGAAGGAAGGAAGGAAGGAAGGAAGGAAGGAAGGAAGGAGGGAGGGACAGAGGAGATGAGGGAGAAATTAGGGAAGAAAAGACCTTGGGAAAGAAAAAGGGAAAGGAATAAGTAGGGTTAACTCATGAAATTTACCACTCTGACAAAAAGAACACTAGCTTGCTGTCACGTACCTGCACCTGGCACCCCATTGTGGCCTAATTTGAGCTCCTTTCTCTGTCTCTATGAGGTTTGGTTTCCTCATTATAAGATGGAAAATAACTCCTATGTCAAAGGGTTGCCCTGGAAAATTTGACAAGATGGTTACCCTAAGCTGTCAGATGCTGAGATCACCAGCCTTACATCCCAGGACTCTTTCTCTCCCTCCTCTCCATCCCACCCTCTCTCAGCACCCTGCAAAACAAACAAGCTACAAATCAAAGACTTTGCTTTCTTTTGACACTGCATAGTATACAGTTCTGAAATCCTGTGCCTGGAAGGCAGAAAGTACCTCCCCTCTCCTGGGCTCTGTCCTCTATTCTCATAATAAAATCTCTTTGCATGAAAGAAAACAAAATTCAACAAACTGAAAGGAAATCTGCAGCCAAGTGGGAGGGGTAGTTTGGACCTTGCCAGCAGACGATGTCAACTTCCTGCCCAGAAAAGGTCGTCTGCTCCCATTAAAACCCCCTTAGGAGAATTAGTGATCCCTCTTTGTACACATGCTGCTGCCACTTGCCTACCTAAAGATTGATACGCCAAGTCTCAAATCATACTTAAATCTGCACAAGGGATTTGAAACTTCTACATCTGTATTTTTTAAAAAACACATAATCCAGTATCTTTGGTCTATGTGTTCCACAAACTTTGCAACCTTCTATATCATGTGTTTGTTTCAATAACCGAGCCCAGTCTTCATGAGTCTCACATGTGGGGAGCACAGCACCTGGCTCTCGGAGTTTCTGTGGCTCCCAATAGGTTCATTTTCTCGATCATCTGCTGACTTGGACATGTTGGTCAATCTCGCTTGTATTTTGCTGACTGTAGTCATTCTCTGTTACATCCTCATGCTAACTCTACCACAGAGCCACTGCCATACAGTACTGTTCTCTGAGCAAAATAACTGCCTTCTTCTTAAGAACCCCTGTGTCTGCTAGCTGTGGCGCTTCACAGTTGGGCTTGTTGACTTTTGGCATTCCCTCAGAGAAATGAGGGTGTCAGTCAATGAACCCTCACCTGAGTATCACTCTCAAGCAGCTGTCGCAGTTCTGCACTCATTGCACATGGGTCTTGGGAGGAACTAGAGGACAGAGGCCTGGAAGGCTACAGGAAGTGCACAGTCATGGGAAAGTTGTCCACCATGCTGCTTACAGACCTTCTCTTAGGGTCACACACAGTCTCGCCCATAATTCCTCACTTATGCTCTGTAAGGTAGCCTAATGAAGTCATTGGTGGAATCAAACTTTGGTTTGTCACAGGGACCTTAGGAAGAGTGGACAATGTGCATATCTCCCTCCAGAGGGTTGGGGGGATGGGAACCAGCCAAAATTGTAGTTTTCCAGGAATAATAATGCTCTACCACGTGCATTAGTTTTTGTTGTTTTTGTTTGTTTGTATGTTTTTGGATTTTTTTTATCAAATCTAGACCCGTGACCCCAACCTATCCCCCCACCCCACCAGAGCTCATGCATTCTGCCAAACATGCTTTTCATCTCTTTCTCAGTCATTCTTAATATTCTCTATGTGGAAGTTGACTGTTTTGAGCAGAAGTTCACTGTTTCAGTCAGTTCTTTGATGCAGTCCTTTCTGTTGTTGTTGTTGTTGTTGTTTCCAATATGCATCACTCCCAACTGCTTGGACAAAAGCTCAAGGGCCGTGCACAAGAAATACTTACAACTAGGTAATTGGCACTATCATCCACAGATGAGGGATACCATTTGTCGTTTGTTTTTCTGGGACTGTGTTACTTCACTCAGCATGATGTCCTCTAGCTCCAGCCATTTTCCTGCAAAGCTCATGATGTCATCTTTATTTTATTTAATTATTTATTTTTGGGGGGTCTTTTCGAGACAGGGTCTCCCTGTAGTCCCAGCTATCCTGGAACTCACTCTGTAGACCAGGCTGGCCTTGAACTCACAAAGACCCACCTGCCTCTGCCTCCTGAGTGCTAGGATTAAAGGCATGCACCAACACGCAATGTCATCTTTCTTTACTGCTGCATAGAACTCTATTGTGTAGATGTACCACATTTTCTCTATCCACTCATCAGTTAAGGGGCATTTGGGTTGGTTCCAGCTCCTTGCTATTGTGAAGAGCTGAAATAAACATGGGCGTGCATGTATCTCTGTGATGAGGTGAGTCTTGAGGGTACATGCCTAGGAGTGGTATGGCTGGGTTGGGTGGCAAGTTCATTCCAAGTCTTCCAAGTGATCTCCACACTGCTTTCCACAGTGGCTGTTTACATTTCCACCAGCAGTGGATGAGTGTTCCTCTTTCTCCACAACCTCTCCAGCACTTGGTAACATTTGTTTTCTTGATCCTAGCCAGTCTTATTGAGTAAGATGATATCTTAAAGTGGTTTTGATTTGCATTTCCTTAATGATTAGTGATGTTGAACACTTCTTAAGATGTTTCTCAGACATCTCTAATTCCTCACTTGTGAAGTCTCTGTTCAGTTCTTTGCTCCATCTATTGAGTGGGTCATTTGTTTTCTTTCTTCTTTGTTTTTTGAGTAGTTTATATATTCTGGAAATCAATGCTTTGTCAGATGTTTCTGCGGTGAAGGTTTCCTCCCACTCTGTGGGATTTCTC
Source organism: Rhizomys pruinosus (assembly GCA_009823505.1). NCBI lineage: Eukaryota > Metazoa > Chordata > Mammalia > Rodentia > Spalacidae > Rhizomys > Rhizomys pruinosus. Next base: position 358,411 of record VZQC01004797.1, read on the forward strand.
TTCACTTCCTTGATTGTTTCTTTTGATGTACAGAAGCTTTTGAGTTTAATGAGGTCCCATTTGTCAATTGTCGACATTAATTCTTGCGCAGCTGCTGTCTGATTTAAAGGAAGTCTTGTTCCCTACGCTATATCTTGTTTATCTGCTGCCAAACTTTATTCTTCTATTGCCGTTCAGAGTTTGAGGTCTTTGATCCATCTGGAGTTGACTTGTGTGCGGGCGAGAGGAAGGGTTTTAAATTTCATTCTCTACAAGGGGTGGAATCCAGTTTTGCACAGGACTTGCCTAAGATGTTGTCTTTCTCCATTGTGTCTTCTCGGTGCCCCCTGGTCCAAATAGGAGATGGCTGAAAATTGGATGTGCTCAGGGTTGGATCTTCGGTTTTGTTCATTGGTCAACAGGTCTGGTTTTGTGCCAGTAACCAGGCTGTTTTTATGACCATAGCCCGGTGGTATAGTTTGAAAGTCTGGTATAGAGATCCCCCTGTGTTGCCTCGTTGTTGTTAAGGTTGTTTTTTGTTCTATTCAGGGTCTTGTGTTTTTCCAAAGGAATTAAAGGACGTTTTTTCCCCAAGGCTGTGAAGAAACTCTTGGGGATTTGTGATTAAATATATACAAGATTTAGTTAGAATGGACATTTTTATAGTGTTAATTGTCCTGATCTAATGAGAAATGGAGGTTGTTTCCATCTTCGGAATGTCTCTTCAATTTCTGTTCTTTAAAGGTATTTAAAATTTTTGTTTGTAGAGATCTTTGGTGTCTTTGGGTTAGGTTGTTGTTTCTAGGTATTTTATGGTTTTTTGAGGCTATTGTGGAGTGGGAAGGTCTCTTTGGAATTCTTTTCTCCAGTTGCTTGTCTTGGTGTAAATAGAGGCCATTGATTTTGTTAGGTTAATTTTGAATCCTACCTGCCCACTTTGCTGAAGCTGTTAAGCATGTGTAGGAGTTTTTCTGGTGGAGTTTTTAGCATCCCTTAAGTAAACAATCATATCAAATCAACAAATAGGGATATAGGTTGACTTCCTCTTTTCCCAATGAGAATCCTTTATTTCCTTTTCCTTCTTGGCCTTATTTTGCTCTGCAATGTTTCAATCACTATATTTAAGAGGAGTGTTGATAGGGGGCAGCTTGCCGAGTTCCTAACTTTAAGGGAATGTTTTTTCTGTCATTTCCCCCCATTTAATAGATATATGGGCTGTGGGTTTTCTGTATATAGCTTTGATTACATTGAAGGAATGTTCCCAATCCAATCCAATTACCTTCTAGGAACTTTAAGCATGAAGGGATTGCTGGATATTGTCAAAGGATTTTTCAGCCATCAATTGAGATGATTGGTGTGGTTTTTGTCTTTCATTCCCTTTATGGGTTTGATGATGTTTATGATTTTCATATGTTGAAACCATCCCTGCATCTCTTGTATGAATCCAACTTGGTCATGATTGGATGAGCGTCTTGATGTGGGTCTGTATGCGATTGTTGCCAGTATCCGGTTTATAATTTTGGCATCTGTGTTTCATAGGGGAGATGGGTCTATAGTTCTTCTCCTCCTTTTTTTTTTGTATCTTTGCCCGGTTTTGGTATAGAGTGGTGCTGGCTTCATAGAAGGATTTTGGGAGAATTCCCTCGGTTTGTATCCTTCTAAACAGTTCCCAGGAATAATGGTTGTAGGCCTTTTTATATGTTTTATAGAATGCTGCTCTGAAACCGTCGGGCCTGGGCCTTCTTTTTTTGGGGGGAGGTTTCTTATTACGTTTTCAAGTTCTTTCATGTATTATGGGTCTGTTTAGCCTGTCGGCCCCTCTTCTTGGTTGTTTTGGTGATTCCCAGGATTCAGATATTCATCCCATTTACTTCTAGGTTTTCAAACGTGTAGAGTATAGGTTTTTGAAGTATGCCCCCTATGATTTTTCTGGATCTTTTCCTTGTCGTTGTGATATTTCCCTTTTAATTATGGATTGTATTGATTTAGAGCTGTTTCCTTCTGTTCTTTGGTACGGGGGCTAGAGGTCTGTCTAATCTTGTTTATTCTTTCAAAGAACCAACTTTGGGCTTCATGTGAGTTTTTTTTGGTATTGTTTTCTTTGTTTCTATCATTGATTTCTGCTCTGATTTTGTTTATTTCTTCATGTCTGTTGCATTTAGGGTTCATCAATTGTTGTTGCCGGTCCAAGTGCTTTTAGCTGCAGTGTTAGATTGTTCACATTGTGCTCTTTCTGCTTTTCTAATGTAGGCACCCGGGCTATAAACGTCTCTCTTAGGACTTTCTATTTTAAGGTATCCCTAGGGTTTTTGTTGTGCTGTGTTGTCATTTCATTAGTTTCCAGGAATGCTTTTATTTTCTTTCTTTATAAATTTTATTTTTTGACCCATTCATCATTTCAAGAATGTGGGCCGTTTTAGTAGCCAGTGTCTTGTAGGCAGTTGGGTTTATCCTGGTTTTGATTTTGAGCTTTATTGCTCTGTGGTATGATAGAATGCAGGAAATATTTCAATCTTTTTGTATTTTGGAGGGTTTTTTTCTGGGTCCCAGTAATGTGGTCGATTGTGGAGAATGTTCCATGGGTGCTGAGTAGAAAAGTGTAGTCTCTGGTATTAGGATGGAAGATGTGTAGAGGTCTATGAGGTCCTTGGTGTATCATATCGTTCAGTGCAGATGTCGCCTGTTTATCTGTTCTGTTGACCTGTCCAAAAGGACTCATGGAGTATTTGATTCCCTACTATGAGTTGTACCGGGGTCAGTGTGTGATTTGTGGTCCTGGAGAATTGGTCTTTATAAAAGTTTGGTGCACACCAGAGTTTGGTATATATATATATTATTATATATATATATATATATTCATAATTGTGAATCTTCTTGGTGAATTGTTTCCTTTTGATATAGATGTAATGGCCTTCTTTTGTCTCTTCTGATTTATAGGTTAATTTGATTCTATTTTGTTTTGATAGGAAAAATGCAACACCTGCTTTCTTTGGGTGCCATTTGCTTGGATATTGTTCCCCATCCTTTCACGTTTAAAATGGTGTCCTGTCCCTTGAAGGTAAATGTGTTTTCTTGTAGACACAAATATCAATGGATGCTGTTTCCTAATCCAATCTCCCAACCTATTTCTTTTTATTGGAAGCTATAGTCCATTTAAATTTAAGGTTATGACTGATAAGGTTTGTGTTGCTTCTTTTTCCTTATTATCCATTTGCGTTTTTGGGTTTAGGTTTCTTTCACTTCTGCAGTTATGGCTTTTTATTGATTTCTCTTTTCGAGGTGCCTGGGGATGGTTGCTCCTTTCTTCCTGTCGCCTTGAATTGCTTCAAGTATTCTCTGCAGGGTTGGTTTTCCAGACATGTATTCCTTTCAGTTGTTTATGTCATGGAAGGTTTTTTTTTTTTTTTTCTCCTTCAACTATGATTGTTGATATTTTTGCTGGGTAATAGTAACCTGGGTTGGGCATGTATTGTCCTTTAACATTGGGGATGCTTTGCTGCATGTTCTTCTTGCTTTCATAGTTTGCATTGAGAGGTCATTTGTATGCTGATAGGTTTCCCCTTATAGTCACTTGTTTGTTTTTCTCTTGTGGCTTTTAAGGATTTGCCTTTTTTTGGGTGTGTCTAAGCATTTTAATATGATGGCATGGAGAATTTCTTTCTGATCTTGTCTGTTTGGAAGTTCTATGTGCTTCTTGTATTTGTATTGGTTTGTCTTTTTTTAGTTTGGGGAAGTTTTCATCTATTATTCTGTTGAAGATCTGATCAATACCATTCTCTTGGGATTTTTCTCCTTCCTCTATTCCTATGATGTGGAGGTTTGATCTTTTCATAGTGTCCCACAGTTCCTGGTTGTTCCACTTTTGAGTATTTTTAAATTTTTCATAATCTTTACTTGAGGTTTTTAGTTGTTCTGTGTTATCTTCCAGGTCTGATATTCTTTGTTCTGCTTCCTCCATTCTGCTTCTGAGGCTTTTTCCATTCCTTTCCTTTTGATTGGATGAGTGTTTGATTTCCTTTTTCATTTCCTCTTCTGATTTCTTTAGTATATCTACTTCCTTTTAGAGCTTCTCAATCTCTTCCTGTAGCTCTTTGCTTCGCTGGTTGGTTTCCTTATCTTTTTCAACATGGCATTTTTTCAGTGTTTCTACTTCCTTCCAGAGTTTGTCATTCTCTCTCTAGGTCCTTCTTGAGTTCTTCATACTCTTTTCTTAGTTCTTTGATTTGCTCTTTATAATCTTGTAGTTCTTTAAGTATGTTCACAATTGTGTTTCTGATATCTGTGTCCTGGGCCATCCCCGGGGGGATCCCACTCTAGGAATCTTCCACAGGGTTGGTAGAGCTTGGAGGGGGATTATCCTTCCCCTTTCCCATGTTGTCTCTTCTTCGTGTTCCTGGCATGTGGACTTCTCCTTGCCTGTATTCCAATGTGAGTCTTGAGTCAAATGCCTCTTCACTGTGTTGAAGGCTTGCTTTGCTTGCCTCCTTCAGATGCCTTCATAATCCCAGTTGGCAGAGGGGGTGGGGTGGGGGGTGCTCTTTAGCCTGGGCCCTGGTTCCTGCACTTCAGCTGGATTCAGGAGATCTCAGATCTGTGCATTAGTTTTTGGAGTGACAGACAGAGGCTACACAATATCAAGGCTCAATGTCAATCAATACCAGGTACCACTGACTTATAGTTGCCTGCTACTCTGTCCCCAAGTCTGCCATTCTCATTCTTACCTCTCCTTCTCTAGTTCCCAGGAATCATAGAATAGAATTTCTCCTGTGTTATTTTTACAGAAGTACTCAACATTATCATGGGCCAGAAACAACTTCCAAGTAAGTGTAGCAGGGATTATTATAGGTAGGACAGGGTCCACTCTTGACGCTCCCCACCAAAAGCTTGTCAGAGGTATTTTCCTAAAGGAGTTGAAATTACTCCAGACCTTTCTCTTGAATGAGCAAAAGAACAATCTGTTCTTTTTTTTCTTTCTTTCACATAAAGCTTTTTTTCCCCCTACCATACTAATTAGGCATTTTTATGCTAGTTAATGTAAATTAACAATGTCAAGTGCATACAAGTGCAAATTACGGGCTATATCAGAGTCACAGTTTTGAGTCTTGAAACTTTAATAAAGAATTCACACCACTCAAATTTCATAGCAGAATTCTGCTCTGCTATTAATCTTGCCCTTGAGTATATTACAAAAATGCAATGGAGTAGATCAGAGCAAGAACAAAAGAGATCAAATGATTTAAGTGAAATACCCTGCATAGAATCTCTCCCTTCCCTTGAGTTTCCCACAGAACTTAAGAACAAGAAGAAAACAAAGAAAACAGAAGCACCATCTTAAAAATTATTCAAATTTATTTTTTTCTCATCTATTTTCAGGAATATTAGTTGGTAGATAAAACCAAATACTTTAAGCAAGGGCAGCTATGAACAAAATTCTAGGTAGAAGGCATTGTCACTGTGTCTTCTGAGCTTGTTAAGTGCAGAGTACGAGCAGAGACTTCCTGCCATCTGAGTAGTTCAGCCGTGGCCCTGGAGTGTCTGCTGTGAGCCACTTCTCCCCACGCCTGTGGGGAAGGTCCCATCCTGCCTCGCTCAAGGCTGGTACTAGATGCAGAACCGGGAAGCAGGTACTATGACCTGGGGAGACAGAGCTCCACACAGCTTCCTCTGCAGCCCACTGTGACACCCAGCACCCTTCTTCACAGCAAGAGAAGGACTGCACCTGCTGCTGTCACCTCCTCTTCCTTTTTCACCTTCTTGAATCCTTAGACTCTGTAAATGCTGGAAAGTAGGTGTCTGTATTTGTTTTCTTGGGTTTCTACATAACAAAATACCAGAGACTATGTGGTTCTAATGTTGCAATTCTTTTCTCATAATCCTAGAGGTTATATCTACAAGCTGAAAGGTGAGTAGGGTTGGCTTTGCCTGAGGTCTCTCTCCTTGGTTTGTGTTATAGTTGACTGTGCTCTCTCTGTCTCCTCACATAGTCTTTGTGTGTGGACACCCCTGATATCTCCTTTGGGTCCACATTTCTTCTTTCAGAACACTAAAAGCTGTATTGGAGTAGAGCCCATGCCCAGAGCCTCACTTTAATTTAATCACCTCTCTAAAGACCATGTCCTCCCCATGTAGTCACATTCTGAGGCTTTGGGGTTTAGGGACTTGGCATGAGTGGGAAAGTGCATACAGTTCTGTCCATGATATCTCTGAGGCAGAAAGTTCACAGACAGAACTGAGTTTTCTCTAGTTGACAATGTTTCCATCCATCTCTGTAACATGCAGCATAAAATGTAGGAATCCTGGGGCTGCAGAGACAGCCTAGTGGCTAAGGGCACTGACTGCTCTTACAGAGAACCCAGGTTTGATTCCCAGCACCCACATAGTGGCTAATAACCATCCATAACTCCAGTTCCAGGGGAATTCGATGTCTTCTTCTGACTGAAGCGGGCATTGCACAACATGGATATATATATATATATATATATATATATATATATACACTCATACACATAAACTATTTAAAAAATAGAAATCCCATCTGAACCAAATAGTAGTAGTCCTCTCTCCTCTAGCACTTGCTGGCTCTTTTACATATTAAATTCTAATGTCATAGGTTAATTTGATTAGACGAGGTTATTTCCCAGGCATTATGGAGCTCCCTGAGACAAATTTATATGTCTTAGTGTGCACCCACAAGTTGACTCAAACCTAATAGGTTAAAAAAAAAAAGCACATGGGCAAAGAATAGTTAATTATAAGTTATAATTGCATATGATAAAAATAATTTCATTAAGCACCTTAAGCTGCATTTCAAATCTTGAAGTTAGTAAAATTGGTCAATTTTGCAGAAATTTGCCAAATTCCAAATTGGCAACAGATGGCCTTAGTATTAATGATGTCTCTCTCCAGCCCTGCCTCATTACTAAGAGAATGCAGCCTGTTCCTCATTTAGTTTTAGTGTCCATGCTCGAGAATGCCATCAGGGCTCTGGTGAAGACTATAATCTGAGACCAGGGAGCAGCTTCTGTTCCGTATGGTGCTCTGAGGCTCTCATTAGGAGTCCTAAGGGAAAATATTACAGGGCATGTGTTGAACTCTAGAAATTTATCGCAAAACTCACACAGGGAGACCTGCTCCACCATATGACCATATGACCAAGGCATTGGAAGCCCACCGGCCTTGGCAGCTAATAGCCGAGAAGGTTTGAAGTTCAGTGACTGTGATGCACTGTGGGCTCCCTGGGATTCTGCTCAGCAGCTCTGCCTCTCCTATCATACCTGCACTCTGGGTGTTCATGCCCTTGCCATGTCCTCAGGCCATCGGATAGACGTCTGCACCCAGGCGGGCCTCCGTGGTGACAAGCCTATAGTTTTTGAGTTCTTATTCTTTCCTCCCCCTGCCCCAGGAGTCCTTAATGGTGAAGTAGAGTAGGTATATTGCCATGTGCTCCAGCATGGTTCAAGTGATGGTTTGAATGAGAATGTTCCCCATAGGTACCGTGTATTTGGACACTTTTCCCCCAGTTGGTGACACCTCAGAAGGTGTGGCCATGCTGGAGGAAGTACATCACTGGGGGTGGGCTTTGAGAAATCATAATCCTTGCCTCATTTCCAGCCGGTCGTTCTCTACTTCCTGTGCCTGCTTGAAGATGTGAGCACTCTGCTTTCTGCTCTGCCACCTGATGTCACCGTGCCTCCCCACCATGCTGGATTCTAATCCCTCTGGAACGATAACCAAAATAAACTCTTCCTTGTATAAGTTACCTTGGTTATGGTTTTTAACAGAACAACAGAAAAGTAACTAACACATTGGCTGACCACAAGCTAGGGGAGCAAGCCAGTAAGCAGCATTCTTCCATGGCCTGTGCTTTGGCTCCTGCTTTGAGTTCCTGCCTTGTAAGCCAAATAACCCTTTTCCTCCCCAGTTGGGTTTGGCTAGTGTTTTATAACAGCAAATGAAATCAAACTAATAGTTTTCTTAGTATCTGAGAGCCTCAGTCACTTTACCTGTCAAATGGGATTGGTTCCTTAAACTCTATAGGAATGGACAGTGATAACAATGTGCTCTCTGTTCAGATGAACTAGACATGCTGCATCTTCTGTATGGTACCATGCATCTCAGGTTCCCTGAATGCTGTCATGTTATATGAGGGCCTTGGCATGATTTTGTGAGCATATTCCCCAGCTTATCAGCTGCTATTATTACTTCTCTATGTAAAAGAAGTACATGTTTACAGGAATGTTCTTAAAATATCATTTTGTCCAATTAAGTAACTCTACCGATAGAATAACAGGTACCAAGAAATGACAAATATAATTTGGGGCAGATGAGAGGTGGAAGAGAGGGCTGTTGGGTCTTGATATATGATCCTTAAAATAGCCCATAATTACTCAAATAGAAAGTCTTTTCCTCTTAGTTATCAAAAAACCTCTTAGTTCTGATCTAAATAGTTCCCATCCAAGAAATAAAATTATATGTTGAAGTCCTAATGCCCTGCACCTCACCGTGATGACTACACATGGGAGACAAGGTCTTTTCAGAGACATATTGGTGGCCTTAATCGAATATGACTGACATCTTTGAAATAACATGTATTGGACACAGGAATATATTGATGGAAGGTGATGGGAATCCAGAGAGATGTTGAACATGGGGAAGCTAAGGAGAAGGCCTGGATTGGATCTGCAAAGGGAACAACCCTGCAGTGCCTTGATCTCAGACTTGTGGCCTCCAGAAAGGTAAGCAGACAAATCTGTGTTGTTCAAGCCTCCCACTGGTGTTGTTTCATTACATCAGCCCCAGCAAAGTGACACACTAGTCAACAGGAAAATAGTGTAAGGTTAGGGCAGCAGGCTTCAGAGAACGAAAGATGAAGGGAAGAGGGAAGGGGGTCCTGTGCCTTTATACTCATTTAATCATTTCATCTTCTCTCACCACAAGCCAAAGGTTAAATATTATTCCCCACCCACAAGTGATTGCCAAGTACACGTTTCTAAAATACCTCTTCCAACATACTGCCTGCCTGTTCAAAAATCTCCAGCAGCTCCCTCCACTGCCTTGAAGAAAAAAAAGTTCAAATTCCTCCCAAGTGGTCCTGAAAATATCTTATAATTTGTAAGCCAGAGAACAAACACACTATCCAAGTAGCACACAGCCACTAAGTGTGGTAGAAAAGTAGGAGTCCACTCTGGAGTGAAGAGGGGACCACTTCACCCACAGACACCACTGGGCCGCTGCTACGGACCGAGAGACAAAAGTGACATTGTTGGGCTCGAGCAAGCTGTGTAGAGGGCTGCTCTCTGAGAGAAGCAGAGTTTAGTTCCCAGCACTCAGGTTGGGGGAGCGCACGACCATCTCTAACTCCAGCTCCAGGGTGTCCTACACTATCTTCTGGTCTGCGGGGGCAATCACATGCATGTATACAAGCACTTGAATATACACACATACAAATGGATAAATGTAAATTAAATATTTTTAAGGATAGAGAAGTGGTACTGTCCACAAAGACTTTTCCTATCCAGGGAGTATCAGATATACGTACCTGAAACTCCAAAGATGACCAGACTTCCAGACTTCTACAATGCAGAATTTGAGCTGCCTTTCTATTTGTGCTGGCAAGATGTATCACCTTCTCACACTGAATCATATGCTTCTAGTTTCTCAGGGCCTACTTAGAAGCAAATGTTGAGTGCCACAATGCAATGTCTCAATGCAACTTTGTCTCTGGTGTATGGTATTCAAATGATATTTTCCTACAGAGTCCAGAGAACTCGTTAGAGATAGTTGAAGGATGGATTTGGGGGATTGCACTCATTAATATTGATTGCCAACTGAACCTGATCTAGAATCACCTAGGAGACAAGTGTGTGGGTATAATTATTTAGATTAGGTTAACTGATATGAAAAGACCCACCCTGAATGTGGAGGGCAGTGTTCCTTGCATCCAGGACTGTATAAAAAGGAGGAAGCTAGCTGGATTCCAGCATTCATCAATGTCTATTTCCTGCCTGTGGGTATAATGTGACCATCTGCTTCCAGCTCCTGTAGCCAGGACTTCCCCACCATAACTGACTGGAACCTGGAACTCTGAGTCAATATAAACCCTTCTTTCCTAAAGTTGTGTTTGTCATGTTTTTTGTCACAGTGACAGAAGTAACAAAACAGAGGCCAAGTCATTCTCATAGAAAGGAAAAGCTAAGAAGGACTATCTCTATATGACATTTACTCTCCTTATCTTTCTGGTCTGTTTCAATGGTTACCACATTTCAACCACCTACCCAGAACATGTCTTCCAGAACTAGCTACCCACACCTAACCACCCAATAGACTTTGAAGCAGAAGAGGTCTGGTGTCACAGTTTTGGTACAGAGAACTCCAGCTTGCTTGCTTTCAGGCAAGCTCAGCCTTCAGGCTGCAGAAGCAGACTAGAAGTCAGGCTCTGGAGCCAGTCTGCAGCCCTGAGAGTGGCGTGCCAACAGACTACATACAGCCTTGTCCCTTTAGCCACAGCTTGTGGACACGGCCCACAGTGCGGGCTCTCTGTCCTCACTTGACCTTTCCTGCTGGAACTGCAAATCCCATCTAATTTGCTGGAGAGCTGTCAATCTGTCTTCTCTTTGCCATCATTCTAAACACTAGCAGCCACAACCTGTCCCTGTACACTCATCAAGTGACAGTAAATATTTCCATGAAACTTAGGGCGCCACCATATCAGACCTCAAAGTTGCCAACAGGAATGCATATACTAACTCTGCTTTTAACCCTCTATAGTCATTAGTACCTCTGCCCTCTGCTTGCTGAGACATCCCTCTTGAGACTGGCCCATAGGTACACACTAGGATGACCCTGGAAGGCCATAAAATTCCAACTGTCCAGACTGCACCCAAATGAACATATCAGAACTTCCAGGAACGAAAACCAAGTATGGATATTTCTTAAAGGCCCCAGGGTTATCCTGGGGTGCAAGTTGAATGTGCTCACAGTTGATCTCAGCTCTTTCTCATGTCTCCATAGCTCAGGCTGCAAGCAGATAGGAAACAAACCCAGGAAATAATCCTGAAGTCATAGAATAGAGATAAAGTGGTCCCCAGCTGCTTCAGTAAATGTGATGACTCAAACAACTGATATTAGAAGGGGGAAATTGCCAATTGTTGGGTTGAAAGTGGGTCAGAGCTTCATGTTACATTCAAGCAACAGCTTGTAGTGAATTCTAATTGGGAATTATGAAACCTATCATAAACTTCAGGAATCCAAACCACTAATTATTATGGTTGGGAATAAGAGTGTACCTCCATCACAGCTCAGCTCCTATACCCTGAGCTTCATGACTCCCCGGGGATGGGTCATTTCTCATGAAAAGACACAACCACATTGACTAGCTACATATATTACTAATCTGCATTGTGGGTGGTTAGCTCTAGAAGGCATATTCTGGGTGGGAGATTGAATGAGCTGACCTTTAAGATTCTCTTTGATTCTAGGTGACAAGCCTGCAGGGTTCTAGAGAAAGGTGGGAAGAAAATGATCTGTCGTTGGCTTCAGTTCCTGCTCTGCTCTGCAGAGCTCAACGAAGCCAGGCAATAGGAGGGCCTGCTGTTCAGACAGGGCACAGGTTGGGCTTGGCATGGCTGCAAGTCCCCAGCTAACTTGTGATAACCATCCTGGCTTCGGGAAGCAAGGGAGTGACTAAGAGTGACAGCCAGGAGGACTATGTGGGAGAGATGGAGAAGGACACCGTTCCCTTCCAGTTTCCCTGGCTTCACAGAAAGCCAACAACTAAGCCCATAGAGTGGAAATGCCTTCCCAGAGAGGGCAACGGGCAGTTGTGGATTTTAACACACCCCACCACCAACCCATGTGTAGCCCCTCTCTGGCATCAGAGCACCACTAGGACCTGATTTTCTTAGCAGGCTGTTGGGGACATGGCCATGCTATTGTAACTCATCAAGAATGCTTGGTGGGGAAAACTTCACTGCGGAATGCTGAGGGGAGACACACAAGGGTTTTCCACTTGCTGGGAAAACAACAGAGAAGGACGCTAACAGCATGCACAGCACCACCTCACCCTCGAGGCTTAGTGACCCACCAGCATCATCTATGCATTTAGACAGGAAAGATTTGGACCCCTGAGTTAGCCAGGCCTGATTGCAAGTTAATTACAAACTGCTTTCATGCTAGTTGCCTGGAGCCTGTTGCCAGGCCAATGTCAGGCATCAATGTCCACGCAGCCTGTTTAGCACCACACGAGGAGCTCAAATTCTGAAAGAAAGCTGCTTCCTCCTCCTCATCTCTATCTCACCAAAGACAAGAGAGGTAGATGGGAAAATAGTTCACACATCTTCACAAGGGTCAATCAACATGTGTCCAAATTTGGTTCCCAGACGCTGGGGAGACAATTCAGTGGTTAAAGCACTTGGCACAGCAGGTGTGAGGACTAGAGTTCCACGCGTATGCATCCAAACCCATGTAAGAAACTGCACCATACATACACAAAAACTATCCTAATAAAAAGAAGGTAAACTGCCTCCTTTCTCACCATTGTCTACACTCAGTTTTATGAGGCTTGCCCAGCCCATCTTCTCACTGCCTGGACTTCAGTGAGATTTAGAGTGTCTCAACAGAGATAGCACTGGGATTTGCATGAGTTTCTCAGTGTCTGAGACTATCCAATAGGATTCTTTAAGACTCTGGATCCTTGTAACACCTATGGAGCTCCCCTGACAAAAGAGAAGTCTAAATATGGCACTATCCCTTTAAGCCCAGAACCAAGGGGATGACTGTGACATCAGAAACCACCCCTATCCATCTCTTATTTGTCCTCTCTTTCTGCTGCAGCATCCTTCAAACCAAGTGTCTATTTACAAAAACAACTGCGTGTCAGTCACAGCTCCACAGAAAGCCAGAACTCCCACCACAGCATCCAGCTCAAAGGTCTCATTCGGTCACTTCCCCAGAGCCCGGCTTTGTCTTCAGAATATGGCAGTTGCTCTCATTGCTCCAGCGATTCAGAACACGCTGCCTTTTGAAGCAAGCCAGCACCATCCCTGGACTATTTGTTAGAAAACTGCACTTTATGCTGCTTGGACACTCGCTTGCCTAGATCTCCCACCTGCTGGACTGGAGTGCAGCCTTGAAAGGGCACCGGAAATTAGGTTTGCTACTTCAGCTTCTCTTTAAATCTAGAGAAAGCTGCCAGATCTGCCTTCTCACTTTAACAAGCAGCCTGACTGAACTCTTCTTTAGATGGGTGGATAATTTTTCTTTTTTTTCAATTTTTTTATTTCATTTTTTTTAACAATAAGTAATAAGTTGTGAGTACAAGCATCCTTCATGTAAAACCAATTTGCAAGCAGCCATGCCGAAACCCACACAGCCCAAAGCTCCCACCATCCAGCTGGGGGGGCTTGTATGTATAATCATGTTGATCAAATAAGTGTCCAGTCTATATTGCTGTAGTTTCACCATTCACACCAATCACAGCCCTTACATTCTACCATGCCCCCTCTTCCGCAGATTGTTCCCTAGGCTTAGAAAAGGGGCACAGGTGGATGAGAAGCAAAACGACATCTCTGGAGATGTCGTTTTGGACTCTGATCAGTTCAGGCTGTTTGTTTTCATGGGTTGACAGTTTGTCCAGGAATAACCTTCCAATCCTACTAATGAAGCACAAGCAATTAGATATACAGGCATTTAAACAGTACTAATTATTATGGCAGGTTACTTTGGTATATTTTGGTATATATATATTTATAATCCATAAACTATAGTTTATGGATTAGCATACCATCCAAACATCTGTGTTTGGATGGTATGCTAATCCATAAACTATAGTTTTATGTTTGGATGGTATGCTAATCCATAAACTATAGTTTTTCTGTAAAAGATGACAAGATCTTACTGTGGCTTATAACATCTAACCACTAGAGGATGTAAGCTTGTGGCATCAGCCATGAATTATTCCTCCAAGGAGAGAGCTGGTAGCCAATTATATTTGGGATAATTTTCAAAATACTTAACTGTCTCTGTCTCTTTGTCTGTGTTATCTTTGATGCCTGCTGGACCCCATCAGCTAAGTATATATGCTCCTCATTTGAAGGAAAAAGCTAAGCAATCAACCCACTTCTACAGAGAAGTGAAGGGCATGGCCTGAGGTTCTGTTTTCAAAGCCAGGTATCTTTCATTACAACCTGTGGTTATCACACTTGACTCTCAGAATCAGTTGGGTGCCTTTATTTTTAAACTAGAAACAGAAGGTCCTAAAACAGAAGTCATGAATCAGAGCCAGATGATCCTGCTAGAACTTATCTAAGGATCGAAATGTAAAAACTGCTGCCTTGTGTAACACTGAACCTCAATGTACTATTGGTATAAGGCATGAGAAGAGAAAAATCAAAACTTCTCTTACAATGCATGCTCCAAGTGTCACCTGGCCAGTGCACTCCAGAACAGACCCATTGCCTCCATGACACACGTAGCCTGAGATCCTCCCTGCCACCCCTAAGAGTGACAGTCCCATACAAGACCACCACCTGTGGAGAATTCATCATGGCCTCACACTTCCGATGTTGTCTGACTGCTTCTTTCCCCTTTCATGTGTCCGTGAAGAGCGTCTCTTGAAGGCAATAAAATTACACACTGTCCCAATTTCAGTCCTCCTGTAACCATGCTGAACATTTTACACTTAAAAAATATTAAGTTTTAATTAAGTTTTCTCATCAAAACACCATCCTGCTGATAATGTCAGGAAGGTCTGGGAAAGTAATTATGCACACACTCTGTTTTGACATACTCCATTCTCGTTGGGTCACCTCTGTCTCCTTTACTTCATTAAAAGTCTCCAGTTACTATAGATGGTTTGTTTTCTCTCTAGTTACCATAATAGAGAGAAGGAACCAGGCTTCCTCCTCCACTGAATGCTGGGCAGCCAGTTATACTCAAGAGTCTTCTTCCTGCACATTCTCCTTCTTTGACCATCAGCCATGTAGACAAACTGGCCACCCTCTAGTTTCAGGAGGCGGTGGTAAAGATCAACATCTACTCTTCTTAAATCCTCTATCCCAGCCCAATGTAAAGAAAAGACATATGGGGGCTGGAGAGATGGTTAAGAGAACTGGATGCTCTTGCAGAGGACCTGGGTTCCATTCCCAGAACCTACATGTGGCTAAAACTGTCAATAACTCCAGTTCCAGTGGATCTGAAGCCTTCTTTTGACCTCCGCCAGCATTGCATGGCATGGGTGCACTTACACACATGCAAGCAATACACTCATACACATAAAATAAAAATAATAAAATATTTTAAAAAGACATATGCTCTACTCTGATTTCCTGAAGGTAGAACTGGTAAATATAGCACCAAGTCTCTATAGGCCAAAGTTTGTTTGGCAGCTGACAGAGCCAACGCTTCACTTTCCATGTGTCTCTTCTCTGATTACTTTTCTAGGGCTGACATTACAAATTACCAAAAACTAGGGCTGGGAGATGGTTCATGGGGTAAAGGAATTGCTGCACATGCATGAAGACCTGAGTTCAGACCCTCAGCATTCATGTAAAGACTGGGTGTGGCAGTGCACGCTGTCACTCTAGTACTAAGGTTAGCTACCCAGCCAGCCTCACCTAAACTGCAAGCTCCAGGTTCAGTAAGATAATCTGCCTCAAAAAGTAAGGTGAAGAGTGACCAGAATGACACCCAGTATCAGTCTCTGGCTTCCACATTCCCACCCATGGGCAAGCACATCTACACACACACACACACACACACACACACACACACACATTCACATTCACACTTGCCACTAACTGGGTGGCTCAAAGCAACTAAGACTTATCCTTTTATATGTCTGGAGGCTTCTAGGCATCCAAGTGTCCATGGTCTCATCCTCCCTCCAGAGGCTGTAGGAGAGAATACCTCCCTGCTTTTTCCAGCTTCTCTTGGAGCACTGCTATCCTCCTCCTTGATCTATAGATGCCCAACTCCAACCTCTGCCTCTGCAGCTTCCCATACTTTTCTTCCTGCCACCTCTGCTGCTGCCCTCTTCCTATGTCGTTATCTCAGTCATTGGACTAAGGCCCACCCTAAAGCCAGGAAGCTTTCGTTTTAAAATCCTTACCTAGTTATATTTATGAAGATTATATTTCTGCATTAGGTGACATTCTGAAGTTCCAGGAAGACATAGATTGGGGGAGGGTTAAACTATTCAGCCAGCTGTACTTGTCACACTGTATTCTGAAGTCACCTGATAAGATGGGAGGGACAGGTTAAATGGCACATCCTAACTGTTCAACAATCTACATTTGGAGACATATAATCCAAAACGTGTAGATTAAGCCAAAAGTGTCATGAATTCTTTTATCATTAAGTAGAATTATAATTTAACCAAACTAGTCACTGAGCTTTTATTTCCTTTTGATATTTATTTAATACATCTAATCTTATATTCCTTCCTGACAATTTGTTTCAATGTTACAAACAATGGTCTTCAGGAAAGCTGGGCTTTGCTGTAAGTTGGCCCCAAGCTTTCTTTTTATTCATATTCCCCACTATCACGATCTTTTGTTTAAGTCAACAGCAATCACTCCACCTCTTCTGAACACAATTCCCCTTCCTGTTTCCTTCTGTTCCTTCCTGCTAGAATGCTCGGCTTTTTTCTCCTCTGCACATTTTACCCCATGTAATGGTCTTTAAATATGTCCTTTAGTTCTTCAGCAGTCCTCCCATCAAAAGTTAGACTCTAACCCCTCTCCCCTTGACCTCAGACAGCCTAGTGATTCACCTCTAACAAGTAGGATGCAGTAGAAATGATGCTTAGCTTTGGAGGCTACAATAACACAATGTCCCCCTCACACCTCTTCTCTGATTTCTTCCTGGATCACAGTCACCAAGCTCTGAAGAAGCCAAGCACCTACATGAAAGGACTGTAAGCTGCAGCTCAGTACCTTCCAACAGCACATCTGCCAGTGCACATGGGTGGCCAAGCTTGGTGACCTCAGCCTTGGAGCTGTCCTCCGAGGACAAGGGAAGCGACAAGGACTGTGCACACCAAAGCCCTACCAAGATTACAGACTCATGAGTGAAATACTGAAAAATCCAGAGTTTAGGAGTTCAGCATGCACTGTGAGAAATCTGGCCTGTTCTGCATCCAGCCATCTTGACCCTCCTAAGATATGTTCATTTTTAGACCATGAAACAAATGCCAACTTTAGGATTCCGGTTTGGTATGCTTCAAATTCAATAAATCCTAAATAAAAGAGCATTTTCTCCAAATCTTACTTTTTCCTCCTCTCTCTCAGTAAATGGTACCACCATCAATCCTACTCAGCAACTCAAAGCCCAGGGATCACGCTAGCACCTTGCCATTCCGTGAATTCCGAATTCCATAGCCCTGCCTCTTCTACGGCTCTGGAGTCCACTCACTTCTCCCTTTCCTACTATGTCCACCCACTCACTGGTTTTTTTCCCATGAGGAACAGTGTCCTAATGGATCTTGCTACATTCAACTCTAGAATCATCAATAATTTCTTACACAGTGAAGTTCCTAAATACTTAAAGGGGTTACATGGTCTTTCATAGTTCGTTTCCACCCTCCACTCCACACCCTCCACTCTGCACCCTGTGCTCTGGGCCCCAGCAACATGACCTTGAACCATCTTTTGGTTGATTCATCTTT
The DNA here is from genome assembly GCA_009823505.1 of Rhizomys pruinosus. Lineage (NCBI taxonomy): Eukaryota > Metazoa > Chordata > Mammalia > Rodentia > Spalacidae > Rhizomys > Rhizomys pruinosus. The sequence goes on from VZQC01004797.1 coordinate 376,052, forward strand.
TCCCTTACCACAAAGCATTGGGAAGAGCTGCTGCTCTACACACATTGCTCTGTTCTGTTCCTGTCCCTCAACAAACTAACAACCTCCCCTTAAACATCACCTCTTCAGAAAAGTTCACTCCCAGATAGATGAGTTTCCTCCACCACCACCTCACATCACTTCCTACACTGCTGATCTAACATTTTCGAGTGATCAAAAACGTTATGAAGGTCTGCTTGTTTTGTATTTCATTCCATTCCTAGTTCTTTTTTAAAATTTTATTTATTTCTGTATGTGTATGAATGTACTGTCTGCATGCAAGTTTGTGCACCTATGTCGTGCAATGCCGTGGAGATCAGAAGAGGGTGTCGGATTCCCCTGGAACTGGCGTTTTCCCGGAATTGGAGTTTCAGACGGTTCTTGGCGGCCATGTGGGTGCTGGGGATCGAACCCAGGTCCTCTGTAAGAGTGGTCGGTGTTCTTAACCGCTAGGCCATCTCTCCAGGCCCCTTAGTTCTTTTTAAAAAAACTATTTATTTATGGGACTGGAGAGATGGCTCAGTGGTTAAGAGCACTGGCAGTTCTTGCAAGGACCCAGGTTTGATTCCCAGCATCCACATGGGAGCTAACAACCATCTCTAACTCCAGTTCCAGGGGAATTCAGTGTTTTTTTTCTGACCTCTGCAGGCATTGCACAACATAGGTACACCTATCTACATGCAGGCAATACACTCATACACATAAAATAAAAATAATAAATAAAATATTTATTTATTTATTTTATGTGTATGAGTTGCTTTGCCTGCACATATGTAAGTACATCATGTGCATGCAATGCAGGCAGAGGCCAGAAGAAGGCATTAGATCCACTGGAACTGGAGTTACAGATGGTCCTCAGTCACCATGTGGGTGCTGGGAACTGAACTAGGGTTCTCTGCAAGAGCATCCAATGCTCTAAACTGCTGAGCCATCTTTCCAGCCCTGTTACTAGTTCTTGAACCCACAGCACATGAACAATGATTATCAGCTGAGTGAAGGAGTCATCCATCCTTGCTCTATCTTTAAATCTAGCACAATATCTTCCTCCAAATAGACTTTTAATAAATTATGAGTGGATGGGGAATACAGCACGTAAACCTTAGGAGAGAAAAAGTTGAACTCCAAAGTTCAATAACAGAGAAGGTTCTCCAAGGGATACATACATAGATATAAACAAAGAGATTTAAAACATTAGATATAACTTCTCAAAGTTTTTCTTTAGGGCCAGCTAACTTTAATTCAGTTTAGTTTCCTTTGTTTTTGCCAGTGACTCCAAACTTTGTTAAGTGGCCATTATTTGAAAACAAGACTAAATAGAAATAAATGAAAAGACTGTAGTATTATGAATCTATGCAAGTCAGACCCAATTTATGTGGTACTTTTTTCCTTTAAATTTTGAGAGTAAGACTTTTCTAGATTAAATGAACTGGGAGGCGTGTGATGACTCTTTAAACAAATAATGGTCCCTGGCTCTGGGCATGGGGCATCATCAGTTCAAGGTTCAGAAAGGAACTTTCTCAGTCTTGTCAATATCTCAGTAACCTTGAGATATTTTGAAGATGGGGCCATAGTTTCTTCAGTTCCTTGGGAGTCTGTCCTCTCATTCCAAACATCTATGACTAAGAAGCTTCTTATGAGTCTGTTGTTAATTTGGTTCTAATGTGATGGTAATAAATATTATTAATATTGAACAAACTTCTTGCTAACAATCATCTATAATTCCTGCATTGCTTTTTGTTATATACAACACTAAGAAAAAATTATGATTTTTATTATTTCAAAAATCATCTGATCTCTTAAAGTTAGAAATCTGAATGAAAGTATAGTAAATTATTAGACATTGGACTTTAATGACAAAGTTACAGTAGGAGAAAGGTTTAAGAAAGACTAAGTGAATATTCCCTTAGCTCAGAAAATACATTCCAGTTTTCTGAAGCATTGCTTGCTTTTTATATTGACCTTTATTGTTCCCCAAAAGTTGTAAATCATGTTGGTCAAATGGACCATTTTACAACAATGACCCTCAGTTCTCATAACTTTTAATTTTCAGTTTCAACATCAAAAGACTGATGGTCTCCTATGTACAATTCTACAACAGAAATGAATGTCATTTAATCAACAATTCATCAAATGAAAGGCAAATGAAGGATAGAGTGGAAGAAGTGGAGCTGGACATCCCCCTTGCTTTCATCATCTACCCTCTGTGGTACATAGGAGTGATTTCCTTGCTCATTTCTCACAAAGGCCACTGATGTCAGTAGGATTTGTACGGTAAGTCCGAGACATGGGGAAAGAGTCTTAAGAATATTAATTACTATCCACCAGAGACTGTGCTTGGCTCTTATTTAGACAGACAGGCTTCAACAGTCCTAGGGGTGTGGATCTCTCTGAAGCATAATAGAGTCTTCTCTCACCTTCTCATTACCTGCTCTCACCAGCTACTGTGAAATAAAGCCTCACTTGGATCAAGAGAGCAAAGAATGGAACAATTGCTTAGTATTTAGTATTTGATGCGGTCAGTTGGTTCTGAAGAGAACAAAACATGGACCAGGTTATATTAGGGACCCATTATTCCCTAGTCTGGTTTCCAAAGCTGAACCCCAGGACCATAAATGGCCATCAGGAGCAATCTGCTAAGGGTTCCTCAGGAAGAGAGTTCCCTTCTCAAGTCAGCTGAGTTGCCTCTGCCCTTGGCTCCCCTGATCTGTATGTGAGAGATGCACGAAGCAGATGGAAGTGACCTCACGGACCAAGGGGATTCCTCTGAGCGATGTCCATGCAGGTCTGTGAATCGGTGAGGCAGAGAAGGGGATGACATCAGTATATTTATTTTAATCACTGAGGAGCTTTCATACATGATCTATAGGTACTTAGACTGCTCAGAATGCTTTATTAAAGGAGATCTCTTTGTTTTCTTCTTCTTTTACCTCTTTATAACCACAGTCAGGAAAAACCTCTTCGGTATGGTATAATAATAAACTGTTAACACAAACTCATCCTACCACAGAAATACATGCACAGCCATGTTTATTGCAGCTCTCTTCACAATAGCAAAGAGCTGGAACCAACCCAAGTTCCCCTCAATCGACAAGTGGATAGAGAAAATGTGGTACATCTACACAATGGAGTTCTATGCAGCAGTAAAGAAAGATGACATCATGAACTTTGCAGGTAAATGGATGAAAGTAGAAGATACTATGTTGTGAAGTAACACAGAAAAACAAATGAGGAATGGTATCCCTCATTTGTAGATGCTAGCACCAAGCATCTAGTTGTAAGGCAAACTAAGCAATGTTAATGTTGTCTTCCTCATTATCTGAAATCAAGTATGCTCTTATATTTTGCATCCCTTAACAGGTTCTAGAATTAATCTACCATTTATTTTCAGACTTTGGAATTTTGGTATATGGATGGAGGGTATGTATGCATATTTTAGAGTAATATAAAATTAAAATGGAAAAATGTGAATCCTGAAATATGATTTGGAAAAAACATACAGTTTGTTTTCAGATGACATAATTTTAGTATAGGTGAGAAGCAATACAAGTTGGAGGGAACAACAACAACAAAAGAACTGGAACCAAAAAAAAATCCAACTGAAACAGTGAAGTTCTCCTCAAAACAATAATCCTCTGCTTTGAAAGAGAAATTCTGGAAAGACTCGGAAAAAGATGCAAGACATGTATGGCAGAGTGCATGAACTTGGGTGAGGTGGGGGACATGGTAAGGGAAATGAGCCTAAATTGGATTGAGAAATGATGTATGATGTGAAAAAGTTTAATAACAATAAAAATATATTTAAAAAAATAATTGCTACAAAATAGAAGTTGATGTTCATTAACTACAGTGCTATTCAACCAGCATTTATAAAATCATCGCCATCACCTTACATCTCGGAACATTTAGTTCTATACTAGTACATTTAACATAATAACGATCTGACAACTAGCAAATATGATCAATTATTCCTGGTCAGAAAGCCCCAGATGACAAGCTTCCCTAAGTAAGGAAGTAAACAGCAGGAATCAAAAGGGGATGTTAGAGAAACTCACTCTATAATTGTAAGCATCAATCAAGAGTTCAGTCTGGTCCTAGATACTTAGAGGAATTTTTATGCAAAACTAATTCTAATTTAAATATTCTTACTACCTGTAGTGAAAAATTAAAGATTTTAACTTAATATAAAATGCGTGAGCCAGGAACTGATACCTGAGATGATTTCTGGTGTTCCCACGCATCACAAGGTCATGCAGAATAAGAGACACAGAGTTGTTCCGGGTTGATGCCACATCCTGCAGGATCTCAAGCAGGACACTACTGATAGGAAGTGATGGGGTTTTACAAAGGCACATCAAGGAATCTGGCTGGCCTTATGCCCTTCCTCACTGGGCGTGGACAGCAGGCTCAAGGAGAGCCCCAGGATGACAACCTGCCAGAGATCGATGTCTCCCTGTGACCTTGGAGCTCTTCAGAGATTGACCAGAGAACTAGCTCCTGAGAGGCACGGAAGCTCAGAGCTGGGCCCACAGTGTCCATGATTGTATCACAACTGGCTGCTCACCAGAGAGAAGATAGAGAGAACATCAGGTCCACGAAGGCCCGTCAGCGCCAGCAGCTCAGGCACAGTGTTCAGAGAACAGAGAGAAAACGGGGCAGCAGCGGAATCCTGGAAACCCTTGGGTTCTTGAGTCACAGAGGGACCAGGAGAACAGATTAGCACACTGAAGACCATGCAATTTCTTCAGCTGGACATCGCCCTCTTCCTTGTTAACATCAGTAGCTGCTGCGTAAGAGTAGCCACAGGAACTCTAAGTGAAAGCTCTAGTTAGCAATGCAGCCAAGACTCTGGATGCCCGCTTAATGTAAGTAGAGAATGACTCAGTCTTTGCTCTTAAAACACTTAGCTTCTGACTGGAAAAATAATGGCACGATCCGATAGAGGTAAAGCAATGTTTCCATATAATTGGCTATCAATTGACAAGGAATGTTGCACATCGTAGGTGGGAAGAGTTCAATGATTAAACAAGCCCTTCCCCACCCCCACATCAAAAGCTAGGAATCAAGTTCATAATAATCCTCAGTTATATAGCTGGCCCCCTATGTCTTTAGGGTCAAGATCCATCCTGGCCCAAAGCTCAATTACAAGACACTAAGCTAGAACAAAAAGACATTCTGGAATGGAGAAGACATCAGGGTGATCACTGATGTGGGCGACATGTTGGCTGCCACGTCGAAGATTTTTTTTTTTTACCTTAAGTCCATGTCTTGTAACCTCTGCTTTCTGTAACTAACCTCTTGATGTTTATAATAGCAGTTTGAGACATCATTCTGCCCTTTTCCTTGATAACAATCGCAGCCATCAATCTTTTCCTCCATCGTACTAGGGCTGCTGAAGATGAAGGAAGCAGGGTGGTTCGTCAGCTAACGGAGTAAGTCCTAAGTCTTTACTCTGATTCCTTTACTAGATCCCAACCAACTACCATCCTGTGTCAGTCTCAACTCTATGACATATGACTTTCTTGGACAGTGATATTGCACTGGTAGCTTTGGTGAGAGCTTACTATTTTATTTATTTATTTATTTATTTATTTATTTATTTATTTATTTATTTATTTATCTTTTTTAAGGCAAGTCTCCCTGTAGCTCCAGCTGTCCTGGAACTCACTATGTAGACTAGGCTGGCCTTGAACTCACAGAGATCCGCCTGCCTCTGCTTCCCAAGTGCTGGGATTAAAGGCGTGCACCACCACGCCCAGCAAACCTACTAATTTAAATGACTAATTATCCATACTGTCTGTATGGAAGCTGGAACAGCCTATTGCAGCCAGCCTAACAGAAATGAAGCTATTCTAAAGACACCCTTGTGTCTCTCAACTTATCAGACTACTGAGACAATGGGGAATTCCCCCAGGCATCTCGTGCTGGGAGAAGGAAAAGGCACCGTGAAAAGGGGAATTTATCTCCTAAAAACTGTTCTAACAACTCATAGGATCACCTTACAGGAAGACACTGAAGCCTAGACAATGATGTCAGTGGTATGCAAGACCACACCTTGATCAGGACTGCTTAGAGGTGCATATCCCTAACCCTCTATTCAAACTTTAGTCTGACTTCAGGTCCCTGAAGATGGACTGGAAGCTGTCACTGGATCTCTCTGACCCTCTTCCAATGTGACCACATTGACTAAATCACCCTTTTCTGCTTTTTATTGTTAATTTGGTTGTTTTAATTAGCTTCTTAAGGACTGGTAGCCAAACCTGGCTTCTTGGGGCATAGACTGTGACCCCAAGTTTGCTAACACTAGGGGTATGGCTCCTTTTTAGGTATGGGAAATCTACCCCAGGATTCCAGCTAAATGTCATGGTGATCTGTGGCTTTGGGTGGCTATGAAGGATCTTGCTACCTTTTCCAAAGACCATCAGTGTCCCCAGAACACCTTAGCAGCAGTGAAGTGGTGTCTGGTAAATGATCACACAGGCCAATTCTAACAAGAAACCCCAGGGCCTTTTCAACTTGGACTTAGTAATAGAATTTCTCAACTTTATTTTGGAACGGTTTGGTGACATTTACGACGCTAAATAGTTTCCTTAACAAGTCTCATAGAATTGAAACAACTGAAAGTCAAGTGGGAAAAAAAAAGCCTGACCACTTTTATGTGATTTTAAAATTGTCATTTAAATATGCAAGTGTAGGCACAGAATACCAAGTATTAATAGGGGGAAAAATTGCCCCAGAAATATGAAGCCGCCTTACAATGAATGCTAAAGACTCCTGTCTTCTAGAGTCTAATACCTGATTCGTCCAGCACGTTCGTCCCCACCTGCCTTCCTTCCTCTTTGCCATGGCTTTCCCTCGCTCCCATTGCTGAATGAACAGGCAGAAAACATAAATAAACCAGTGCTCAGCGGAAGCTCCACTTATCAATGAATTTATTTTTATTTTGATGCTTAGTGAAAACAAAATTCCTTCTTCTTTGCTGTCTGCTTATTATAATAGATTCAAAGGCATCATGCTTTCCTACTCAGGGCAAGCAATTCTTAGTGGTCTGCTAACTGCTGGGACAGAAAGTATGGCTGATGATGAACAGGCACATGATAGGGTTGGTGACTTGCCTTAGACTGGGTGGCGGCTGCAAGCAACAGCATTGTGTTTAGCTACACTTGGCAAGAAAGGACTGTGCAGGAGGACTATTAATGAAGAGTGGACAGAGTGTTACCAAAAGTAGCTGGGCAGCAAGTCAGGGACAGTCCACCCTAGGCACCAGCACACTGGCCATTAGCACCATTGCCTTGAAACTGTTCCAGGTGTGCTCGGGTCTCCACAAGCCTTCTCCAGGAGTCACAGCCCAGAATGATAACATGTGTGTGGCCAAGCCTACACCAGCTTACTCTGAGACTCTCCCTCCAAAACAGATGAACATCACAAAAAAAAGAAGGGACTGCTGTGGTGAAGCATCAGATCTTCCCCAAGAAGGATGCTGTGGTGGTTTGAATGAGAGTGTCCCCCATAGGCTTCAAGTATTCAGACATTTTATCCCCTGTTGGTGACGCTGTTTTGGGAGGTCTTAGAAGTTGTGGCCATGTTGGAGGAAGTACATCACTGAGGGTGGGCTTAGAGAGTTAAAAAAGCTTTGCCAGTCTCCAGTCTCTCTCTCTCTGCTTCCTGTGCCCATTTGAAAAAGTGAATCTCAGCTTTCTGCTCCAGCCCCAGCCACCATGCCTCCCTGCCACAATGGACTCTAATTCCCTGGAACTGTCAATCGTAAGCTCAAATAAACTCTTCCTTTTATAAGTTCCCTTGGTCATGGTGATTTTATCACAGCAACAGAAAGTGACTAATACAGATGCTATGTAATTCTACCACAGGAGACTGAGGAAGACGTGTCCCTTCCCCGCAGCATGCTTGTGTTTGTCATACTCCTATGATGCTGATGAAAAGAACACTCATCTTCTCCAACGTTGCAGACATCCTGGTCGATTTTATACTTGTGTTCTAGTTTTCAGCGACTGGTGATATAGAGTCTACTTTCATTCACTGTATCCAGCAGGCATTGGGCATTTGAAGATTATGTATTTGTATTTTTATACAATGTAAACTTTATGTGCACTGCTTTATAATAGGTGTGATATTGTGATTTATGATAAACCACATACATCTGGTCTTGTCACAGGTTTCCTAAAAACTGTAGAATATCCAGTGTGGTGAGTGTCTTTTTTTTATACTAATAAGATAACTGACAACTGGAGCTGGGAAATGAGGAAATCAGCCATGCAATTAGAGGAGCAGAACTTTGGGTCTGACCTCCCATCTGTGGGAAGGGCAAAGCCTTGGAGGTCAAATTGATCATAATGGATGAATAGTAAGTAAAGTGTTTCCCTGAGCTCTGCAAGGCACTGTAGAAAATTAATTGAATTGATCATAATGGACAAATAGCAGGTAAAGCGTTTTCCTGAGCTCCGCGAGACACTGTAGAAAATTCATAGAACCTACTGAGGTACCCAAGGAAACTCCCAATTTCTGTTCACTAGGTCTGGAGTACAGCTCACAACTTACACCTTGACATTGTCCTTTGAAGGCAGCCAGTCTTATGGGGCTGAGCCCTTAACCTGTAAGATCTTTGTCTATATCTAGGTCAGTAGCGCTGAAGTGGAATTAAATTATAGGACACATATTTGGCTTCTGCTGGAAAGCTGGAGGGAGTGGGGAGTGTGTGAAGTAAATAGTTTTCTGATCTCTTTTAGGACCAGGTAGACCTGCAGAAAGAGTTTTATAAGAAAAAAAAAAAAAAGCCACCAGCAAAAAATGAACCTGGGAAGGCTGGAACTGAGAAGCCGAAGAGAAAACCCAACAGGACCCCACAAGTCTCGCCTTAGCCTGGCGTGTTTGAGAACTGGAGATACTCTAGTTTGGGCACGCCTCTCACCAGTGGGCAGGAGCTCCTGCAATCACTGTGGCAGTCTTCGGTTGAAAAATACATGCGTATATGAAATGCTCAACTAATAAAAGCAAATAAAAAACTTTAAACTCAAAAAAATACATGGGGTTGGCTATAGACTGACAAATAAGCATGAGGCAAGGTCAGAATACTGAAAGGAGAGAGTGACATCTCAGGCATCTGCTTTCAATTTATTTAGCAATACCTAGGTGAATATCTCAGGGAAGTAGATCCTCAAGTTAGTAAGGAGGAAAATGGACATATTGACATAACTGAATATTTGTAAGCTAAGCACTTAATGGAACAGAGCAAAACACTCTCAAAGCTTGTTCCCCTTCTCAGTTTGCCAAATTTCTGGACTTCTTCATCTATCAGTTTTCTTAGGTTAAGTTATAAAAATTAATATTGGATACCTAATCTAAGCCACATATTCACTGTACAGGAGATGTGAGTTTCTCAAGCTTGAGTCTCAGTCCCTCCTAACTATCAGTACACACTGTGTCTCTGCTCTGAAGATGGGTGTGAGTTAGATCTACCCAGAACTGTGTGCTATTCATCAGGAAGAAGGATGCAATGGTTCAGCAAATCTACGGGTGAGCACCAGTAAGGTTACTCAGTGTGAGGGTGTGCATGGGTTGAGGAGGGCACCTCCAGAAGGGCTGGATTGCCAAAGCTTGTCTTTAGGGGGAATGATAGCTGCCAGGCACGGTAGTACAACTAATGCTCCTATATTCAATCTCAGATAAACACCACTGTCCAAATTAAACACCCAGGAACAATAAGAAAATGAGATGAAGCAAAAATGTTCCAAATATTTCCTTGACTCTCCCACCCCCTCCTCCTCTTCTTTTTTTCTATTTTAGCAGAAGGTTTAAACCTAAATGCTTAAGAAAGCATACTATTCAGGAAAACAAAACAGATTTCTTATTTTAATAACATGCCTAAAATGGCACTGTTTAGCCATCTGCTGTTAACTTTGCAATCCTGCATTTTCTACTCCTCCCTGAATTTCAGTATCACCCACCAGTCCACCCACCCCCAAAAAATTGTCATGAGAAGGGAAAGAGAGCTTTGGTGGGGAAAAAAAAACAAGGGGAGCATTGGGGCGCTCAGAGTACCACTGTGTTAACAATTCTGTCTTTCTCGTGCTACACAGGTTTCAAGTGGAGACTAATTTACAATATTAACTACAAAAGCCAAACCAGAAACTAAAGGATACAGAGGAGGGAAAGAGGGGCCAGGGGAGCAGAAGGCCAGGGTCACAGCATCGGTTCAAGTCCAGGATGAAGTCCTACAGCTGGATCTTTATGGGAACCCGCAGGAGCAGCCAACTGGAACCCAAACCAGAGCCAGAACCAAGCAAGGATCCACTCATGGACCAAGCTGTGCTCAAGTCACCAGAAACACCTTGAAGTTTATCATCAGAAAAGCCCAGAGTTTCTGTGACGACATGGAAAACACCAAGAAGAAAATCCTGAAACACTGACCCTCGTCACTGGCAAACTCAGGCCAAGGGCCGGGGAGATGGCTAGGTTGATGAAGTGCTGCCACACAAGCCTGAAGACCTGCGCCTGGATCCCCAACACCCATATGAAAGCCAGGCACTGGCATCTCAAAGCTGGGGACACGGAAACAGGGGGCTCCCTGAGGCTCACTAGACAGTCAGCGAGCTCCAGGTTCAGCAAGAGACCCTGTCTATAGCAGCAAGGCAGAGTGTAATTGAGAATAGCCAGCATCAAGCTCTGGGTTCACACACGGGCACATGAACATGTACACACAAATGCATATAACTTTTTAAAATTTTAGAAGAGTGACTTTACATGTGCAAGGATTGCTATTTCGCAAACATATGTTAAGCTTATAATGATAGCTAATTTATATTTGTCAATTTGACTGGATTAAGAAATGTTCAGGAAGTTACTTAATAATTAATTCCGTGTGACTGTGGGGTTGGCCTTTGAATCAGTAGAGTGAATAAGGAAGATCCACCTTAACTAATCTCCACAACATCACTCACTAGATACAGCACAAAAATGAAGGAACAATTTTATTCTTCCCCTTCTAATGCCAAAGTATCCATTGACGTTTGCCCTTGGACACTGCAGCTAATCCTTGGGACTTACAGCATCCACTGCCCTGGCTCTCAGGCCTCTGAGTGAGTTACAGCCATCAGCTTCCTTGGCCTTCCAGCCTGCACACTGCAGATTGAAATGCTTCTCCTCATCTCTGATCATGTGAGCCAACCCCATAATAAGCCTTCTCTTATGAATCTGTAGGTATTCTTCTGCTTCCATTTCTCCAGAGAACCCTGACTGATATTAAATGGCACATTCCTGCCTTGATTGTTGTGCTCAGAGATCTAATTAGTGACCCAGATTGTATACAAAGAATTAGAGAAGACTGTTTTGCTTCTCATCCACCTGTGCCCCTTTTCTAAGCCTAGGGAACAATCTGCAGAAGAGGGGGCGTGGTAGAATGTAAGGGCTGCGATTGGGGTGAAAAGTGAAACTACAGCAATATAGTCTGGACACTCATTTGATCAACTTGATTGAACATACAAGCCCCCCTGCTGGATGGTGGGACCCATGGGCTGTGTGGGTTTGGGCACAACTGCTTGCAAATTGGTTTTACATGAAGGATGCTTGTACTCATAAATTATTACTTAATGTTAAAAAACGAAAAAAAAAAACTGTGAGAAAGATGCAGGACAGTTATGGCAGAATGCATGATCTGGGATGGGGTGGGGTGAGGTGGGGGGAAGGGAAAGGGAAATATGCCTGAACTGATTTGGAAAATGATGTATGAAATACACAAAGCAGCAATAAAAAATTCAAAAAAAAATTTTAAAAAACTAACAAGAGAATAAAAAATGATGACTTGAGTCAAAAGCTAATAAATATGGAAAAATGAAAAAAAAAAAGAATTAGAGAAAGTGGAAACACCTCTGCATGATTTACCAGGGAGCATCAACAAGGTTGAAGTGTTAGAATCCCATGGCAGGCAACTCTAGGACAACTGGGTATTGTTTTAGGGAAGAAGAGTCAACACCATTCCTGATAGGTGAGGCCATCTAATGAGTTAGGAATTTCATATGAAAAGAGAGACAGACTGAGTAGAGACAAAAGCCTCAGTGGATGTGGGCATGCATGCATAGAAATACATCCACAGGCAATCAGGTATGTATAGCAAGACATCCCCAGATTCACTCAGTGCACATGCCCTGCATTTAAAACTGACAGTGGAAGACAAAGATGACAGCAGAACAAAAGTTGAAGCCAAATGACTGACACAAGTGAAGTGAGTGGGGAGGAGTGGTCTGGCCAAGGGACATCTGGCTGTTAGGGATGCCAAACTGGCTTCAGCTTGAATGACAACTTCAATCCACTAAAAGCAGTCACCTAGAGTTCTGGGTTAGGAAAGAGGCTAAACCCAGAATATTATACTCTGCCATGGAAAGCTACTTCTCTGAGGTATAGACCATAAAATTACCTACTAGGATAGAAAGATTAAATAGGAAAGATGTTTCGGGCAGAGGACTCGGGTTCAATCCCCAGCACCCACATGGTGGCTGAAAACCATCTTTAACTCCAGTTCCAGGGGAATCCAACGTCCTCTTCTGACCTCCACGGCATTGCACAACATGGTTGCACAAACCTGCATGCAGACAGTACATTCATGCACATACAAAAATAAATAATTTTTTTTAAAAAAAGGAAAGATGTTTCTAGAAAACAGAAATCAGATTTGTCCTCCTTTGCTTTGAGACATGAATGAAAAGCTTCCTGGAGCAAGACAACTTAGCCCATGGCAGGATACGGTCAGAAAAAGTATAAGAAGCACATAAACCCAGAGCCTCAGCTGATGAGAGAAAGACTGGCACTATCAGCATAGCTGATCTGATCCAGAACATAATACAGTGTACAGTATATTCCCATCCTCTGTGTGGATGGAGCACTTGGAAAAGGCATGTGTGTAAGATAACGTTTTAAGCAGAAGGAAGTTACAATCCAGAGACAGATTCTAAGCCTAGGAAAGGGAACTCTAGTTGTGCTCTAAAAAAGAGAAACAGGAAGTAATACACACTTCATTTGTATGTGATAATACATTTATGAAAATGTCACAATCAAACCATTATGTACAATGAATGTACACTAAAAAAAACTAAAAAATATACTCAATTGTTAAGTATAGCCATGTCTACCAATTTTCCTGGGACATTCTCTGATCCTTCAGCTCTTCAGTTCAAAGGTAGTAGTAGCTGAGGAACTGAGGCATGTCTCAAAATCTACAGAACGTAGAACAGCATGTTAAGGAGGACAAAAAATTCAAAGTACTGGAAGTGTGAGAGATCAGGGCAAGAGATAAACAGCACAAAAAAATAACACCAAGATGATGAAACTCTAGGATGAAAATAAAATGTAGCCACCATACTAGCTAAAAAAGAATCTGCAAGGTGATATAGGAAAAGATACCGAGGATCTCCCACCCAATACCAGATGAGCACGTTCCTGCTTCAGCCACATAGCCTTGATCCTCCAGGTTCCTTCTAAGAGGAAGCCAGGCCAGTGCTTTTCAAGTCAGCCACACTCTAACAAAACGGCACAATGAAACTATGGAGGAAACCAAGAACATATAAACACTGATGAAGCACAGTTCCTTTAGTCCAAAGCCAAACACCTTTCTATGAAATCTTCTGGATGAGCAAAGCACAGTTGAAAGTATCAGGATCATGAGCCAAGTCTCTAACCTTAAGCACTTTGTGAGAAGTTGATGGTGTAGGCTGTGCTTGACAGAGAAAAGATATATTTGGCTTGCAAGATGTGTTAAAACTCAACCACACCACAGTCATGTGACACCTAATACTGGCTGGATGTCTCAGTTGTCTACAGGGAAAAAAACCACAAGAAAGTGTTTAGTGAAAATGCAGATACAAAATGTTTGATTTTAAAACTGCACAGAATATATTCAACCTGAGGACTCATTAGTCTTAGGATTGCTAGAACCAAATATGGTTGTACCTTAGTATCCATGGAACATTTATTCCCAAAGACAGCCAACTCTATAGATGCTCAAGGCCCATACATAAAATAGTCCAGAGTTTGCATGCAGCCTACACATATTCATTTTGCATTTTAAACCATCTTTAGTTAGACCCAGTGCCTAAGTGCTATGTAGTTAGTTGTAATAAGACACTGTTTCATGGGTAATGACAATTATAAACTCTTCACTTATTCAGTAAATATGGTTGTATTTTTTCAGATAGTTTTGAACTGTCATTCATTGAATCTTTGTGTATGAAAACTAGGGACATAGAAAGCCAAGTATATAATGCCTATATATTCTTAATTGAAATTACTGGATAAGAAACAAAACCAATAGTCTTTACTTCCATGTTGCTCAGGTGAGTAAATGCATAACTGTAAGACAGTGTCTCAAAAGTTGTGATATGCTGTGCACAGAATTCTGTAGTATATGAACAAGAGAATGACTAAATGACTAATTTTGAGGAATAGTTTAGAGTAAATGTCCAGGATAACAGAGCTGGATGGGTCTTGAAAGTTGCCTAGGGTTCTACTTTTACAAACCCACACAACCACTCTATAATCACAACTCAAACCTCCATGGAGTCCAGTCCCTTGGTAAGCTCACAGTAAACACTCAAATTAACTGATAGTCCTAAATCTATAAAACAGGTTTATTTTTCTTTATTCTATAGTATGAAGAAAGTAGAGGTAAGAGCAGGGCGGAGATGATACAGGAGGGAATGCTTCCATGCTTGACACTTGAAAAATCTTTTCTCTACTTAATTCACCAAAACTGCACCATAAATTATTCAGTCTATCCTAATTAACTCCCCAGAGAATTATCTTCAAGGCACAGTTAGTTGGTTGTTGCCTGAGGCCAAACTCCCAGCTAGCACTGGGGTATGGGAGGGATACAAAAGTTTCTTTGCACTTGAAGATTTCAGTTACATGGTCACCTTGAGCCAGAGAACAGATGAAATTCTTTTATAAGGATGACTGTTGAACCAAAGGGGCATAGGGAATTTTATATCACAGGCTGTCACTGACAGCATTTCAGAATATGTCCCTTACAAATAAAACTCCAGGCCTAGGAATGTTAAGGATTTTTAAATATTTGAATAGAGACAAGATTTTCCCAAAGACAAAGCGATTGTTTTCATTATTTTACCAGTATGGACTAGAAAAATCCTAAAATCAAAACACTCTGGAGAGAGTCCCTAGAGGAACCTCCAAGTTAGGGCTGGTGAGATAATGGTGCCAAAAATCCATAGTCAGACACTAAAATAGCTTTTTAAGCAAGAACTGGATTGAAAAGGCATTTGGGAAGCCAGCAAAAGACGCTGAGTTGGAGCAGTGGGGACAAGGAACCCAGCCCGAGAGAACAGTGTGAACAGAAGAAAACGGAGAAACAGAGAAGGTCCAAGTCAAGGTTTAGGGAACAGAATGCAAGGTGGGAGGGGAGGGATGGAGACCTCAAGTGCAAGGAAAGGAAAGAAGAGGGTTTAAACGTTTCCCCAAGGCAGAGCTGAGGGCTACCCAAGTGGCAAGTGGGAGTAAGCCCAACACCAAGGCTGATGGAGGCTGTTTTCCCACAGTTCTGCCCCTCACACACATGGGGGCAATGACTTTTCCTTATTCATCCTCTGTGGCATTGATACACGGGGCATAGCACCAGCTTGGCAGGAACCTGCTCTGTGGGCAATGGCAATATTCACAGAGTCCTTTTCCAAGAATATAAGAGGAAAACACTCTCAAAATACCATCCATTGTATATACAGTAATAGGCTGACCTATCTGCAAATGGTCAGAGTGGTGGGTGGAAGCTGGATACTGTCACCTGCCTTATGGTGCCATAACAAGTCTATTTTGGTTTTGTCTCTACTTCCTGTTCCAGGCACAGAGCTTTGAACCCACCGGAAATTCCTGAGTGACAGGAGTATTATAGATCATTACTAATGAATAACTTTGGGGCTATATTTGGGTTTATGCTAGCAAGGTGTCTGAAGACAGCTTCAAGGGAAATGTTAACCACAGCATTTAGAGGTTGGAACTCTCAGCCTCCTCTCCAGCCTCTGGTGAGAGAAGAGCCTGGAGCCTGAGTTAGTCATCAGGAGCCAGTGATACAATCCATCATGTCTAGGCAACAAAGCCTGGAAGGATGGTGTTGAACAGAGGGCTCAAGCATGTTCCGTGATAGTGAGCACATAGATGTACTGGGAGGATGGTGCCTGCAGATGGGGCTTCTGCCCAGCACTCAGAACTTTCTGGCCATCATGTTGAGTGGCTTTGCATCTGTCTGGTTTTGTATCCTTTATAATAAGCCGTACTTAAGCATAGCTAAAGAATCATCAAATCTGGAGTGGTACCAAGAGAGCCTCCAAATTTACATCTAGTCAGATAGAAATGGGGGTGACTGTAGCTGGTGGAGAGCAGAATTGGTATATGGGATGGAGCCCTGGGGCTGAAGAGATGGCCTAGAGGTTAAGAGTGCTGACTGCTCTTGCAGAGGACCAGGGTTCGATCCCCAGCACCCACATGGCGGCTGAGAACCGTCTTTGACTCCAGTTGCAGTGGCCTCTGTGGCATTGCACGACATGGGTGCACAAACCTACATGTGGACAGTACATTCATACACATAAAAAAATTAAAAAAACAACAACAAAAAAACCCAGAATGGAGCCCTTAACCCCTGGGTCTGCACTGATTCCAGCTAATAGAGTGAACACTGTATTAAGCTGCAGAATACCAGGCTGGTGGTGGAGAGCTACTGTGGAAACAAGAGTGGAGTCCCCTCTTCCCCACCACCCAGATGTGGAGTTAAGTGCCCTCTTTACAGACCTGGTCTGCTCCCATGACTGTCTGACTAAAAACAATAAGCACAGCAGCAGTGCTGGACCTCAGACTTTGGAAAGTCAGGAGCTTCCACGATTGCGTTTTTGAAAGGCACACCGTGTTAGTTCATGATGTTGTCCCTCTTTACCACTGCATAGAACTCCATTGTATACATGTACCACATTTTCTCTATCCACTCGTCAGTTGAGGAGCACCTGGGCTGGTTCCAGCTTTTTGCTATTATGAACAGAGCTGCACTAAACATAGCTGTGCATGTATCTCTGCAGTAAGATGTGTCTTGTGGGTATATACCCAGGAGTGGTATGACTGGGTCAAATGGCAGGCTCATTTTGAGTCTTCTAAGGGTTCTCCACACTGCTTTTCATAGTGGCTGTACAAGTTTACATTCCCACCAGCAATGGATGAGTGTTCCCCTTTCCCCACAACCTCTCCAGCACTTGGTATCATTCGTGTTCCTGATCCTAGCCAGTCTTATTGGAGTAAGGTGATATCTCAAAGTGGTTTTAATTTGCATTTCCTTAATTATCAGAGATGTTGAACACTTCTTAAGATGTTTCTCGGCCATCTCTAACTCCTCCTCTGTGAAGTCTCTATTCAGATCTTTGCTCCATCTTTTGAATGATTCATTTGTTTTCTTTCTTCTTTGTTTTTTGAGTAGCTTGTATACTCTGGAAATTAATGCTTTGTCAGATGTATCTGCTGTGAAGGTTTCCTCCCACTCTGTGGGTCTTCTCCTCACTTCCTTTATTGCTTCCTTTGATGTACAGAAGCTTTTGAGTTTAATGAGGTCCCATTTGTCAATTGTCGATCTTATTTCTTGTGCAGCTGCTGTCTGATTTAGGAAGTCTTTTCCTACACCTATGTCTTGTAGTCTGCTGCCAAGCTTCTCTTCTATCACCTCCAGAGTTTGGGGTTTCACGTTGAGGTCTTTGGTCCATCTGGAGTTGACCTTTGTACAAGGTGAGAGGTAGGGGTTTAATTTCATTCTTCTACAAGTGGTGATCCAGTTTTGCCAGCACCACTTGCTGAAGATGCTGTCTTTCCTCCATTGTGTCTTCTTGGCCCCCTTGTCAAATATGAGGTGGCTGAAATTGTATGAGCTCAGGTTTGGATCTTCAGTTTTATTCCATTGGTCAACTGGTCTGTTTTTGTGCCAGTACCAGGCTGAAATTTCAAAAAAAATTTTTTTAAAAACTAACAAGAGAATAAAAAATGATGACTTGAGTCAAAAGCTAATAAATATGGAAAAAAATAAAAAAAAAAAGAATTAGAGAAAGTGGAAACACCTCTGCATGATTTACCAGGGAGCATCAACAAGGTTGAAGTGTTAGAATCCCATGGCAGGCAACTCTAGGACAACTGGGTATTGTTTTAGGGAAGAAGAGTCAACACCATTCCTGATAGGTGAGGCCATCTAATGAGTTAGGAATTTCATATGAAAAGAGAGACAGACTGAGTAGAGACAAAAGCCTCAGTGGATGTGGGCATGCATGCATAGAAATACATCCACAGGCAATCAGGTATGTATAGCAAGACATCCCCAGATTCACTCAGTGCACATGCCCTGCATTTAAAACTGACAGTGGAAGACAATGATGACAGCAGAACAAAAGTTGAAGCCAAATGACTGACACAAGTGAAGTGAGTGGGGAGGAGTGGTCTGGCCAAGGGACATCTGGCTGTTAGGGATGCCAAACTGGCTTCAGCTTGAATGACAACTTCAATCCACTAAAAGCAGTCACCTAGAGTTCTGGGTTAGGAAAGAGGCTAAACCCAGAATATTATACTCTGCCATGGAAAGCTACTTCTCTGAGGTATAGACCATAAAATTACCTACTAGGATAGAAAGATTAAATAGGAAAGATGTTTCGGGCAGAGGCTCGGGTTCAATCCCCAGCACCCACATGGTGGCTGAAAACCATCTTTAACTCCAGTTCCAGGGGAATCCAACGTCCTCTTCTGACCTCCACGGCATTGCACAACATGGTTGCACAAACCTGCATGCAGACAGTACATTCATGCACATACAAAAAATAAATAATTTTTTTTAAAAAAAGGAAAGATTGTTTCTAGAAAACAGAAATCAGATTTGTCCTCTCTTTGCTTTGAGACATGAATGAAAAGCTTCCTGGAGCAAGACAACTTAGCCCATGGCAGGATACGGTCAGAAAAAGTATAAGAAGCACATAAACCCAGAGCCTCAGCTGATGAGAGAAAGACTGGCACTATCAGCATAGCTGATCTGATCCAGAACATAATACAGTGTACAGTATATTCCCATCCTCTGTGTGGATGGAGCACTTGGAAAAGGCATGTGTGTAAGATAACGTTTTAAGCAGAAGGAAGTTACAATCCAGAGACAGATTCTAAGCCTAGGAAAGGGAACTCTAGTTGTGCTCTAAAAAAGAGAAACAGGAAGAATACACACTTCATTTGTATGTGATAATACATTTATGAAAATGTCACAATCAAACCATTATGTACAATGAATGTACACTAAAAAAAACTAAAAAAATATACTCAATTGTTAAGTATAGCCATGTCTACCAATTTTCCTGGGACATTCTCTGATCCTTCAGCTCTTCAGTTCAAAGGTAGTAGTAGCTGAGGAACTGAGGCATGTCTCAAAATCTACAGAACGTAGAACAGCATGTTAAGGAGGACAAAAAATTCAAAGTACTGGAAGTGTGAGAGATCAGGGCAAGAGATAAACAGCACAAAAAAATAACACCAAGATGATGAAACTCTAGGATGAAAATAAAATGTAGCCACCATACTAGCTAAAAAAGAATCTGCAAGGTGATATAGGAAAAGATACCGAGGATCTCCCACCCAATACCAGATGAGCACGTTCCTGCTTCAGCCACATAGCCTTGATCCTCCAGGTTCCTTCTAAGAGGAAGCCAGGCCAGTGCTTTTCAAGTCAGCCACACTCTAACAAAACGGCACAATGAAACTATGGAGGAAACCAAGAACATATAAACACTGATGAAGCACAGTTCCTTTAGTCCAAAGCCAAACACCTTTCTATGAAATCTTCTGGATGAGCAAAGCACAGTTGAAAGTATCAGGATCATGAGCCAAGTCTCTAACCTTAAGCACTTTGTGAGAAGTTGATGGTGTAGGCTGTGCTTGACAGAGAAAAGATATATTTGTCTTGCAAGATGTGTTAAAACTCAACCACACCACAGTCATGTGACACCTAATACTGGCTGGATGTCTCAGTTGTCTACAGGGAAAAAAACCACAAGAAAGTGTTTAGTGAAAATGCAGATTACAAAATGTTTGATTTTAAAACTGCACAGAATATATTCAACCTGAGGACTCATTAGTCTTAGGATTGCTAGAACCAAATATGGTTGTACCTTAGTATCCATGGAACATTGATTCCCAAAGACAGCCAACTCTATAGATGCTCAAGGCCCATACATAAAATAGTCCAGAGTTTGCATGCAGCCTACACATATTCATTTTGCATTTTAAACCATCTTTAGTTAGACCCAGTGCCTAAGTGCTATGTAGTTAGTTGTAAGAAGACACTGTTTCATGGGTAATGACAATTATAAACTCTTCACTTATTCAGTAAATATGGTTGTATTTTTTCAGATAGTTTTGAACTGTCCTATTCATTGAATCTTTGTGTATGAAAACTAGGGACATAGAAAGCCAAGTATATAATGCCTATATATTCTTATATGAAATTACTGGATAAGAAACAAAACCAATAGTCTTTACTTCCATGTTGCTCAGGTGAGTAAATGCATAACTGTAAGACAGTGTCTCAAAAGTTGTGATATGCTGTGCACAGAATTCTGTATGTATATGAACAAGAGAATGACTAAATGACTAATTTTGAGGAATAGTTTAGAGTAAATGTCCAGGATAACAGAGCTGGGATGGGCTGAAAGTGGCCTAGGGTGCTACTTGGTACAAACCCACACAACCACTCTATAATCACAACTCAAACCTCCATGGAGTCCAGTCCCTTGGTAAGCTCACCAGTAAACACTCAAATTAACTGATAGTCCTAAATCTATAAAACAGGTTTATTTTTCTTTATTGTATAGTATGAAGAAAGTAGAGGTAAGAGCAGGGCGGAGATGATACAGGAGGGAATGCTTCCATGCTTGACACTTGAAAAATCTTTTCTCTACTTAATTCACCAAAACTGCACCATAAATTATTCAGTCTATCCTAATTAACTCCCCAGAGAATTATCTTCAAGGCACAGTTAGTTGGTTGTTGCCTGAGGCCAAACTCCCAGCTAGCACTGGGGTATGGGAGGGATACAAAAGTTTCTTTGCACTTGAAGATTTCAGTTACATGGTCACCTTGAGCCAGAGAACAGATGAAATTCTTTTATAAGGATGACTGTTGAACCAAAGGGGCATAGGGAATTTTATATCACAGGCTGTCACTGACAGCATTTCAGAATATGTCCCTTACAAATAAAACTCCAGGCCTAGGAATGTTAAGGATTTTTTAAATATTTGAATAGAGACAAGATTTTCCCAAAGACAAAGCGATTGTTTTCATTATTTTACCAGTATGGACTAGAAAAATCCTAAAATCAAAACACTCTGGAGAGAGTCCCTAGAGGAACCTCCAAGTTAGGGCTGGTGAGATAATGGTGCCAAAAATCCATAGTCAGACACTAAAATAGCTTTTTAAGCAAGAACTGGATTGAAAAGGCATTTGGGAAGCCAGCAAAAGACGCTGAGTTGGAGCAGTGGGGACAAGGAACCCAGCCCGAGAGAACAGTGTGAACAGAAGAAAACGGAGAAACAGAGAAGGTCCAAGTCAAGGTTTAGGGAACAGAATGCAAGGTGGGAGGGGAGGGATGGAGACCTCAAGTGCAAGGAAAGGAAAGAAGAGGGTTTAAACTGTTTCCCCAAGGCAGACTGTTTTGCTTCTCATCCACCTGTGCCCCTTTTCTAAGCCTAAGGAACAATCTGTGGAAGAGGGGGTGTGGTAGAATGTAAGGGCTGCAACTGGGGTGAATGGTGAAAGCAATATAGTCTGGACACTCATTTGATCAACTTGATTGAACATACAAGTCCCCCTCCTGCCCCCTGCTGGATGGTGGGACCCATGGGCTGTGTGGGTTTGGGCACAACTGCCTGCAAATTGGTTTTACATGAAGGATGCTTGTACTCATAAATTATCACTTATTGCTAAAAAATGAAAAAAAAAACTGAGAGAAAGTTGCAGGACAGTTATGGCAGAATGCATGATCTGGGATGGGGTGGGGTGAGGTGGGGGGAAGGGAAAGGGAAATATGCCTGAACTGAATTGAAAAATGATGTATGAAATACACAAAGCATCAATAAAAAAATGATAGGAGGATAAAAAAAAAAGGAAGGCCCACTGTGTTAAAATCTCAGCTACTCAGCTGGACAGCCTGAGAGAAAGGGGCCAGCCCTCAAAGGGAAAGGGCCCGACATCCTGCCTTCAAGTGGAACCACCAGGAAGCCCAGCCTCAGCTGCTGTCTGACTGCAGGAGAGAGCTCAGTTCCCAAAAGAACTACTCAGGCACATCCATGGACCGAGACTAAGGATATCAGCTACTAAGCTCTGACAGAGTTTGTTCTGTGGCCAGAGAGACTCAGCACAAGGAACGTACTATTCTGACACAGACATCTTTCATCATAACATGAAAGTTATTTCAGCTTGTTTGTTAGCCATGCTCTCATTCATGAAACAAAGACTTACTGGGCCCTTGCTGTGGGCCAGACTCTTAACTAGGTACCAAGAGCATAAAAGAGAATTTGTTTTCCTGTCAAGGAGTGCTGGCAAAATCACTGCCCTCACTTTTGTCTTCCTTTCATACGGCTCTCTACTTTCTTCCTCCAGGGCAGCTCTTTCCAGAGCTTCCCACTTGGTAGGACAAATGGGACTTGATTCAAGCTTCCACCTCTACAGAGTGATTTCAAATGAACCTGATTTCTGCACTGCAATTTCTCCAACTGTGGACAAAAGCACAAAGGGTAACTAACAATATTTCTAAAAGATTATTATGAGGTTAAAGCAGAATTTTTTAAAAAAGACTGTCCCAATAAAAATAAACTAAGCAAGTAATATTTTACTGGCCATGCTAAAGTGTGTTTGCCCTGAGAAGTTCTGTGAGTCACAGTGAAACCGACATCCACAGATAACTTGCTTCTGGAATCTGCAAGGTAGGTAGGAAGACATTTTCCTTCTTCTTATCTGTCAGGGCTGTTGTGAGGCCTGAACAGACATTTTCATTCTTTGTGGCTCTGCAGACAGGTCTTCTCTTCTTCCTCCCAACATAACCACGTGTTTCTGAGCATCTCTCAACTGATCTCCTACCATCCATCAATTAGCTACAAGCTTCACTGCCAGTCCCCACACTGGCACTTCAGTTCATAAATGAATGTTTATTTAATTAAGCCCTTCATCAGAGATGCCAAGTGCAGAGGGTATTTAGTGTTTTTAAAATATCCCACAATTGAATTTGGCAGCCGAACCACCACATGATCAAGTGTTATCTCGTCGCCAGCTTCAATAAGCACAAGATGCGTCAGCAGCGCCTAAGACAAGTGCATATTTATAGTGTATATTAAGCAATCATTTAGGTTGAGAGCAGAAATGAAAACATGCGCCCAAAAGACCTATTTTTAAATTGTATTGCAGACACTGGCCAATCGTGTATTTAAGTTTGATTAAATATCATAAATACACAGCATTTGGACAATCAAACTACTTTGAACTATGCTGCCATAATTCATAATTTGTTTTAATCTCAAATGACTCTAAACTTTTTAATCTTACTCTTACTTCCTATTAATAGCCTATAATAAGTCACAGTCATAAACATTTCTGTAATTCTGTTTTTTTTTAATTCCTTTTTTTTCAAATAGGCAAAACATGTAAATAGCCCCAATGTCAGCAGGTACAGCCATACTATAGAATACTGAAATGAAATGAAAAAGAAAAAGACTGGTGATAGATGCAATAACTTGAATAAATCTTGAGCCAAGTATACTGAGCAAAAGAATGACTATCCTAAAGGGTTACATACTAATTAATTATATTTCATCTCATTCTTTAAATGATAAGTTACAGAAGTAGAGATCATATTAGTGGCTGTCAGGGGTAAGAGACAGGCATGTCTGTGAAAGAGCAACTCAAGGGAACCTTGTTTAATGGAACTATTCTGTATGTTGCCTGTTTTGATACTGATAGTCAGCTCGTAATTCTCTGCTAGGGCTTTGCAAGATATTTCAATTGGTAGAAATGGGGAAAGCCCTCTGTAGTACATATGAAAACTGCACCTGAATCTAATTTAATTTTTCTCAAGGTCTAGTTGGTCATGTCCTATAATTCTGCTTAAACTGTAAAGGAATTCTCATTATATGCTATCTGAGATTTTAAAGCCAGTAACGTGAGATATTACTATGTCAACATTACACTTACCTGAACACAAAAGCCTGACTCTTAAATTTATTTATTTATTTTTTTTGGTCTTTTCGAGACAGGGTCTCCCTGAAGCCCTAGCTGTCCTGGAACTCACATTGTAGACCAGGCTGGCCTTGAACTCACAAAGATCCGCCTGCCTCTGCCTCCCAAGTGCTAGGATTAAAGGCGTGCACCACCACGCCGGCTCTAAATTTAATTTTTAAGAGTGGGCCCAAACTTGAAGCACACCTGTCCCCCAGATCCTGCAACTGTGTTCTCAAGTCAGGCCTCACTCACATTTTTATTCAAACTGGTTTCTCCAGCTTCACTGGGGAAGTACATGTGTGGATCCACCCTCATCTCAACAGACCACCCTGCCTCTTCATTCCAGTTCTAGAATATCTCATTCACCCAAGGTCAAGTGTCCTTCCCATGTTCACTGTGTGTAGTGAGATGGGTGCACTTTCTTTCAGTGCCTTGAATGTTAATTCTTGAACATACCCACATTCATTATCACCTTTTTGGGTGGAGTGCCAAAGTGAGGCTCCCAGGAAACCTACCACTACACTGACATAAGACACAAAGGTTATTGAGTATGCAAAGGTTAATTATAAGTCGTTAGTCCAGATTCTGTCTGTTTTATAAAAGTCATTATTCCTACATAATATCCTTTACTAGAAAACATTGCTATTTCCCATAAGCAATGCAACTCTTAAAAATTTCACAGTTCAGAGGCTGATGCTGCAGCTCAGTAGTAGAGCTCCTGACTAGATACACACACACACACACACACACACACACACACACACACACAGAGAGAGAGAGAGAGAGAGAGAGAGAGAGAGAGAGAGAGAGAGAGAGAGAAAGACAGAGACAGAGAGAGATTAATTTAAACAAATCAACTTAAATATTAAAATGTAGTCTGGTTTGACTGACTAGGTGATGTAAAAATCTCATAATTCAAAAACTGAAGATACATTTTTGTGCAATAAACAAAATACAAACTGATTTCAAAATAAGGAGAGCAATTCTTCCATGTTTTAGTAATACTATTGTTTTTATTCACCATTTTCAACACTACTTTAAAGATCAGTGACTTTATTCCAAAGCATTTTTCGTAAATTTCAAACATCATTTTCCTATGCTTCATCTTAAATCTCATTCCTGAGATCCTCCTTGGGCAGCTCTAGACTTCATGGTTGTTTCTCTAAACAACACACAAAAGTAGAACAACACAGAACATTTTGCAAACACAATTTTGACACTACTCTTTGGATTGGGGGATTTTTAAAACAAATATGTATTAAGCATCCAGCCTTTGTCTTCTAAGTAATATAATATACACATTACCCCCACACTCAGGCCTCTCCAGCATCCATAAGAAATGGGTTGAGAAACGATGGGGCCTCAGTGGAGTAGAGGGAAGGGCTCATTTTGTACACACCATCTGCAACACCAGAAAGCAAATAAAAGTTGTGTCTTCTTACTGTATAAGCCCAGCAAGGTCCAAACAGCCACCAAATGTCTCAACAGCCTCAAGAACCAGCAACATCCAGCCACCACTTCCAGTGCTTTCCTGTAAAGATAGCTGCATGCAAAACCCAAAACATAGTTGCTTCCTGTTTTCTTAGTAAGTGTTCCCTAACTCTTACTAATAGGTACCTGCTCAAAAGTCCTGATGTGGAGCTGGGGTGATGGATCAGTTAGTAAAGTGCTCACCAGGCCAACATGATTAGCTGAATGGATCCTCATGGGAACTGAAGCCCACAACCATGATTCCAGTGTTGAGGGATGGTGTCCCCTGTAGGACGAGAGATGATGCCATCCAGGACTTCCTTACTGACCAACCCTGCCACAAGTCTCTAGTCATTGAAGACAACCCAACATGTGATGACGAGAACTTCTATCTCTGAAATGCGAGAGGAAGAAACCCTCTGCTCCCAAATGTCTCAGGAGAGCATATGGAAATAGCTGTCAAATTCATTCACTGAACTTGGGCCAATGATTGCCTGTCCTACTTAAAGTTAGGGGTGGAGATTGGAGAGACTGGGGAGATAGATCAGTTAGTAAAGCATTGACCTCATGAGCCTGGAGGACCTGAGTTCAAATCCCAAGTATTCACATAAAAAGCCATGCACAGTGGCATGCTCAGTGCTGTGAGGCAGAAACCAGAGGTTCCCTGGAATCTCAAGAGCTGGCTAGCCTGGTCTGTCCAGTGAAGTTCCAGGCTGTGAGACTCTGTCTCAAACCAAAAGTGGAAAACATCTGAGGACTGACATGAGGCCATCCTCTTACCTCCACACAGACATGGAGGAGTGTATGCATCCCCACACCCACTGGTACAACCCCCCTCCCCCACCCCTGGACATGCACATACACAGAAAAATGGAGAGAGAAGAAGACTCATGACATTCTGGACATGCATGTGCTCAAGACAGGACCTTGGCCATCCTCAATACCCAACCTGATGTTTCAGATTGGTGAGTTTGCATCTTTGCTTCACTGTGAATGTGTGCAATGGCTAAAGTGGCTCCTGTCCAAAAGTCCAGTTCACCACCCAGATGAGCAGAAAGATCTTGATGCCCCATTTTTTTGTTCAGTTTTGTTTTGAAGCAGGTTCTCCCTCTAGCCCCAGCTGGTCTGGATCTCACTGTGTAGACCAGGCTAGCCTTGATATCACAAAGATCTGTCTGCATCTGCTTCACAAGGATTAAAGATGTGAGCCACCACAACCGAATTGATGCCTCCATTTGAAGCTAGGTGAGGCTAGCTTTCTGGGAGCTAGGAATGAAGGACCCATGTCCAGATGTCAACAAGGATATCCCTCCCATGACATCAGGAAAGCAAGGTTGGCATGCCATTAGCCTCTGTTACAGGCATCTGGAGTCTGGGGGGAGTTAACATGATTATCTGTTGAGCAGTAGAAGAGAACTTTGGAAAGCTTATGGTTAAGAACCTTTCAGGAATGACACCTGCTCTCTCCATTCTATGACAGAGCCTCAGCCTCATCCTCAGTGCTGCCAGTACTTCTCACTTTTTTTAATGAGTGTGGCCTTTCTACTGCTTAGAGTAAGGAATGAGGGGGAGGGCAGTGCCTCCGTGGCACTCAGTCCTTAACTCCTAGAGTCTGTGCGAATGGGCAGTGAACCATTCCAAACAGCTATGTAAAGTGTGCCAGGAAAAAGGATTTTTTTTTTGTCTTTTTGAGACAGGGTCTCCCGGTAGCCCCAGCTGTCCTGGAACTCACTCTGTAGACCAGGCTGGCCTTGAACTCACAAAGACCCGCCTGCCTGATTTTTTCAGAATGAAAGATACTAAGGAGAGGTAAACAACTTATGATTCAAACATTAAACAAAAGAAAATTACCTTTGTATTTCTGTAGCTGTAGTAATGGCCACTTACTACACATGCTTTCAAGTCTTTATCCTAAAGAATCCAGAAGTGTGCTGGGCCTGGTGGGGCACCTCTTTACACTCAGCACTCAGGAGACAGGGCAGATAGAGGTATGTGTGTGACTCAAAGGTCACCCTGGTCTACATACACCCATGTCAAGCCAGCTAGGGCTACACAGTGAGACCCTATCTTAAAAAAATAAGGAATCCAGATTCTTCAACCACCACTAGTAATAAATTTTATTAAGAAATGTTGTATAAAATTGTGCAAAAGTTCAATAAAAAAAAAACTAAGGTAGACCATGTACAGATTAAATTGTATTTTAAAGCAAGGACACACTTGCTGTTTGGAGGACAGTTGGGAATCTTGTTATAAAGCACCTAGTTGAAATACAGATTTTTTTCAGGGCTCAGTGATTAAGAGCACTGGCTGCTCGGGTTCAACTCCCAGCACCCACATGGCAGCTAACAACTGTCTGTAACTCCAGTTCCAGGGGATCTGGCACCCTCTTCTGATCTGACACCCTCTTCTGATACAAGATTCATTTATATAAATGCAGGAAATACCCATACACATATAAGAAAAATAACGTTTAGACCCAAGCAAGCAGGTCCATGGCACCCCTGCCACAAACCAGCGAATCAATTATCCAGCAACCCAAGAGTCAATCTATCCTAAGATCTACCTGTCTGGAGCACCGGGTTCTTACTTGTGTTTCAGGTGGTCTTAGCAAGCAAGGCCCCGACCTGAGCACCCTGCACAAAGACTCACAATGGTGCCAGGCCTGCTTCCAGCTGCAAGGGCGAAGGGCAACCCCACCCAGACAGCCACACCCTACGAGGGTTTATTGTTTAGACCCAAGCAAACAAGTCCGCAGAACCCCTGCAACCAACCAGCAAATCAATTATCCAACAACCCAAGAGTCAGTCTATCCTAAGATCTACCTGTCTGGAGCGCCGGGCTCTTACTTGTGCTTCAGGTGGTCTTAGCAAGCAAGGCCCTCACCTGAGCACCCCACACAAAGACTCACAATGGCACCAGGCCCGCTTCCGGCTGCCCAGACAGCCACACCCTACAAGGGTTTAGCGTTTAGACCCAGTTGTAAATATTTCTCGTGGGGAGGGATGCATATTGGAAAGAATAACAACAGAAAGACTGCATCAAAAAACTGACTGAAATGGTGAATCTGGAGAGGTGGGAAGGTTGGGAGAGGGACAGGGGTCTATACTTGATTAATGTATATTTAATTGATGTGAGTTTAACAAGTATCCAATTTTGCCCAAACTCTATCTACAAATTATATGGTATTTTAGGACTCAGTAAAAGTAAAAATGTCTATATTAAATAACATTGGTTTAAAGGTTTTAATAAAAATGGTAATATATCTAAGTTAATTGGAAATATAAATTGTCCACATTTGTTTTACATAAAATCTGTATAACAATAACTTTGGTATTAACATATACAAATGTTCTCTATAATTTTTGTGTTATACAGTATCATCTTGTAACATTCTCTTTTACCTGTAGGGTAATTTAACTTAAGGAATTAAGTTTGATTCCCAAATTAACAACACACAGCCACCCAAAACAGCTTGGGTAAATTTAATGAAATTTATACCTTGATTCCTGCCTATAGGTATGTGTACTACAACTTCCTTTTTGAGACTCATGGGTCAAAAAATAAAAACCTAAAATAAAAAAAGGGGGGATACAGTTATATATTAAAATTTGTCAAATTTTTCAATTTAAATCTTAAAACTAACTATGGGAAAAGATTTGTATGTTCCCACAGGTCAAAACGTCACCAACTTAATGGCTGAGAAAGAAAAGATCCAGCTTTGCATTGTGCAGGATGTACCAAGAAATACCCAGCAGAGAAGTTGGCCCATCTAAACATTAAAAGGAAGAAAAGGCTCAGACTGCTACAGACATCAAACATTTCTGTGGATCCTATTTGTAACAACTGTTTATAATGAGTCCTAATAAACCTTACCTTCTAGGGGCTGCAAATATGAGAGACTTTCTTACCTCCTTTTCATAGAACAAAGAAAAACATGATGGTAATGAAGTCATTCCCTAACTGTAAATTAGAGCTGACCTGTTATAGAGGTAATCTCTTAGAAAACCAGTATAACTGCTTTCTTTAATTGACTAATAGACATAGGAACTGTGAAAAGGATTATTCTCTATTCAGAGCCAAATATAATACTAAAGTCTTTTTAAGCTGTGCATTTAAGCAAAATATATTAATACAGGAGAGCTCTGATATCGGCAACGGATTATTCCGCCAAGGAGAAGTTGGCCAGGGAATCCAAGCCCCCCCCCAAAAAAAGGTAAAGTCTTCTTGCCTGTAAACTGGGATACCTGCAAGAAGAGAGGTGGTAAGGCCCTACTGTCGAAGACCTGGTATAAGCATGGGAAAGATGCATTGAGACCGCACTTGCAAGTGAACAGTTGGTCTCTGGAATGCCAGAGAGTGTTACCAAAGGCCACTAAACCAATAAAGCAAATATTGGTCTCCTTGAGTCAAGCAAGACTCCTCCATCAGCATCAGCTACACCTCACCTGCCTGGAAATACTGTGCAGCAGTGGCAGCCATATGTCTGTATATCCTAGAAATAATTGGCTAGTAGCTCTCTCCTTGGAGGAATAATTCATGGCTGATACCACAAACTTACATCCTCTAGTGGTTAGGAGATGTTAAAGCCACAGTAAGACCTTGTCATCTTTTACAAAAAAATATAATTCATGGATTAGCATACCATCCAAACATCTGTGTCTCTAACAAAGTAACCTACCATAATAATTAGTACTGTTTAAATACCTATATATCTAATTGCTTGTGCTTCATTAGTAGGATTGAAAGGTTATTCCTGGACAAACTGTCAACCCATGAAAGGAAACAGCCAGACCTGATCAGAGTCCAAAACAACATCTCCAGAGAAAGTAGACTGTTTTGTTTCTCATCCACTTGTGCCCCTTTTCTAAGCCTAGGGAACAATCTGCAGAAGAGGGGGCATGGTAGAATGTAAGGGCTGTGATTGGGGTGAATGGTGAAACTACAGCAATATAGACTGGACATTTATTTGATCAACATGATTGTACATACAAGCTCCTCCAGTTGGATGGTGGGAGCCGTGGACTGTGTGGGTTTGGGCACAACTGCTTGCAAATTGGTTTTACATGAAAGATGCTTGTACTCACAACTTATTACTTATTGTTAAAAAATGAAATTAAAAAATGTAAATAAAAAAGGAAAAGATAAATAATTTATTTTTTATAAATAATTTATTTATTTATACATTTTTTATAAATTATTTATAAATAAAAAAATCTTTAAAAAGAAAAATAACAAATAAATTTTTTTAAGAAACAGGGTTGCAGAGATTTCTCAATGGTTAAGAGCACTGGCTGCTCTTCCAGAGGACCTGGGCTCAATTCCCAGCACCCAGATGGCAGCTAACAACTGTCTGTAACTCCAGTTCCGGGGGATCTGACGCTTTCTTCTGACCACCATGGGCATTGCATGACACAGGTGCACTTACACATATGTAGGCAATACACTAATACATGCAAAATAAAAAATGATTTTAAAAATTTTAAGAAAGGAATATATACTTTCATAGGCCAAGTTCCAGGATCACAGGCTCACATGTTACCACGTTTTCCTGCATATTGTGTTCATTATTAAGAAAAACTTTGATTAAGCCTATGCTGGCCTGTACTGGTCTGCTGCAAACTGGACAGGAGAATTGATGAGATCCCTGGGAGTTTATGAGATGAAATATGCAGCTGCAGACTCGGTGACATTTTTATAACTACTAGCAATGCTCACGTGGAATAAACAACATAATAAAGCAAAGGAGACCATATCAGCACACAGATTAAATAGCTTTTACTATTATTATGCAGCAAAAGGACTGAGGTTCAGGTTGACAGGAGACTACAAAGCATCTGTACCAAGCTTCCATTTCTGAGCATAATTAATGCTTCAGCCAGAGGTTTAGAGGTGACTTTTAAGTGAAAGCAATATAGTATGATTACCTTTCTTTTTTGTTTTTTTTGGTATTTTTGAGACAGGGTCTCCCTTTAGTCCCAGCTGACCTGGAGCTCACTATGTAGACCAGGCTGGCCTTGAACTCACAGAGATCCACCTGCCTCTGCCTCCTGAGTGTTGGGATTAAAGGCTTGTGCCACCATGGCCTGCATAGTATAATTTTCTACATCCCATCCTGTATTGATATCTGGGGGTCATTTTGGTTATTACCCAAAGTAATTATGCTGTGGCAAGTTTGGAGTAAAGTTGTCGAGCAAACTAGAGATGGGGCATCTGTTATAGTATCAACTAGAAGATTGTTTCCAATTATGCATTTTTCCATCCGAGCCTTCTGAACAGCTTTCATAGTTTTGACTATTTATTTCTCAGTGAAAATCCATCACCCTTGGTTCACCTGTTGTAAAGGGTTTGCTGCAGAACAGTTTTGAAAATCGCATCCCTTAAGATGCAAAGTCAGGTCTGAGAACCATCTTACAAAGTCTTCAGCATTGTAAATAAATGTTCTCATAAAAAGTGATTCCTGGGACTGGAGAAATGCCTCAATGGTTAAAAGCATTGGTTACTTTCCCAGAAGACTCAGATTCAGTTCCCAGCCCCAACATGGCCCCCAACAACCATCCATAATTGTGGTTGCAGAGTACCAGTGTCACCTTCTGCCCTCTGCAGGCATTGTATGCTGATGGCGCACTTACATACATGCACTCACATACACATATTTTTTTAAGTGATTCCTGGGACTGGCTAGATGGCTCAGTGGTTAAGAGCACAGACTGCTCTTGAAGAGGATCCAAGGCTGGTTCCCAGCACCCATACTGGGTGGCTCACGGTCATCTGCAAGTGCAGCTCCAAGCTACCCAGCACCCTCATCTGGCCTCAGTGAGCACCACAGTCACATGCGCATATACACAGATGTATACACAGAATTAAAATATAAAATAAAGAAGGATTTTTTCAAAAAAGCGACTCCTAATTTGCTTAATTCTGAACTGAGTTTCAGACATGCCAGACTTTCAAAGTCCCAGTCTTCTTCCTGTGATGACCACATCATGTATAAGATTATGTTCTGTGTTTAACCTATGGGGAAACTGAGAGAGAGAATGTCTGAGAAACTAAGTGTACTTAGACAAACAAGTATTTTCCTGATCCACATCCAAAGTTTATAAACATATATTTCTTAACTGCATCAAGCCTTGCCATTCTTGCATTTAACGTTATTTTCTTAATTCATACAACCTAAGTTGTTGAACTACTAGAGATTTCAACCCAGAAAAAGGGATATGATACCACTCAATACTGTCTATGTATCATAAATGTTAAGATATGGAAAGAAATCTTGTTTATCATTTTGAAAGGGCTCATGAATGCCTCTCCTCAGCCATACAGCTAACATGTAATATAGCTACAAAATATTTGGGTTTTCATTTCAGTACAGTTTTTTTTTTCCTCACTGTTAACATTTTACCTTATATAAAAGAAAGAGCTTTAGGAAGTGTACAGAGAATGAGAATTCAGATTCTGGTGAGAAGGGGTGAAATTAAAGCAGACAGTACTGCTCCTGCACTTGTTTCAAAATCTAAGCCCTGAACCAGATTTCCTAGAGAAGGTGCAAAGAAGAAAATCACCTTTACCCAGGAGAAGTAAGAACATTTAAGGAAATCCAGAGAAGCTGAAAGAAGACATAAATGATAAATGGTGACTTGAGATGCCTTCATTCAATCCTGGTTTGAATTCAGCAGTGTGGCACTTAATTTATTTTCCTCCTCCACAAACTCCTTTTGCCTGTCAGGGAAGATTTCCACTGTGTGTGCCAAGGACCTCTATGACCCTGACTACAGAAGGGAAAAGGCCCCAGAAACAAGTCGAAGGATCATTGTCTTAGAATCTCCATTGGCTCAGATGCCACAGAAAGGTTTTTCAAGTAGGTTTAGTGCCTCCCAACCTAAATAGAGGAGAAAATTAGGCATGCTAAAGCCAGGAGTCTATCAGAATGGAAAGCACGAGCTCCAGCCTTGAGTGAGCAACAATTATCCTGTGCTGTTGATCTAGTGCCTCTCATTTCACAGTGTTTGTTCTAGATAAGAATTACTGAACATGGGATGATTGACTTTGGACCTGGTAATTTTGCTGTGCTGTGACATGCCTTTCGGGATCCTTGGCTTTTACCCACTAATTTCCACCACATGATTTCCACTTTAGCACCTGAATACACCTTAAAACATCGCAAACATGCCTCTTGGGTAATGCTGGCAAAGTGACTTCCACTTCAGATCTATTTTTCTGGACTAAAGACTATGTGGGTACTGTCTGCACAAAGATGTTGAAGCTTCAGGAACTGAGGAGATGGCTCATTCAGATACAAGCATAAAGACCTGTATTCAGATCTCTAACACCTATGTAAAAGGTTAGGTACAGTAGCACACACCTGAAATCTCAGTTCTAGGAAAACAAAGACATGAGGATCCATGGGGTTTACTGGTCAGTCATTTGGTGAGATGTTCACACTTGTGTACTTGGTTGTTAAAACTCATCAAATGGAACACCTGAGATGGGCTCATTTTATTTCCTGACCATTGTATTTTAGCAAAAGTAGGGTTCAAGGCTCCAGATTCAGTTAGAGACCCTGTCTCAAAAAATAAGATGGAGAGGAACGGGAGAAGCACCCAACATCTACCTCTGGCATTCGTGTGCATATGCATGCATGCATGCATGTGCACATGCGCGCGCGCGCACACACACACATACACACGTGAACTCACACATAGGTACATAGACACATGCATATATATAAACTCACACATAGGAATACACACACACATACACACACACACACACGAAGCCACACTGAGCATTCCTAGTTGTTTGAGCCTGACATGAATACACATAATACCATAAATGGATGCTTATAATAATTTGGTCCTAGTTTTAGCCCAAGACCTCTAGACAGACAGACAGAGTTCAAGGATTCAGGAGGCTTCGAGAGTAAGATAGCCCAAAAGAGCAGTGAGCAGTTCACCAGGACTCCCTGCTCTCCGTTTCCTGAGACAGCAGGCAGCAGTCAACTCACCTCTTTCCATTTTCTTTTGAAACAATGTCTTTTACTATGTGGGCTCAAGCATGTGGCACTCAGAGCGTGATCCTTAATAGAATCAAACAGTACATCTATCTATGCAGGTGAGCCCTCAACCTATCCAGGTGTGCCTGGAGAGCTGTCATTCTCCTCACGTGGTACCATGGGAACCACCAGCACCTTCTTCCCTGCCCCATTCCCATCAAACGACAAAACAGGTGGATGACACAAGTTCCCTGGGCTGTGGAGGGTATCACCCTTCATTGGTAGGTCAACAAGTACAAGAACAGAGTGGCTGTGTCCACAGCTCTGCTTTCGCTGTCCAGAAAGCAAAGGCTGAGCCAACTCCATAGCACTGTTAAGGTAGTTGTCATCTCAGAGACAGTGGGGTTCTTGAGCTAGTAGGGAAGGGGGTGAGATGGGAATCAGCTGTGTTAGTGAAGAGAGCGTGTGACTCAGAGGGAGGAAAGCAGGGTAAGGAGCACTGGATCAGATTCCTGAGTCACAAGCTCCAACTCCTCCTCCTCCTCATCGCTGACTACAGGAAGCCTTGAACCCTACTTTTGCTAAGATATAACGTCATGGATTAAAAATATCCCATCTCAGGTATTCCATTTTTTGAGTTTTAACAACTGAGTACACAAATGTAAACATCTCACCCAATGACATGGCGATTTCCTGCACCCCATGGCGTTCCTTTGTAGTGCTTTGGAATCAGTTCTCGTCTCTGACACCCAGGCAGCCACACCCAGATCCCCCAGCTCTTCCTCCGTAGATTGGTTGGCATATCCTTGTACATCACAGAAATGGAATCCGAGTGCGTGTTCTTTTGTGACATGCTTCTTTTCCCCTAATGTGTCTGAGATTCATCTACCTTGGGTGTTTATCAAAAGTCTGCTTCTACCTAGGTGTTTATCAAAAGTCTGCTTCTACCTAGGTGTTTATCAAAAGTCTGCTTCTACCTAGGTATTTATCAAAAGACTGCTTCTTTTCCTGCTGAGTAGTATTCCATTGTACGAATGCGGCATTGCGTGATTGTTTTTCTGTTGATAGGCATTTATTTGCTTTTCTGTTTTCAGCTATTATGAGTCAGGAGGCAGTGATGTTATTGCCTGTGTCTTTTGTAAATGTGTTTTCATCCCTCTTGAGTTACCTCGCCTTTAAAATAGCAGGCTGTCCATGATGTGAGTACCGCGGGGGATGGCCCAAGAGTGGAAAAACAAAACAACCAAGGCGAGATCCTTCCAGCATGTCTCCATGAGAACCTGCCTTCTGCTTGTTTTTAGATGAGGTATTTGTAAGGTGTTATTCAAAGAATTCCACTGTTAAAAATATATGTGGAGGGCTGGAGAGATGGCTTAGCAGTTAAGAGCACTGACTGCTCTTGCAGGACCTGGGTTCTATTACCAGCATCCACATGGTAGCTAACAACTGTCCATAACTCCAGTTCCAGGGGATCCAATGCAATGCCTTCTTATGACCTCCACAGACAGTGCACAACACAGGCACACCTATATTCATGCAGATAATACATTCATACACATAAAATAAAAATAATAAATAAGTATATAAATAAATAGATAGACAAATAAATAAGTGGAAACCACTTAATAGACAACCTCTAATATTCTTATCTGCCATGTGGGTGCTGGACACCAAACCTGGGTCCTCTGCAAGAGCATGCAGTGCTCTTAAGTGCTGAGCCATCTCTCTAGTCCCTTCATCTTGGTTTTTGAGGCAAGGTCTCTCACTAAACCAAGCTTGTGGATTTAGCTAGGCTGGCTGGATACTAAGCCCCAGCAATGCTCATGTCTTTGGACCCCAGCACCAGGACTACAGGCATGCTTTGTCATGCCTGACTTTTTTACATGGGTGCTGGAACTTGAACTTGGTCCTCATGATTGCATGCAAGCACATTATCAATGGAAGTGCTACAACTTAGATAACTAACCCTCTAGGCAGTAGCAGAACTCCTACTTTTCAGCACTTTAAAGTGTAACTTAAACATATATAACATTTTCCTGCATTGTCAAATATTCTAAGAAGTGAACCTAACCTCAGTGTCTTGTGGTCTTCATTAGGAAGTCCAGGGACTTGCTACGCCATCATACAGAGAGTGTGTGGGGCAATTTAGGTGTCCTGGCCTTGACTCTGTACTGACTTCAACAAGATTTTTTTTTCAATATTTGCAATTTCTATACAATGTAATTTGATGGTGTTATACAACTTCTCCCCATCCACATCTTCCCGGACTGCTCCCCTCCCAGTTTAATGTGCTTGTAAGGTATTATTGAAAGAATTGCACTGTTGAAAGATGTATGTGGAGGGCTGGAGTCTTCCACTTACAATAAATCCTACAAAGTCTAACTTGTGCTCTCAAACGTCCTTCAGAATGGGTACATCCACCAGAGCCTGGTTTATCTACCAAGACTCCCATCCTTGACAGAGACTGTCTCCCCTCCCAGCAGCCATCCATTGTCAAGACTTCCTTAGGTTGGCCTTTAGTGTTACTCACCTTTCCCATACTCCCTGTCTGACCTGCTTTCCCATTCCGCACCCCATTCAGCCCTTCCTACTCTAATGTTCCCTTCTGTGTTCTATCACTCCTCCCAAGAAGCTGACCCCCCTTCCCCATTCCATGGCCTTTTATTAGTTTCTTGACTTCTCTGGATTTTCAAACTGAAACATGAATATCTAAGATTTCAAAGTTAGCATGCAGCTGTGAGAGAGAACAGGCAATGTTTGTCTTTCTGAGTCTGGGTTACCTCACTCAGAATGATGTTCCATGCATTTGCCTATGAATTTCATGATTTTTTTTTTGTCTTTTCGAGACAGGGTCTCCCTGTAGCCCCAGCTGTCCTGGAACTCACTCTGTAGACCAGGTTGGCCTTGAGCTCACAAAGATCCACCTGCCTCTGCCTCCCAAGTGCTAGGATTAAAGACATGCACCACGCCCGGCTCATACTTTTGTTTTTTAAAGAGCTGAATAATGAATAATATTCCATTGTGCTCATGTACAACATTCCTCTTATCCATTCATCAGTTGGCCAACATCTAGGTTTTTTCCAGTTTCTATCTATTATGAAAAGGGTAGCAATGAACGTGGATGAACAGGTATTTCTGTAGTATGGTGTAGAGTCTTTGGGGTATATGTGCAAGAGTTGTATGGCTGGATCAAATGGTAGATCAATTTCCAGAATTTTGAGGAATCTCCACATTGATTTCCATAACACTTATCTGGTAGTGGATAAGTGTTTCCCTTTCTCTACACCCTTGTCAGCATTTGCCCTCTTTTTTCTTTTTTATCTTAACCATTCTGAATAGGGTGAGATGAAATCTCAAAGTGACTTTATCTTGCACTTACCTAATGACTAAAGATACTGAACAAGTTTTGTTTGTTGGGTTTTATTTTTTATTCGAAACCAATTATTTGTTGAAGTTTTGTGCATTTCACACAATATTTCTTAATCAAATTTAGACCCATTCTTCCTTCCTTGCCCCCACCCCACCAGAGCTCATGCATTCTACCATACATGTCTTTCATCTTTTTCTCAGTCTTTTTAAAATTTTTTGAGGCAGAAGTTTACTGTTTTGGGCAGAAGTTTACTGTTTCATTCAGTTCTTTGACCCAGTCATTTTTGTTGTTGTTTCTTTCAATTTGTATTGCTCCAAAATGTGCATAGATACATGCCACACATATACCAAGATTATGAAATCTGAAAATAAACTACAGGTTAATTCCAAAACATGTTTATAGATTCACATTTTGACAGTGCAGTTGCATGCAGGTAAAGAAAAATATTACTTTACAGTCCTACATTACACAGCAAGTTGATAAGTAATATCAGGTATTATATTTACTAAAAATGAAAGAAAAAAAGAATTATTCAGTTTGCCTTACAAATAGAGATTTGGGGCTAGGATGGACATCATACGTCGTTTGTTTTTCTGGGACTGTGTTACTTCACTTAGCATAATGGCTCTAGTTCTATCCATTTACCTGCAAAGTTCACAATGATCTTTCTTTACTGCTGCATAGAATGCCACTGTGTAGATGTACAACATTTACTTTATCCACTAGGTTGAGGGACACTTGGGTTGCTTCCAACTCTTCTCCATTGTGAAACAGCTGCAATAAAAATAAATGTGCATGTATCTCTGTGATATGATGAGTCTTGTGGTTATATATCCAGGAGTGATATGACTGGGTCAGGTAGTAGGCTCATTTTGAGTCTTTTGAGAGTTTGCCACACTGCTTTCCATAGGAGTTACACAAGTTTACATTCCCATTAGCAGTGGATGAATGTTCCCCTTTCCCCACATCCTCTCTAGCATTTGGTGTCCTTTGTTTTCTTGATCATAGCCAGTCTTACTGGAGTAAGAGGAAATCTTAAAGTAGTTTTAATTTGCTCTATCCACTCATCAGTTGAGGGGCATTTGGGTTGGTTCCAGCTTTTTGCTGTTGTGAACAGAGCTGCAATAAATATAGCTGTGCATGTATTTCTGCAGTAAGATGAGTCTTGTGGGTATATACCCAGGAGTGGTATGACTGGGTCAAATGGCAAGCTCATTTTGGGTCTTCCAAGGGTTCTCCATACTGCTTTCCACAGTGGCTGTATAAGTTTACATTCCCAGAAGCAATGGATGAGTGTTCCCCTTTCCCCACAACCTCTCCAGCACTTGGTATCATTTGTTTTCTTGATCCTGGTCAGTCTTATCGGAGTGAGATGATATCTTAAAGTGGTCTTAATTTTCATTTCCCTAATTATTAGTGACATTGAACAGTTTTTAAGATGTTTCTCGGCTGTCTCTAATTCCTCCTCTGTGAAGTCTCTATTCAGTTCTTTGTTCCATCTTTTGAGTGATTCATTTGTTTTCTTTCTTCTTTGTTTTTTGAGTAGTTTCTATACTCTGGAAATTAATGCTTTGTCAGATGTATCTGCAGTGAAGGTTTCCTCCCACTCTGTGGGATTTCTCTTCCCTTCCTTGATTGTTTCTTTTGATGTACAGAAGCTTTTGAGTTTAATGAGGTCCCATTTGTCAACTGTCGATCTTATTTCTTGCGCAGCTGCTGTCTGATTTAGGAAGTCTTTTCCTATGCCTATGTCTTGTAGTCTGCTGCCAACTTTTTCTTCTATTGCCTCCAGACTTTTGGATTTCACATTGAGGTCTTTGATCCATTTTGTATGGGGTGAGAGGTAGGGGTTTAATTTCATTCTTCTACAGGTGGTGATCCAGTTTTGCCGACACCACTTGCTGAAGATACTGTCTTTCCTCCATTGTGTCTTTTTGCCCCCCTTGTCAAATATGAGGTGGCTGAAATTGTATGTGCTCAGGTTTGGATCTTCAGTTTTGTTCCATTGGTCACCTGGTCTGTTGCATTTCCTTAATTATTAGCGACGTTGAACACTTTTAAAGATGTTTATAAGCCATCTTTACTTCTTCATTTGTGAAGTCTCTGTTCAGCTCTTTATCTTCTAAGTGGGTCATTTGTTTTCTTGCTCCTTTGTTTTTTGAATAGTTTATATACTCTGTATGTTAATGCTCTGTCAGATGAATTACTGGTGAAGGTTTCCTTCCACTCTGTGGGTTTTATCTTCACTTCTTTGATTGTTTTTTTTTTTGCTGTACAAAAGCTTTTGAGTTTAATAAGTTACACTTGTCAATTGTTGACCTTATTTCCTGTGCAGCTGCTGTCTGATTTAGAAAGTCTTTTCCTATGCCTTTTCTTATAGGTAATTGCCAACATTTTATTCTATTATTTTCAGAATTTTGGATTTCACGTTGAAGTCTTTGATCCATTTGGAGTTGATTTTTGTACAGGGTGAGAGGTAGGGGTTTACTTTTATTCTTCTACAAGTGGCGATCCAGTTATGTCAACACCATTTGCTGAAGGTGCTCTTTCCTCCATTGAGTCTTCTTGGCCCCTTTGTCAAATATAAGGTAGCTGAAATTACATGTGGTCAAGTTTGGTCTTCAATTTTGTTCCCTTGATCTTTGGGTCTGTTTTTGTGCCAATACCAAGTTGTTGTTTTTTTTTTGTTTGTTTGTTTGTTTGTTTTTTTAATATAGCCCTGTAATATAGTTTGAAGTCTGGTATGGTAATCCCCTCTGTATTGCTCTTTTTTCTTAGGGTTGCTTTGGCTATCTGGGATCTTTTGTTTTTCCATATGAACTTTAGGGTGTTTTTTTTTCCAGGTCTGTGAAAAAGATCATAGGGATTTTAATTGGATTGCACTGAATCTGTATATTACTTTGGGCAGTAAGGTCATTTTTACTATATGAATTCTTCCAATCCATAAGCATGGGAGGTCCTTCCATCTTCTGGTGTGTTCTTCAATCTCCTTCTTTGGGGATTTGAAATTTTTATCATAGAGATTTTTAGTGTCTTTCATCAGGTTTGTTCCTAGATATTTTTTTGAGGCTATTGTGAATGGGAAGGTCTCCTTGTATTCCTTCTCAGATTGCTTGTTATTTGTATAAAGAAAGGCTACTGATTTTTCTAGGTTAATTTTGTATCCCACCACTTTGCTGAAACTGTTCATTGTTTCTAGGAGTTTTCTGGTGGAGTTTCTGGCATCCCTTAGGTAAACTATGATGTCATCTGCAAAAAGGGATACTTTGGCCTCCTCTTTTCCAATTAGTACTCTTTTAATTTCCTTCTCTTGTCTTATTGCTCTAGCAAGTGTTTAAAGCACTATATTGAAAAAGAGTGGGAGCCAAGAGTGGTGGCTCATGCCTTTAATCCCAGCACTTGGGAGGCAGAGGCAGGTGGATCTTTGTGAGTTCAAGGCCAACCTGGACTACAGAGTGAGTTCCAAATCAACTGGAGCTACAGGGAGACCTTGTCTCAAAAAGGCCAAAAAAGAAAAAAGAAAGAAAAGAAGTGTGGATAGGGGCAGCCTTGCCAGGTTCCTGACTTTAAGGTGAATGCTTCTAATTTTTCCCCATTTAGAATAATGTTGGCTG
This sequence comes from Rhizomys pruinosus, assembly GCA_009823505.1. Taxonomy (NCBI): domain Eukaryota; kingdom Metazoa; phylum Chordata; class Mammalia; order Rodentia; family Spalacidae; genus Rhizomys; species Rhizomys pruinosus. The sequence continues at coordinate 417,789 of VZQC01004797.1, forward strand.
TGGGTTTGTTGTATGTGGTTTTAATTATGTTGAAGAATATTCACTCCAGTCCAATTCTCTCTAGGACTTTAAACATGAAGGCATGTTGAATTTTGTTGAAGGCCTTTTCTGCATCAGTTGAGATGACCTTGTGGTTTTTGTCTTTCAGTCTGTTTATGTGCTTTATGACATTTATTGATTTACATATGTTGAACCATCCCTGCATCTCTGGTATGAATCTGACTTGGTCATGATGGATGATCTTTTTGATGTGTGCCTGTATGTGGTTTGCAAGTATTTTGTTGAAAATTTTTGTGTCTATGTTAATTAATGAAATGGGTCTATATTTTTCACTTTTGGTTGTATCTTTGCCTAGTTTTGGTATTAGAGTGATGCTCACTTTATAGAAGGAATTTTAGAGATTTACCTCTGTTTCTCTTCTCTTGAATAATTTGAGTAATAATGGCTATAGGTCCTCTTTAAATGCCTTATAGAATTCTGCTTTAAATCCATCTGGGCTTGGGCTTTTTTTAGTTGGGAGGTTTGGGGTTTTTGTTTGTTTGTTTGTTTTTACAGTTTCAATTTCCTCATATATTATGGATCTGTTTAAGCTGTAGATTTCTTCTTGGTTAAGCTTTGGTGATTTACATTATTTCAGATATTCATCCATTTCTCTTAGGTTTTCAAATTTAGTAGAGTATAGGTTTTTAAAGTATTCCTGTATGATTGTCTGGATCTCTTTGTTATCTGTTGTGATGTTTCCCTTTTCATCTCTAATTTTATTGATTTGGAGTTGCTCTTTCTTTATTTTGGTCAACTGGGATAGAGGTCTATCTATCTTGTTTATCCTTTCAGAGAACCAGATCTTGGATTCATTGATTCTTTGTACTATTTCATTGATTTTTTTGCTCTGATTTTTGTTATTTCTTCCTGTCTGTTGGGTTTAGGACTCATTTGTTGTTATCTCTTGTGGTGGTTTGAATGAGAGTGTCCCCCATAGGCTTCAAGTTTTCAGACATTTTGTCCCCAGTTGGTGGCACTGTTTTGGGAGATCTTAGAAGGTGTGGCCATGATGGAGGAAGTACGTCAGTGGAGGTGGGCTTAGTGAGTTTAACAAGCCTTGCCAGTCTCCAGTTGCTCTCTCTCCTTCCCCTCCTCATTGGAAGATGTGAACCTTGGCTTTCTGCTCCAGCCCCTGCCATCATGCCTCCCCACCACAATGGACTCTAACTCCCTGGAACTGTCAATTGTAAGCTCAAATAAACTCCTCCTTTTATAAGTTCCCTAGGTCATGGTGCTCTTATCACAGCAACAGAAAATTGACCAATATGTCTCTCAAGTGTTTTTAGTTGCAGTGTTAGGTAGTTTATTTGTGCTATTTCTGTTTTCTTAATATAGGCACTTAGGACTATAATTTCCCTCTTAGGACTGCTTTTAAAGCATCCCATAGGTTATGTTGTGTTGTATCATCCTTTTTGTTTAGTGTCAGGAATACTTTTATTTCTTTATTTTGCCTTTGACACATTCATTATTCAGAAGTATGTTGTTTAGTCTCCATGAGTTCTTGTAGATAGTAGGGCACTTTCTGGTATTGATATTAAACTTTATTGCACTGTGGTCTGATAGGATGCATGGAACTATTTCATTTTTTTGTATTTGTTGAGGTTTGCTCTGTGTCCCAGTATATGGTTGGTTTTGGAGAATGTTCCATGGGGCACCAAGTAGAATGTACATTCTTTGGTGTTTAGGAGGATTATTTGGTAGATGCCTATTAGATCCGTTTGGTGTATTGTATTGTTCAGTTCAGATGTCTCTCTGTTTATTCTTTGTCCAGTTGACTTGTCCAATGGGCTTAGTGAGGTATCAAATTTTCCCATTATTAGGGTGTTGGGATTAATCTGTGCCTTGAAGTCCGGCAGAATTGTACTTATGAAGTTCGGTGCACTAGAGTTTGGTGCGTATATATTCATGATTGTGAAATCTTCATGGTTAATTGTTCCTTTGATAAGGATGTAGTGACCCTCTTCATCTCTTCTGATTAGTTTTAATTTGAAGTCTATTTTGTCCGATAGCGACTCCTGCTTGCTTTTTGGTAGTTTGCTTGGGATATTTTTTCCATCCTTTCACCCTGAGGCTGCTGAGCTGTATCCCCTAGTTTTCTCCTACCACCTGATACTTGGTAGAGGCTTGTCAACATGCACTAAACACTCCTGATACTTGGTAGAGGAAAGGGAAAATCACTCCTGATACTTGGTAGAGGCTTGTCAACATGCACTAAATAGCTGGGAAAATCACTCCTGATACTTGGTAGAGGCTTGTCAACATGCACTAAATAGCTGGGAAAATCACTCCTGATACTTGGTAGAGGCTTGTCAACATGCACTAAATAGCTGGGAAAATCACTCCTGATACTTGGTAGAGGTTTGTCAACATGCACTAAGTAGCTGGGAAAATCACTCCTGTCCCAGGGTTCCTTGGTGTGCTTATGGGGGCTGCCTGGTATCACACTAGATGACTTTGTATCAATATGTGTATGTTACTTGTAGGGCACATTCATGTGTAACATTCATATCCTATTATGTTTTGTGTCTCTACATCACATATAAGTACAGCTTGTGACACTATACAGTCAGTCTGAAGTAACCCTTTTAATGTCACTATAAAGTCAAGTGTCCACCAATTCTGGGGCTGAGGAGACAGTTCAGTTAGGTAAGCATGAGAACCTAAGTTCAACCCCAATTACACAAATCTGAGCATGGTAGCACACACTTACAATTCTGGGAGGGAGAGACAGCTGGAGCCCCGGGGCTTCCTGGCCAGCCAGCCTAGCCTACTTGGCAAGTTCTAGATGAGTAAGACAGATCCTGTTCTAAAAAACAAATGTATAGCACCTGAAAATGACACCTAAAGTTCTTTTCTTGGGCATGCGTGCACACACACACACACACACACACACACACAAAGTAAACAAAATTCCTCTCATGTAAGCATATCCTTAACAGGAAACAAAAAAATTGACCTTTGTATCCAGGAACCTAGTACTATCAGTGGGCAAACTTAGTAAAGGCTGGCATTTATGGGACAGCGAAGCAAGCATGATTGCTAAACAGGTGACAGTGGGCCCAATGGAACTAAGTATGACAGACACATAATGTCAACCTAGCCAAGCTGGAACTATGCTTCCAAGGCTTCTCATTCCAGCCTGACTGAGGGTGTCATGGGTCCCTGAGCACTCTGGTAGATGCAGAAGGACCAGAAGCAGCAGCTGCCACCTTTCCAGTGCACTGACATCATGCAGGCCGCTGGAAGGGGGGGGGGAGCTCCAGGGTATAATCCTTGACTTGCAGGTCATCAGAGCAGCAGACAGACCTGCCCAGCCCTTTCCATGTCTCATCCTTCCATCTTCTCAATCTTCCAGATGCATGCCTAATTACAAGTGCCTGAAGGCAGTAAGAGACCAACACAAGTTCTCCCCCATCCTCCCGGACTTCAGCTTATTTGTCCAGATTCTCTCTCTCTCTCTCTCTCTCTCTCTCTCTCTCTCTCTCTCTCCCTCTCTCTCTGTATGAGTGTACTGTCTGCATGTAGGTTGGTGCACCCGTGTTGTGCAATGCTGCAGAGGTCAGAAGAGGGCATCGGATTCCCCTGGAACTGGAGTTAAAGATGGTTCTTAGCTACCATGTGGGTGCTGGGAATTGAACCCGGGTCCTCTGCAAGAGCAGTCGGTGCTCTTAACCTCTGAGCCATCTCTCCAGCCCCCAGATTCTCTTTAGTCTTTGGTTTTGCATAATCACATCTACTGTTACACCCTTACCCTCTGACACACCTTGGGTCCCAGCATCAGACACAGATGTAAGAGCCTCCATTTACCATACAACCAGAACCCACATTTGTACTAAGTCCCATCCAGGTCCTACAAAAAAACTAATCTGTGTGGATCTGTTTCTCAGTCAAACCCTATTGTAGACACTTAAGCTGATGACTTGGTGGCCTTCAAAGAACATCCCACATTCTGAGACCTGTTCTATGTCAACAAGGCTACTAAAAACCAGAAGGAAGGGTTCTCACCAGAGACTCCACATTGACTCCAGATAATTAATGAATGATCTGTAAGATCAGATAATGCAGTCCTTCATGCGTACATTATATTCATGGTTGTGATTCATCTTCCTTCCTAAATGCTGTGGAAGTGGGTCTTAGCTAAGCAGATTAGATGCTTGGTTTTCTTATCTCCTAATGATCCCGTTTCCCAGTGTTGTATTTCCTTGTCCCACATGGTAGTCACCCTCCTCCTCAGTCAGTCAGTGAAAAGTCTTTGGATCATTTGGAACCTATGGCATGCAATGCTTGCCGTTTGTCACTCAAGAAATTAAACTCAGTGGGAAAACAGTCTTTTATAAGATGGAGTAGTCCTATGTCCTTCAATCCTCTGGAATTCATTCTTATTTTGTGACTCTCTGCATTTAAATATTTCACATATATATTTAGAAACTCCCCCCGGAGCCCGTCTCAATAAATATTCTGCTGACTAATTCCTGCACTATTTTCCCCCTTTTTGAGATGGAAAGATGCTGCCATGTTATGCAGATTTATGTACAGCAGATTTTTCATTATTTGGCCTCATCAATTTAGCTTGAACCACATTCCAAAGAAGACAGAATTCATTGACTTTAGCAGAACTTGATAGCTTAGGAAGGCTAATTAGCTTGGGGAAGGTCACAAGTTACATATAGGTTTTGGTGACTGTGGCTTTCAACAGGTAGCCTTGGAGCTCAGACATGGGGTGACACGGAGGTGGGGGGGGGCAGTTGGGAAGGAGATGGCAGGGGAGAAAAATCCACAGACCGATCTCGGGGAAATGTTGCAGGACGGCAGTGGCAGAGGGGAAGTGAGGTACCAGGCAGCCAGGCTGGGAGCTGAAGAGGTGGTAGTGGAGGCATGTGTGGATGGTACCCATCTCTCTCTCACACACACACACACACACACACACACACTCACACACACCACAAATGCCCAGTGGCCCTCGAGTGGTCAGTGCTGAGTTCTCTGGAAGCTTTGATAACTGCTCTCAGCTGGTCACTCACTACACACTTCATGGTCAAGGCTCTGGCCTCCTTTGAAAGACATCTGGTGCCACCAGCTGCACTGTGTAGTTCTCAGCAGCTCCTGGGCCAAACCCTGTTGATGTTGTGAGTTGTCCGCACTGCTTCATGACCCATTTCAAACTTGAATAAGACAATCCCTCAAATGTTCTTGTTGCCTAACATACTTTCCATAATTAAAATAAATATAATGTAAATAGCAAGTAATAAGTCATTAGCAAAAATAAACAAAGTGAGAAATGAACATTAAAATGCATTAAAATGTCTGGGGCTAAAGAGATGGCTCAGTAGTTAAGAGTGCTGGCTGCTTTTGCAAAAGACCTGAATTCTGTTCCCAGCACCCACGTGCTGGCTAACAACTGTCCATAACTCCAGTTCCAGGAGATCTGACACCCTCTTCTGGCTTCCATATGTAGTGCATACATTCATTCAGGCAAAACACTCATAACACATAAAAGAAAATGCTTTTTGGTCTTTTATGCTTTTATTGATGTTTTGTGTATTTCAGAAATCATTTTCTGGTTCAGTTTAGGCATATTCCCTTTTCCCTTCCCCCCACCCCACCCCAGAAACGTAATCTGCCATAACTGTCCTGCATCTTTCTCTCAGTCTTTTTTTTTAATGTTTAGGAATTCACATTTTCCTTCATTAATTTTACATTACTCTAAAATATGGATACATACTCTCCACCCATATACAGTAATTACAGAGTCTGAAAATAAGTGGTGGGTGGATTCTAGAGCTTGTTCAGAGATATACATTATAACAACATAGTTGTTTTCAGATAAACAGAAATATAACAATAATGTTGTTCAGCTTGCCTTTCATCTGGGGATTTGGTGTTAGCATCCACAAATGAAGGGAACCATTTGCCGTTTGTTTGACCATTTGTTTTTCTGGGCCGTGTTACTTCAGTTAGCATAATGGCCTCGAGCTCCATCCATTTACCTGCAAAGTTCATGATGTCATATTTCTTTACTGCTGAATAGTACTCCATCCACTCATTTGTTCAGGGGCATTTGGATTGGTTCCAGCTCTTCCCTATTATGAAGAGGGCTGCAATAAATATGGCTGTGCATGTATCTTTGTGGTAGGATGAGTCTTTTGGGTATATACCCAGGAGTAGTATGGATGGTCAGGTGGTAGGTTCATTTTGAGTCTTTTAAGGGTTCTCCACACTGCTTTCCATAATGGTTGTACAAGTTTACATTCCCACCAGCAGTGGATGAGTGCTCTCTTTTCTCCACAACCTCTCCAGCATTTGGTGTCTTTTGTTTTCTTGATCTTAGCTAGTGGTATCAGAGTGAGATGATATCTGAGAATGGTTTTAATTTGCATTTCCTTAATTATTAATGATGTTGAACGCTTTTTAAGATGTTTCTCAGCCATCTTTAATTCCTCACTGGTAAAGTCTCTGTTCAGCTCTTTACTCCATCTTTTGAGTGGGTCATTTGTTTTCCTTGTTTTTTGAGTAGTTTATATATTCTTGACATTAATGCTCTGTCAGCTGTATCACTGGTGAAGATTTCCAATCACTCTGTGGGTTTTCTCTTCACTTCCTTGATTGTTTCTTTTGCTGTACAGAAGTTTTTGAATTTGACGAGGTCCCATTTGTCAACTATTGACCTTATTTCCTGTGCAGCTGCTGTCTGATTTAGAAAGTCTTTTCCTACACCTATGTCTTGTAGGTTGTTGCTGACTTTTTCTTCTATCACCTTCAGGGTTTTGGGTTTCATGTTGAGATCTTTGATGCACTTGGAATTTATTTTTGTACAGGGGGAGAGGTAGGGGTTTCATTTTGTTCTTCTACAAATGGTGATCCAATTTTGCCAGCACCATTTGCTAAAGATACTGTCTTTCCTCCATTGAGGTTTTTTTTTTTTTGGCCCCTTTGTCAAATATGAGGTGGCTGAAATTGTATGAGCTCAAGTTTGGATCTTCAATTTTGTTCCATTGGCCAATGGGTCTGTTTTTGTGCCATACCGGGCTGTCTTTATGATTATGGCCCTGTAATATAGCTTGATGTCTGGTAGAGCAATCCCCTTTGTATTGCATTTTTTCACTCAGGGTTGCTATCACCTACTATTAAGGGTCTTTTGTTTTTCCATATAAATATAAGCATTTTTTTCCAAGTCTGTGAAGAAGCTCATGGGGATTTTGATTGGGATTACATGAGATAGGGTCTCCCTGTAGCCCCCAGTTGGCCTGGAACTGGCTCTGTAGACCAGGTTGGCCTTGAACTCACAGAGATCTGCCTGCTTCTGCCTCCCAAGTGCTAGGATTAAAGGCAGGTGTTACCACACCCAGAATAAAATAAAAATTTCAAATGCATTAATTGATGTACAGCATAACCACATTTATTAAGAATCCATTTCAAGGGCTGGAGAGATGGCCTAGCGGTTAAGAGTGCCGACTGCTCTTACAAGGGACCGGGGTTCGATTCCCAGCACCCACATGGCAGCTGAGAACCGTCCGTAACTCCAATTCCAGGAGAACTCCAGTTCCAGGAGAATCCGATGCCCTCTTCTGACTTCTGTGGCATTGCACGACACGGGTGCACAGACCTGTATGCAGACAGTTCACTCATACACATAAAATAAATAAATAAAAAGTAAAAAAAAAGAATCCATTTCACTGTCAAATGACAAATTTCAATCATGCACAAACTGTGTTTGTTATGGACAAGGTAACAAATGACCTCCAGATCTGAGCATGGGCAAAGCAAAGGAGGGAACCCATAGAAGGCAGAGAGAACAGGCTGTGGGGTCAGTGTGGTTGGAAGTCACTGAGCTTCTGTGACACTCATGTTCTCATCTGAAAATGATAATGGTGTTAGCTGTGTATAGGGTTGCAGGAAAGATTAACTGAAATGTCCATAAGATGATTAGCAGGAAAGATTAACTGAAATGTCCATAAGATGATTAGCACAGTTTCTAAAGACCCAATAACCAATTACTATTGTAATTATCATGGGATGACCAACCATTTCATGCCCATTATTTCGCCCTAAGAGAACCATTATGGTTTCTATAACATGACAGCCTTCCAATTAAGAGCCTTAGCTCTGGAACTGATGAACAACAGGGCTTGAATCCTGTATCACCACCACTCAAAAGCTTTGTGACCTTGAGCTTTCTGCTGAACCTCTTAATCTCTGGAGTGCAAGCCAAGTCTTTGCTCTGGAAGACGTAGTAGCTCATGGGGAGCATGCATCAAAAGTTGTTTGTAAAAACCACCAGCGAATATCATGGAAGGAAGGCGAATGCTAGTGGAGGGACAAACATGGAAGCAGCTGTCCCAGTGTGCAGGAGAGGGTGGGGCGCTGCCACTGGAGGCTTCCCAGGCCATCTGTGGCTGAGAGCAAAGCACTCCTTGACGATTGCTATGGTAAATGCCACCATCTGCCCAATGTGACAGGGACCATCAGAATAAGCCTCATGTATTTTACAGCTCCATTTCTCTAAGATCCAGATCCTTGCCAGTGATTCAGGCCCTTCATCAGGAAGATTATATCACAGAGCCAAACAATACTGTAGCCAAGCAAGAAAGCAAGCGAGAAACTGTTCGTAGAGGCACCCATTAGCTCTTTCTCAGTTTTAATTCAGAAGCCCCCTGGACCTGGATAAGCCAGGTTGCTGGCTGAGAATACCAGCTTTGCCATTTTTGTTTAGGGCACATAATGATGTAGACTGATAGCCTTGGTTTTCTCTGTGGATCTCTTTATAGTCCGCACTGTGACACTATTCAAAATTTCTTTAAGCTAGGTGTTCCCCTCTGAGCACTAGCTACATGCATGCAGGTAACACCCTCCTCGGGTTTCTTGATCACTGCAGGGGATAACCATAGTCAAGAAGACATATTTATCAAAACTGCTGAGATGGGTAAGCCTAATATACAATGACAATCAGGACTTTTTCAAAGTCCTACCATGTTCTAGGAAAGTACTAAGCCTTTGAACATACATATGTGCTTTGCGGTTCAAACTGTGCCTTTTTCTATGTGTGGTATGTATGTGTATGTAGCCATGTTCTGGTTGCACGAGTCCATCGATGTGTGTGTGTGAGTGTGATGACCATGTAGGAGCCGGTGTGCATGGAGGTGCTGTCTTCTCTTCCTTACCACCTCATATATTGGTGCATGGTCTCTCCCTGAACCTGGAGCTTGCTGACTGAGATAGTCTAGTTAGCTAGGTTGCTCTGGGGACACCCCCCCCCCACTTCACAAGTGCTAGGATTACAGGCAGGCTGCCACACCCACTCAGCATTTATGTGGGAGCTGAGGATTCGAACTCTGGCTCTTATGCTTACGTAACAAGGACTTTTTCCTCTGAACCATATTCCCAGCCCTCCCGTGGCATTTCAAAGCCATAAATGTGGATTAGCTCTAAGCCCCATTCTGATCTCCTATTTGAGACTTCACTGGATTTGTAATTTTTAAGTAAAAAATCACACAGATATAGTGTGTATCCTAGTGGGAGCTATACTAGCTTGGTGCTAGTTACTTTCCTCCTATATGGAATGGCTGTTCACAAGTTAATTTTTTTTTCTGATCCCCTGGAAGGAAAGCAGCAAGAACATCATCCGTTTCCAAGATGGTATCTGTCAGCACTTTAGTGCCTTTTGCCCATGTAAGGAGAGTTGGATGTAATTTACTTTAGCTAAAAAGAATTGATTTCTTTTTCCAGTAATGGGTGGACAAGGAAATGTGACTCAATGAAGGCAGCAGAAGGAGACTGGAAGGGAGAGAAGGCCCAATGTTCCAAACCCAAGCCCTACCCTCCAAGGGCTTGAGAGTTCGGTGGTTAGAAAAGAAGGAACGATTAGAAAGGGGCTTTGAGGTCAGACATGGGAATCTGGATTTGATCTGGGAAACAATGAGTAACTAAAACAGCTTCTAGGGAAGAAAGTAACCCAGAAGAGAAGACTCTGAGGGCCTGAGCAGGTGAGTGTGTGAGGTGGGTCTGAGAAGAATAAGGGCCAGACAAATAGGCTGGTGAAGGGTTACTGGTGGTGATGAGACCCTCGGGAAAATGGAGCCACAGTCAGTGTCAGCACTCCAGGCTTCGCGTGGTGGCTGTGATACTTAGAGCCACTGGCTAATTCTACAGCTCTACACACCAACACAGTAGATTGCAAATACCCAATGTGGAAATTTTACTCATAAAATGGCACAAAATATGTTGCATGCTGCCAGGAGTGAAGAAGAGAAAGGGTTTATGCTCAGATGTTCAATAAGCTAATTGCTAAGTGGGAAGGTGGATTAATCAGGGTTATCTAGAGGGACAGAATTGATAGGATGAATATATATATATTATATCCTGGATTACAGGATATAGTGTGAGCAGTCCAACAATGGCTCTCTCATAGCTAAGATGCTGAGAATCTGGTAGTTGCTCAGTCCATGAGGATGGGTGTCTCAACAGCCCCAATCTGGCATTGAGGGTCTAGAAGTTTCCTGGGGAGCTCATGACCCTCAGTCTACAATGAAAGCCTGACAAAGTGTTTCTAATAACAGTGAAGGATGCAGCAGTGGCAGCAACAAGATAGATGAACTTGCCAGCAAGAGCAAAAGCAAGCAGCAAAGAGCAAAGCTTTCCTTCTTTCATGTCCTTTTACCTTGACTCCCGCTGAAAGGTGCCACCCACATTGAGGGTAGGTTTTCCCACTTTGAATAATTTGACCAAGAAAGTCCTTCATAGGAGCACCTATCAGCTTTCCTTTTAGTAGATTCCAGATCCAGCAACCAAGAACAGACATGGCTCCTTCCCTCCTCTGTGACCCTTTAGACAGGGCAGACTCCCTCTTAAGAAGTCAATCAGAGTACTTCTCCTGAATGTCCCTTCATTCCTTTGTGTGTGTGTGTGTGTGTGTGTGTGTGTGTGTGTGTGTGTGTGTGTGTATACAATGGAACACAGGCCGTAATGCCCAGAATGATATAAAGAACCTCTTATTTGCTGTCAAAGCACTTTAAAATTAAAGATTTGTCTGTTTTGATAGAGGCACAGTTTATTAGCAGAGTGACTTCACGTAGCATGCTCTAAGTTGTGGTAAGTCTTCTCGGGTATAATTTGGGAGTGACACTAAGACTTTGCCAGGTGGTGACAACTCCATAAGAATGTGCATATGAAAGGAAGAACCTATAGTGAAAGATGAGCTCCTCAGTATTTAAGAATGGAGGATTCACAAGGCTCTTCAAAAGCCCAGCATGCACTCCATGTTTTCTGGCTAATCGACGCATCCTCTTAATGTTTCGTGATGGGGTAGAATGCCATGAAGGAGGAACGCAGGATGGGTTGCTACACATACTCAGGCTGTGGTCTAATGCTCACTCTGTGTGATGCTGAGAAGGACCCTTCCTGGTCCCCCTTTGCCCCATCTCAGGTGCTCCGAGGGTAACCGTGGAATGTGACTCATCTTGAGGTCAAGTGAGGAGGCTGCTAAGTATTTATAGAGCTCTTATGACCTCGCCTGACCACTGCAAGTCAGTGCATATAAATTTCTTTATTTTCTGAAGAAATAAACCAAGCAAGCATCCTGAAAGAAGCCTAGGTTGGGCTAATTAACCTACTTTGCCCAGATCACAGTTACTTCTACGTTGTCCCTATGCTGCCCTGGGAAAGACAAAAAAAAAAAAAAAAAAAAAAAGAGTATCCATTTACCCAGCTCTGCAATATAATCCTTTCCATGTTAGAAGACTATTTTTTTTTATTATTCTTTTTATCCTCATAATTATATTTGTACTTTTTTGACCCAGCTCCAAAGTGCTCTGGACTTCAGAGATGCATTTGGTATGTGATAGATTTGTGAAGTAGTCAAACAAAGCCAAAAAAGAACCATGCCAGATACATCTTTTAGGTCCAAAGCTGAATAATCATCATTTTAAAAACAGGACGTCTGGGCCAGTGAATACATTCATCATGACAAATACTTCAGTCAGTGAAGTATTTGTCATGATGAATGTATGAGAACACAAGTTTGAGCTCTAGGACCTACATTAAAAAACCCAGAGTCAAGTGGATTGCTGGTCAGCTGGCCTAGCCTATTTGGGAAGTTCTAAGCCAGCAAGACAAACTGCCTTAAAAAATAAACATGAGGGGCTTGAGGGATGGCCTAGCGGTTAAGAGTGCCGACTGCTCTTGCCGAGGACCTGGGTTCAATACCCAACACCCACATGGCAGCTGAGAACCATCTGTAACTCCAATTCCAGAAGAATTCCATTTCCAGGGGAATCCACGACCCTCTTCTGACCGCGGCATTGCATGACATGGGTGCACAGACCTACATGCAGACAGTACATTCATACACAAAAAAAAAAAAAAAAAAGAAAAAGAAATATGAGTGTAGGGACCTGGCTCAGTTGGTGAAGTGCTTGCCGTATAGGTGCGAAGATCAGAACTCTGAACCCCAGAACCACACAGAAAGCCAGATGTTGTAGTGTGTCTATAATTCCAGTGCTGAGGGCGAGGGGAGACAAGAGGATCCCTGGGGATTGAGGGCCAGACAGTCTAGCAAGCCAGCAAGCTCTAGGGTCAACGAGAGGCCTTGTATCCAAAACAGTAAGGTGGAGAGTAATCGAGGATGATATCCTGTGTAGATCTATGGCCTCCACATGCATGCACACATACACATGCATGTGTACACAGACATACATACACACACACAACACACACACACATACACACACACACACACACACACACACACACACGAAATTCTGAGATGGTCGAAGTAGTAACAACATATCCTTTTTTTCAAATCCATGCAAACCCCCATGTATAATCAGACAGAGCAATGAAAAGCTTATGAAGAAAAGTTAGAAAAAAGTGAAAAGATATCTCCCACAAACAAGGAAAGACAAGAACTGAGGATGAACCACACAGAGCAACATGATTAGTCAGCCCCAGCTCGAGGATAAGCATCAACCTGGAGAGAAACTACTGGGATAAAATCGAAGTTGAGCCAAAAAGGAAACCCAGAAAATTTCACATAGCAAACTATCTTGTTAACACTACACACTCAAGAGAGGACTACGAAGTTAGAAAGAGCCATGGAACCAAGTCTTTTTCTAAACTTTATGAAACTGAGCAACAGAAAAGCCAGGAAATGAAGTTGTACACAATATTACCAAGAAAAAAGAAGACATGATCAATATGTCATGGGGATCAAATTCCACACAAGCCACTATGAGAGAAAGCAGAAACCATCATTGTCTCTGCAGATGGCAGAAGCATATCAGGAATACCAGCTTGAGAATCAGGTCAGAACTTAGTGTAAAATTTCCAAATTTGCCAATAGGCACTAAAAGATAACATATTAGACATGAACGAACAACATAACTCAGAACCAGAACAAGAATTCACAAATCAGGTGAAAGAATTTAGGTGATAATCAAATATTTTAGAAATAAAGGCTTAACTACATAACTTTAAAAGGGAATAAAAACTAAATTATTCAGATAAAAAAAGAAGAGAGAGAGAGAGAGATGTAATATTCTACAAGGCAAAAGAAAGAATGTTCTACCCTGGGATGCAGCTCGGTTGGTAGAGTGTGAGGCATGCATGAAGCTCTGGGTTTTAGACTTAGCACCATATAAACTGGGTTTGGTGGCTCAGAATTACTTTAGAGGGTTCAAGGATAGCCTGGAAAAGAAGAGAGAAGGGTAGGGAAGGGGCAAAGAAGAAAGGGGGAGGGGACAGAGGAAAGGAGAGCAACAAAATGTGAAGAAAGTCAAGATGCAATATAAAGATAATTGGGGTCTCTCAAGAAGAGGAATAGAGGAACCACAGTAATCCGGAACTATAGCAGGGGTTCCTTTGAACAGTTTTTGCTCAGTTGTTATCCTGCCCAACTCCATGTCATTCCTTGGGTCTGTTCTTTCTCTGAGTCCTTCCCAACTTATTTCCAATTACAGGAACAGTAAGCTATGCAAACTGCACCAAGAACTGGGTGGGGTGTGAGGGGGGGGTGACCCTCCAGAAGACAAGGTGGCTGAATTGCCTCCCCATCCTGAACAACAACTTTCTAGGTACCAAGGGGACATCCCACAACTAAATCTCAGACAATGATCAATCAGACTACAGTTTGAACTAGACCTGCTTCTTATGTATGAAATCTATCACTAGATAACAATATATTGACCTAAGTTTATTAAATGTAAGTTTTTCCAACTAATAAATGAGGATGGAATGCCTGGATCTCACCATTATGCACCTCCAGAAATATATAAGTATTGAACATGAATGGCTGCTAATATTTTAAAAATGTACAAATTAAGTATAATATGTGTCTTCATGAAATAAAGAACATATTGGCACTTGTAGACTTGGATCTCTTGAAGTCATCATAACCAGGCGTCAATATGCAGGAAGTAGAGGGGTACACATTAAACTGGGCCACAAGTGCATCAGCAAGTCCACACCATTGGGGAACTACAGCAGATCAACAGTGCAGCAGATACCTGTGTGAGGTAAAAAAGAGACTATGGAACAGTAGAGTGAAGGACAAAGTTGAACCTAATGGAGATTAAACCAGCGTCAACTTGTGGGTATTTTAGTGACAAATCTGTAAGAAAGCAAGAGAGTAACAATTGCAGCCCCCAGGCTAGCAATAATTTTTAAAGGAGGAAGAAGCTGTAGCAGAGGAAAGCAGACACACAGGCCTTCTGAAGTGCCCAGGTGGCCATGGTGGTAGGTACAAAAATGTCGGAGATAGATAGTTCACACGAAACCAGTGGCTCTCACAGTGAGGCATGTATGGGAATCCTCCGAGGATCTGTTAAAACAGATGCATCGCTTGCACATTTCTGACTTCATTCTCAGCTTCTAGGCCAACACTGCTGACCTGGAGAGATGCTGACATTCTTTGCATTCGTTATACTTATTTTGCATAGGTTTTATAAGTCTGTGTTTTATTTTCAGTAAAACAGTTAAAGGAATGCTTCCATGGACAAAGGATGACTGCTGATGGATAGATAAGTGTGTGGGGTATGTAAGTGAAATTCTAGGCAGAAAGGCAGATCGGTAGAACCAGGAAGACAAGTACTGGTCTTCCATGAGAAGACTGCCATACCACAAATATACACCTTGTTTCTCTCTCTTTGCTGATGTGTTGTACAACTGACATGCTTGTTAAGGTGTTCTACTCTGACCCCTGCATCTTTTTTCTATCAACCACTATCTGATGATTTCAGTGCTACAGAACTGAATTATACTTGGACCTTATACTTCAATGCATCTTATAATGGTTTATTGATAAGACCAGGCACTGGGCACTAGGGTTATTTTTTACTCATAGAAAACATATTTTATGAACAAACCCTACATGTGCATAGCTCTCTACAATCATGTGTTGTTTAAAGAATCTACTCTACTGAGTGTTCTGAAGAGACTTCTCTCCAGAAGATTGCTATGAAACTATCCAGAAAAGATAAATTCTGAGCACACAAAGTATCAATTAGAAAAGTGTTGCTAATCTCAATAATTATTCTCTGACCAAAATAAAAAACAAAATGCATCTGATAACCAAAGAACAAAGAATAAAATCATAGTGTATGTCCAAATACAAGAGATTAAGCTCCAGTCATTTTCAAGTTCAGAAATAGTTCTTAAAGATTTAAAAAAAAACGGCAGTAGTAAATAAAATAGAAAATTTGAAAATACAATAGAAAGAGCAAGATTCCTAGAATTTTAAGAAAAGTGAACCTGCTCTATGCAAATAACAAAGGGCGCTCAAGATTTATCTAGCTCGTGAATCCACATCTATAAATAATGAAAATTGCAAAAACAAAGAAAGCACACACTTGCCTTCAGGATATTGAACTTAAAAAGCAAACGCCTTTAATCCTAGCACTCGGGAGGCAGAGGCAGGCGGATCTTTGTGAGTTCAAGGCCAGCCTGGTCTACAGAGTGAGTTCCAGGACAGCTGGGACTACAGGGAGACCCTGTCTCAAAAAGACCAAAAAAAAAAAAAGCAAAGCTATACACATTTTAAACTGTAAAACCAGGCAAAATATGATTGGTAATATAAAGAAGATATATATGAGACTTTTCTGAGTTAGAAGAGAGTGATTTGATTTTTAAGAAACAGAAGCACAGCCGGACCATGCAGTGTCATCTCAAAGAGTTGCCTTTGAGTTACAGCTGGAGGTTTCCAGCCAGGGCCCTGCACCATCTCATCCCTCCTGGATCTCCGGCTGAAGCCTGCCCCGCAGTACAGCCTACACTGAGCACATCTCATCTTTAGCATCACGTTCACTTCCTATTTGGCCTCAGGATTCGATTCTTCAACTGGGAACCAAGGACAAGACCATAAGTATGACAATTTAAACACTTGTGTTTTTTATTTAAATGTTAATCTTTAAAAAAAAAATCTCAGTAAAAGGCTAGGGATTTAGCCCAGTTGCCAGAGTCCTTGCCTAGCATGTGTGAAGTCCTGAGCTCAATTTCCAGCAACTCATAAACTAGGCGTTGTAGTCCATGCTTGTAATTACAGCACATAAAAGACAGAAGCAGGTGGATTAGAAGGTCATCCTTGGCTACATAAATGAGTTCAAGGTCAGACTGTCAACATCAAAAATATCATCCTGAGAGAAGCTTCATTAAATGCCTATATCACAGTATCCTCCCCGAATCAACAGCATAGGCATAATGAGCTTATTTAACATCAGAATCCCAAGGCTAATGATGCAAGTGGTCAAGAGCTAACCTAGCATGCACAAGGCCTGGCGACCATGTCCAGCACCACAGAATGTATCAGTAAACAAGAAGATAAAAAGCAGAATCTTGAGCAATGCCCCAGCGCTAGTAACATGTGTTAAAGGAGGGGAAGTAATGGGTGTCATCCTTTGGGCAAAAGAAGGAGCTCTATCCTTTCATATTGTACCTGAGATGGCAGAGATTACCCTGAAAACTCAAGCCAGAAAACTCACTCCTCTTCCCACATCACTTCAAAAAGCAAAATAAAAGTGCAATGAGGAGTTACTCTATATGTTTCTGGAGAAATGCCTAGAAAGGCATTACTAATAATAATTTTACAAATTGTGATTATGCATGTAATAGACTTCTACTGTGCATGTAGCAGTCTTCTAAGTACTCTGTCAACATTAATTTATTTATTTTTATGCACTTATTTGAGTCAGAGTATCACTACATAACCACCCTCTTCTGCCTCCCGAGTGCTGAGATTCCAGGCAATGTGGCACCACACTCAGCCATCAACATGTCTAATGCAGTGAAGAACCCATGACCATCTCACTCCTTTGGTGAGTGTAAAAATGTCCACATGTTTTCTTTCACAGTGACACCTATTGCTTCACACCTTGCATCTGGGCTGGTCTTCATGAACAGATGTGACCAAAAGAAGAAGTAACAAGTCACTGTGTCTGAGTCTAGGCTGCCAATGGCTTTGCATGCTTCTAGAACATTCCTAAGGGACTTGCTTCTGCCACAGAACAAGCACAAGCTTATTGTACTAACTTTAGGCTTTTCGGACTGGGAATCTTTCATGATTTGATTTTCTCTTAACATACCATATTTAGGATTTTCTATAATTCTTCTTATTTAAGAGAAAGCCATCTTCTAACATTATACTTTGCCCTAAGTTGCTGCGTGTAAAAAAGTATGTGAGTTTGAGAGAATAGGTACATGATAAGACTTGGGTTTAATGACACAATGATTATAATATTGTATTGGGGCTGGAGAGATGGCTCAGCGGTTAAGAGCACTGAGTGCTCTTGCAGTGGACCCGGGTTCAATTCCCAGCACCCACATGGCAGCTAAGAACCGTCTTTAACTCCAGTTCCAGGGGAATCCAACGCCCTCTTCTGACCTCCACAGAACTGCACAACACAGATGCACCAACCTACATGCAGACAGTATACTCATATACATAAAAAAATTTTAAATCTTATAATACTGTATTCCCCAAAGATGAAAAGAGAAGTGTTAAATGCTTTGGGGACAAAAATGACAACTGTTAGATGTAAAGCATTTGATAATTAGTTATATTTACTTTTCTACAACGTATATACACTGCAAATGTATGTTACACTACATAGGCTGAATTTTATCTGTCAATTAGAAATAAAATAATTTTAAAGCAAAACAAAAAGCAATTGGCTTGATTTTTGATGCTATTCGAAGAGAAGTGACAGTGAAAGTGGTTGTTTTCTTCTCAAGCTTTCAAGAAGTTGGATGAAATTGCACAAAGGCATTAAGTTGCATAGATAAAAGAGTGGTTCTCTACCACCAAAACATTAATTTAAGAATCATTTCAAAGAACTGAGGCTTTCACTTTCCTTCTAAGTGATATTTAAATACCGTATATGCCACATTTGACACTCACTTATCCAGATTGTAGTTTGGAGGCATTTTGAAAGAAGATTCAGGCTCAGGCTTCTAGTGGGGAGAGGGTGTAGGAACGACTGCAGACCTCTGTGAAGGATCCCCAGTCAGCAGTCACTCTGTAAGGAAGGGCTGTCTGACCACAAGAGGGAAGACTGTGGGAGAGCTAGGAAAGTGCTTTTCCCTCGGTTTTAAATACATAAACTAGTGAATTCTAGATATTTTGTACACAGTGTTAGACTCTGAGCAATGAGACAATCTTTCATTTGGGGGGGGCTTTATGATGATTTTGTGATCAGAATTATCTGGAACATTTACAGCTTTAAATATTCTGTTCCGTTGTCAAATCATGGACCCTTAATCAGATCTTTGACCTTTTTTCTTTTTTATGAAACACTGATGTCTTTTTTCCCCCTTAGTTTCTTTTTTACGTTAATTTTTTTCTTTTTTTTATGTGTATGAATGTACTGTCTGCATGTAGGTTTGTGCACCCGTGTCGTGCAATGCCGCGGAGGTCAGAAGAGAGTCTCGGATTCCCCTGGAACTGGAGTTCTCCTGGAATTGGAGTTACAGATGGTTCTTTGCCGCCATGTGGGTGCTGGGGATTGAACCCGGGTCCTCTGCAAGAGCAGTCAGTGCTCTTAACTGCTAGGCTATCTCTCCAGCTTATTGAGCACATTTCATACATTTCTTATCAAATATAGACTCATTCCCCCATCCATGCTCACCCCTTGTGACCCCATGCCCTGCCAGAGCTCATGGATTCTGTCATAGATGTTAAGTCCTGTCTTGCTTCTTTTTCTCAGTCTTTTATAACCTTTTCAATGCAGAAGTTTACTGTTTTGGTCAGTTCTTTGAATAGGTTTTTCTCTCTCTTTTTTGTTCCCTTTAATTTTATATTATTCCAAAATATGCATATATACACTCCACACATAAATCAAAATTACAAACTCTGAAAATACACTATAGACCTTTGACTTTTGTAAACTGGGACAATTATACATTAGTCTGAGGGTAAGTTTCCAATTTTAACCAATAAAGGTTACTTAACAGTAATTATTAGGTTTTAAAATTTAACCTTGTTCTCTTTTATGAAAAAATTTTCTATATTTTTTTCCTTTTGTTTGTTTATTTTGGTGTGTAGCTATAAGACTTCATCAGGAATTATTGCTAGTCTTCAGCCTTATGTAAAATGCTTGTGATGTTTGGTGCTGACTGTCAACTGAATGGGATCAAGGACCCCTGGGCACGCCTGTGAGGGATTTTCTATATCAGGTTAATCAAGGTGGGAAGATCCATCTTAAATGTGGCTGGAGTCCTGAGCTATATGAAGACCAGCAAGCAGGCTGAGCTCCAGCGGCGTCTCTTTCTGCTTCCAGACGTAGACACACTATGACCTGTTGCCTTGTACTCTCGCCACCATGCCTTCTCTGCTATGATAGACTGGGAGGCAAAAAAAACCTTTCCTTCTTTAAGCTGCTTTTGTCTGGAGTTTGGTTACAGCAACAGAAAAGTAACTAACACCATGTCTTATGGTTGGGAATGCTGCACTAAACTCCGGACCCTACCATGTAATAGTTAAGCATATCTGTAAAGTGGGAGGAATAACGTTTACCTTGTATAGTTCTGTGACTAACGTGAATGTGATGATTTGTTTTTGTCAACAAAAACTAGAAACACCCGGGAAAGGGGAACGCCAATTGAAGAATTTCCTCTACCAGGTTGGTGGGAGGTGGCATGAGGGTCTGAGTTCAGATCCCCAGAAACCAGGTAAAAGTTTGTGCAGTGGTACATACCTATAATCCTGGAGCTGCAAAATGAGAGGCTGAGAGAGGAGGAAGCCTGGAGAGGCTTGCCTGGCCTATGTATGTGGCCAAGTTCCAGGCCATGAAAGACCTTGTCTCAAACAAAAGGATAGAAGACACCTGAAGACTGACAGACACCCTAGCTTGTCCTCCGTGATGATTAATAGCATTAATCAGTGATTAATTATATTATTATTGATTGATAATATTAGTTATGCTTGATGGTCAATTTGGTGGGATCTGGAATCACCTAGGAGACTCTGGGCATGTCTGTGAGGGATTACCTTGATTAGGCTAAGTGAGGTGCAAAGACCTATCCAGGCAGCACCATTTCCTGGGTGGGACACAAGACTGCACAGGAAGACCACAGCAAGCTGAGTGCTAGGATTCATTACTCTCTGCTTCCTGACCGTGGTGCAAGGTGACCTGCTAGCTGCCTCTCTTCCCTGCCATGGCACACAGTGAGATGAAATGACCTTTCCTTCCTTCAGTTGCTTTTTATCACAGCAACAGGAAAAGTAGCTAGGACAGTCTCTGACTTCCACATATGCATGGTGCAGGTGTACACATACCAACAGGTGCACCAATACACATACATGATGCACATCCAAATAAGCAAATGGATAAATAGATTAGATGGATAGATTGACTGATGACTGATAGATGATAGACTGATAGATGTTAGAGTAGGTAGATGATAGATAACTATTGACAGAAGGAAAGAAAGAAAGAAAGAAAGAAAGAAAGAAAGAAAGAAAGAAAGAAAGAAAGAAAGAAATTTCCTCCTTAAGTTAGAAAGTGCTGAGACTCATCTGACACTCTGAACTCTCCACTGGGTTAAGCATGAACACTACAATGACACTATTGACACTACTGCATCATTTCAGAAAGAGGACTAGATCCTAAGACAAGGCAAAAACCTAGCTGAAGCCATAGGAAGAATGGAGAGGGTTCCTCACATACCAGTATATGACTCAGCCTTAGTCTGGACTACGAACAGCTACCAAGAACACCATGGAGCCCACTAAATCAGTCAAGTGAAAGAACCATTCTACAAAGAAAAAAGGTTTTGCATCTGCCTTTGTCGTCTATTTACCACAGTATTATCTTTAAATGTCTCCATGAGTGTCATCCTCATAGCTAAAGCGATCACAAACTCATCCTACAGTGGGGTTAGTATAATCAGGTAATCCCTGCATCCCAAATCCTGCACCCAGAACAATAATGACAAGAATTTACCCACATTTCCTTCCCTGCCTTGTCTTATCTTTTGCATATTTACATAGTTCTGACCACTTCCCTATTTTTCAACCATTTGAGCCTTTCTCAGATTATCCCATAGTCTTCAACACCATTTAACTGTCTCATAGCATTATGTTAAGAAAATATTTTAATTTATGTAATCTTGTTCCTACATGGATGTGTAATTTTTGTTTTGGCTGTTGTGATAAAATATCCTAACAAAAACAACTTAAGGGAGAAAGGCTTAGTTCTGGTTGATAGTTCCCAAGGAGATGCGGCTCATCAGGACAGGGAAGGCATGGCCATAGGAACATGAGGCCTGCTCATCACACTGCATCCACAGTTCCAAAGCAGAGACTGACAGGAAGCGAGGCCAGGCTATAAAACCTCAAAGCCCACCCTCAGGACCATGCTTTCTCCAGCAAGGCTGTCCTTCCCGCAGCTTCTACAACCTTCCCAAATGGCATCACTGGCTGGAGATCAAGGGCCCAGCAGCAGAGTCTACAAGGGATATCTGACATCCAAACCACAACAGTGGATACATACAACACTCTCCACTTTTTTTTAGATAGGACTATAATAAATGACTCCTGGACAATGACTGTCAGACCTTGCCTCTCTCGTAAAATAGAGATAATAACAGTTCCCATCTCATAGAACAGGCGCTGTAAGACTGATGAGTTAATCTACACGTAGAGTAAGTGTTCACTAAAAAGGACTATGGTGCTCATTGTTGATTCAATAGAGCACTTGATGGAAAACCCTGTGTTTCAAAGGATGTGTAAAGGGGCGCGCAAAGCAGGGCAGGAAAGGACCTTATGATTTCACATCTCCTCAACTGTGTAAGAGAAGAAAGGCCTGCATAAGCTGCTCACAGTGCCAGGCTTGCCTCTAGCAGCCTCATCCGAGATCTTTATCCACTTAGCAGTCTAATAACATACATAATAGGCATTTTCTAGAACCATTTATTTAGGAATCGGATAGATAATACAAGTGAAAGAACTTGGGGTGCAGTTTCATGGAGGGTCAAGGAAGAGATGGTGTGGTGGTTTGAATGAGTGTCCCCCCATAGGCTTTAAGTATTCAGACATTTTGTCTCCAGTTGGTGGCACTGTTCTTGGAGGTCTTAGAAGGTGTGGCTGTGCTGGAGGAAGTACGTTATTGGGGGCGGGCTTAGTGAGTTTAACAAGCCTCAAGGTCTCCAGTCTCCCTCTCTGCTTCCTGTGCTCATTATGAGATGTGACCCTTGGCTTGCTGCTCCAGCTCCAGCCACCATGCCTCCCGCCACAATGGACTCTGATTCCCTGGAACTGTAATCGTAAGCTCAAATAAACTCTTCCTTTTATAAGTTCCCTTGCTCGTGGTGGTTTTATCACAGCAACAGAAAAGCGACTGATACAGATGGGTTCCTTTCTCTTTACAGGGAAGGGTCGCCTCTTGCTTATTAAGGCTCAAATTTGCTAAAACTTCCCATTTGGGGGACATTAGAACTGTGGGTTTTATGTTTTGTCTCATGACTAACACTGACAACTTTTCCCATTGTTTCTACAAACTGCGCAAGTCAATCAAAACATGTCAGGGAGAGGTAGAAGCCCCCAAACACAAAGGTCACAGACCATCAGAGGAAGGAGCTGCACGTCCACTCTGCCTGTGGACTGTATTTCTGCGTCCCAGCTTTGCTGAAGTTTCTGCAAAGTCACACTTTGCTCGGCGACTGTTACCAGGCTAGGAGTGAGTGCCTGGCCCTAATCCCATGAAGAACAGGTTCTGTAGAGACAGGGTGACAGACATGGAATTATGGGTGAGGAGGAGAAGAGAGGCACCGTGAGCTGGCAGATGAGGTGGGCTTCACATGGAAGTCACCAGCTGGGCCGCCGCATCTGCGGGAGAGTGGGAGTTTGCTAGGCAGAGACGGGGAGGAAGGATGTTCCAGGTAGCAGCAGTGACATGGGCCAAGGCAGAGAACCGTGAAAGCTACTCGTTTACAGCAGCAAGGCACCCACGTCTGTCCACCTCTTCATTCTTGGTTTCTTTGCTAATTACAGCCTTCTCGAGTCTTAGGAAGACAGGAATCTCTGGGGATCCCTAAGGTTCCTAGACCTTGCTCCATTGCCATTCATCCACATGGAACAGAATGAGGATGAAAAAAACAAGATGAAGATCGATGTGGAGAGAGACTTGAGACATCTCTGGTCCATCAAGATGGGCCTCGCTGTGTCCTAATGCTCTTGGCACAGAGACAGACAATGCTGTTCATAAAATCAATTCTGATCTGATTTGTTTGGGAAGAGAATGCTCTGTGCTTGGCCTCTGACCCAAGAGGAGATTCTACACAGGAAGAATGGAAATTGTACAGCAAAGCTCGGATTTTGACTTGAGCTTAGGGTTGTTGCCAAATTCTAACATTAAAATGAAAAGGACTCTGTGTGTGTGTGTGTGTGTGTGTGTGTGTGAGAGAGAGAGAGAGAGAGAGAGAGAGAGAGAGAGAGAGAGAGTCTCATGTAGCCCATACTGGCCAGTGACTCACTGCATAGCTGAAGACGACCTTCTGGTCCTCCTGCTACCAGCTCTGGAGTGCTGGGATAACAGACCTGTGTTGCCACACCCAGTCTAACCTACACGAAGCCCTGAATTTGATGTCTAGAATCTCCTGAAGTAGGCACTGTGGTGCATACCTGTAATCCCAGTACTCAGATCTCAAGATAGAAGCTTGAGAATCAGAAGTTCAAGGTCAGCCCTGTGGCCAGATAAGGCCAGCCTAGGCTACATGAGACCTTTGTCAAAAACAAACAAATAAGTCTTGGAAGCTGCAGCTTCAGAACTGTGAGAGCCCCCGACACATGGGAAAGCCATGTTGAGAAACCCAGCTGCCATGCAAGAGTAAGAACCTGAAATCTCCATGAGAACAATCACCAGCTCAGGCTCGGGCAACCCCCAACACCATGCTTTATCACACAGCAAGGGGCTAGTAGAAAAGGAGTGTGAAGAGACCAGGAGAACCCCAGAAAGCCAAGTCCTCCCACCTGCAGCCACATGGGGGCGCGGGGAGGTATCTCACCTGCCAGAGGCTTTCCATATTTTTTTCTGTGTAGATGCGGATCATCACAAGACCCCTGTCCCTAGCGATCTCCTGAGAATAATCAAGCCCTAAAAGCATGCCAATTCTGTGAATGTCTGCAGAATTGATAAGCTCTATTTCAGATGTTCTGTTTTCCTTCTTTATTTTCAAGGCTGGGATTTTTTTTATTAATTTTATTTATTTCTGTATGTGTATGAATGTACTGTCTGCATGCAAGTTTGTGCACCTGTGTCGTGCAAGGGGCTGGGATTTTTTGGTGGGAAAAACAGAGGCAAAATTTTCTGAAACGAACCAAGATTAGCTTGCCTCTACCAACATCCTTCATGGTAGGGCTAACAACTAAACGTGCGCTGAGCCTACACTTCCTGTCCTTCCCTCTTGAGTGGCATGTCACACAGAGTGTAATGCCTACAGTTCTCTCAGCAATGGCTTGCATTTCTATACTGATTCTTGACAGCAAGCTTTTGTGTCCAATATTTAAAAGACTGATGCTTGGCATGTGTCAGCCCTGTCAGCACACACTCCCTCTCCCTTCCTGGTTAAAGCCCTCTTCTTTATTTGAAATATTACTATGTCAGCTGAATCTTCACTATCTGAGCTTTAAAACTGGCCTTACACTGCTGTGGCCATTTTGAATAAAGAGAGTAACATGTCTGCTGAGAAGTTTCTATAACATCTTTGCTATCCCGCCCAAGAGGGAGAGGTGTAGCCAGCACCCTTCACTCTGACATCCTAGCAAATCTGCGGCCACAGCAGACATTTTGCAACCGGGAGACAATAAGCTAAACCAGTAAAGAGAATGCAGCAGGAAAGACAGAAGAACCTGTGCATCAGCCGAGATTGCCAGAGTGCACCTAGACATGGAAACTAGATTTGTCACACGAGAAAAATAAACTGGACTAACAGCACCACAAAAATCCCTTCCCATTACCTGCAGCCAAGTGTGTTTCTTCAGGGCTGGAGAGATGACTCAGTGGTTAAGAGCAAAGACTGTTCTTGCAGAGGTCTCTCATTCAATTCTCACCTCTCACATGGCAGCTAACAACTATCTATAACTCCAGTTCCAGGAGAACTGAGACCCTCTTCTGTCCTCCATTGTACAATATGGATGCACTTACACACATGCAGGCAATACACTCATATACATAAAATAAAAAAATAATTAAAATATTTTAAAAAACAAAACAAATGCATTTCTTCATTTATAGCATTGATAGTGCTAAGCAGGAAAGTAGCTTAGTCGGTCAGGCACCTGCTCACGAGAACGAGGGCCAGAGGACCCCCAGAACTCATGTGAAAAACCAGGCAGGGTGGTTGTACACTTGTGATTCCAGGGATGACAAGATGGGAGGTGGGTGCAGATGGATACCTGGAAGCTGGCTGGTCACCTAGTCTAGCTACTTAGGGAAGTTTTAACTAATATGAGACCTTGTCTCAAAGAAAAGGTGGAAGATGCCTGAGGAATCACACCTGAGGTTGTTTTCTGACTTCTACACACCCATTCACATGAACACATGTGCATGCACACACCTATACTCATGTGCACCCCCACACATAACACACACAAGTAAACATGCACCCACCCATACACACACAAACCCAGTAACTTCTTGTCATACTAAGCTCAATCACAGCTGCTTGAATTGAATTTTCTTCAGAATGTACAAAGGTTCACAAGGTAGATGAGAAGGTTCCTTTCTGTTCTCTTCAACACTATTTTAAAATATGTTATTATTTTTTATTTATGTGTATTATTTTTATTTTATGTGTCAAAGTGTACTGCCTGCATGTATGTAAGTGCACCCATGTTGTGCAATCCGCACAGAAGTCAGAAGAGGGTGTTTGATCCCCTGAAACTGGAGTTACGGACTGTTGTTAGTCATGTGGGTGCTGGGAATAGAACCTAGGTCCTCTGTGAGAGCAGCCAGTGCTCTTAACCACTGAGCCACCTCTCCAGCCCTTTCAACACTCTTTTAGATAAGCAAGATCTTCATACTGAAGACCTTTACATACCCTTCAGCCAAGGGAGAGCCAGATGCTCAGACTATCCTCAAAGACAGATGGAAGATGGCTAAGCTATCAAAAGAACACCATCTGAGTGACTGGAGGAGGCTTGCTCCCCCTTCTCCTTGTTGGGGACAGCAGTCACGTGGTGGAATTTGGAAAAACAATTTGTAGAAACAACTGCTGTGGCTGTCAAACATCTCGCATTTGCTCTAGCATTTAGTCACCCACAAACCCCCACTTATTGTCCTTCCAGCGCTTCTGTGGTTATCAGAGTCCCATAATTAAGGCATAATGAAAGTAAACAATATCACA
Source organism: Rhizomys pruinosus (assembly GCA_009823505.1). Classification (NCBI taxonomy): domain Eukaryota; kingdom Metazoa; phylum Chordata; class Mammalia; order Rodentia; family Spalacidae; genus Rhizomys; species Rhizomys pruinosus. The sequence goes on from VZQC01004797.1 coordinate 444,654, forward strand.
GCAAATGAGATGTCTTTAAAAGGAGAGTAGTCAAGGGAAGACAAATGTTCCTAAAGATAGCAACACAGCCACTCGGCATTGCTAAGGAGTTCTGTTTGTGTGTGTGCATGTGTTGGTGGTGATTAAAAAAACAATCACAGGCTTAGTATTTAGAGGATAAATTGACTCTTGATCAATAATAAATTAACTTAGAGAATTCACTATGTGATCAACCAAGCACAATAATGCAGCCAAAACCCTATACAAACACCCCAAAACCAGGGAAAAGGAAGACCTTTGTCACAAAAATGCCAAAGTTGGGATGACCACCAGCTTGAGGATCTCTTCCCACCAAGATTTGCCCCTCAGTTCCTTCCAAAATGATCTGTTATGCAGAACAAGGTTACATAAAAAGAAAACCCTTGATTTAAAATGGGACAATACAAACATACAGATACAAACATACAGATAGTTAAGATAATCTAGTTACTGCAGCTGCAGACAAAACTGAGAAACGAGTTACCCAGTAACTGGGAGCAAAGAGAGATTCTTCACTGGTTTACTAGACAGAGCTTGCAATGACCACGAAAATAACAGGAGGGAAAGCATGTTGAGCCACAAGAGAATGGGCAGATGGGACGAAATCTGATTTAGGAATTAAATAAACTGGAGCAATATAAATTTTAGAAATGCTATGTGATAAAGCAAACTGTAGAGCAATGCTTACAGGATAATATTCTTATTTTAAAATATGCAAAGAAACAGTATAGTTTCACAAAGCATGTTTAAGAGAGTAGTTGCTTTGGAGATGAAAGGAGATGAATTAAGTGGGGGATGTGTGAGCCTTCAGTTACACCCGTAGTATACTGCAGCTGCAGGCCTCTCCTCCTCCTCCTCCTCTTCCTCCTCCTCCTCTTCCTCCTCCTCCTCTTACAGACGGTTCTCAGCTGCCATGAGGGTGCTGGGGATCGAACCCAGGTCCTCTGCAAGAGCAGTCAGTGCTCTTAACCGCTCGGCCATCTCTCCAGCCCCAATGATTCAGTTTCATAGGAGCAAGAAGTTCTGGCATACTGACACACAGCTGTGTGACTACGGTTAAGAGGTGTGCATCAAAAAAAGGGAGAAAAAAAGGGTTTTGAATGTTTTTATCAAAAATGGTAAATGCTTGAAGCAATGAATGCTTAACCTGTGTTAAACATCACATAGTGTATTTGAATTAGTGCATATGTCCTTATTAATATGCATTTTATGCTTTACTATATCATTTAAAAGTTATACAACCAGCGGTAGGGAGGCTCACATAGAAGGACTGAAAATTCAAGGCCAGCTTGGACTACATAGTTAGACTCTTCTCGGGTTTGTACACTGACGTGTGTGCATGTGAAGGCTAGAGGTTGGTGTTGAGTGTTTTCCTCAATTGCTTTGCATAATTTTTTAGACAGGGTCCCTCACTGAGCTTGGAGCTCATCAGTCTAGCTAGACTGGCTGGCAGCAGCCCCAGGACTACTCCCATCCCTACCTCTCCAGCAATGAGATTTTGGGTGCAGCCATTCGTCTTTCCTGTTTCCCATGGGTGCTGGGGATCTGAACTGAGGTTCTCATGTTTGTATGGCAGCTACTTTACCAGCCGGGCCGTGTCCTCAGCCTCCTCTCATAGAAATCCTTCAAAAAGGCATAAGTGGGGGCTGGAGCAATGGCTCAGCGATTAAGAGCACTGGCTGCTCCTGCAGAGAACCCGGGTTCAATTCTCAGCACCCACATGTGCTAACAACCATGTATAACTCCAGTTCCAGGGGATCTGATGTCCTCTTCTGACCTCTGCAGCCATTGCATGACATGCACTACACACATGTAGGTGATGCATTCATACATATAAAATAAAAATCATAAATATTTTTTAATTTCCTTTTTTCTTTTTTAAATTTATTACTGTTATTTGACTTTTTCCATACATCATACATCATTTCTTAATTGAATTTAGAGTTGCTTCCCTTTCCATGCCCCCCACCCCACCTGAGTTCCTGCACTCTGCCATACATGTCTTGTATCTTTTTCTGAGTCTTTCCAGAGTTTTTCTTTCAAAGCAGAGGCTTATTTTTTTTTGGGGGGGGGGACACGGAGAACTTCACTATTTCAGACTTTTTTCCCTGTTCTTTAGTTGTCGTTGTTCTCTCCAACTTGTATTGCATATATATACATACATACATACATACATACATAAATATATACAAAGTACATACACATATCACCTGAGTTGGAGGATTTTCTTTTTTTTTTTGATAAAAGATGTCATGTTTTCCCTAAGGATGTGTTTGAAGGCTCCTCCCTGGCAAGCCCAAACAACCATCAATCCCGCCCCCATGCCCCACGCTGGGGTCCCTCCCTCCCATGGTCACTCAAATGAGGTCCAGCAAGCACACATCCTGGCATCTTGTCCTGATCCCCCTGCACTGGCCTCCGTGACACAGCCTGGCTAGTCCAACAATGGCAGTCCACTCTCTGAAGAGGTTGAAATCCCAGCAGCCACTCAGTCCACAAGCTGGTTATCTCAGCAGTCACACATAAATATTTTTTAAAGGCATAAGTGGTACCAAATATCTGAAGGTTGCAAAGGCCTTCCTGTAGGAAGCTAAAATAACATAGTCTAAGGTACTGGTTTCAGTGATTGGATTTTTTTTTCCTAAAATTTAGAATTACAGAGCAATGAATTAGACTGGTGTTTTCTCTTGGATATCTAATGGCCCCAACTAACACATGTGAGAGATGGTTTGTGGTCAAAGGCCATTGGGTTCCCATAAAGTAAGCGCATCTGAAAATGAGGGCCCGCAGTAAACTTTATCAGCAGCTGGACATACTCATCGCCCACCTCCCCTTGCAGCCACCCTTCTGCTGCCCAGGCCCACTTTCATAGTGAGATGAAGCCAGAGTATGAACCTTGTTTTTAAAATAAAATTGAGCTGGGCGTGGTGGCACACGCCTTTAATCCTAGCACTCAGGAGGCAGAGGCAGGTGGATCTTTGTGAACTCAAGGCCAGCCTGGTCTACAGAGTGAGTTCCAGGACAGCTGGGGCTACAGGGAGACCCTGTCTTGAAAAGACAAAAAAAAAAATAAAATAAAATTGAAAATGATTCCTCAGACGTAATGCCATGTGGATCCAGTGTGTTTTGCAAATCCCAAATCGAACTCCGGTGACAGTCACAGAAGGAGTGCCAGACGCCAGCCTGGCACTCCACAGGAGGCTGGGTGAAGCCAGGCTGCACAGGAAGATGGGCTGGCCCCAGCACTCCCGCCCAGTCACCCATTCAAGGTAAGGGCACCTCACACACCTCTGTCATGAGGAAAGGGAAGGTGACCTCCGCCAGGAGTCACTTAAGCCTTGCTGCCTGTACTAGAGGGTATCAGTGGCAGGGCAGCCAATAGGCCATGGAGAAATACCTAAGGCCTCTGTGTGAGCAACTAGTACGTCCTGCTAGTGTAAGATGGGCCCTCAGGAAGGGAAAAGATCCCACCCAAGATGTACCATGAGTGTGACAAGCTGGAATTGCCACACGTGCCCAGGGGAGGCAGCAGGAAAGGACATGAGCTGCCTTCCTTGCTTTGTGCCATGGAAGTCTTCCTCAAAGGAACTGAAAAGCCTGACTTTATGAAAAATACATAAAGCATATAAATCATATTTATAGTAAATATTTTACCTATTAAACTGTTCCCACCAAAAGGAAAGAAACAGGGGTCAGAGGAAGTGTTTGTAACATTCAGAGGGGATGTCTCATCTAAGGAAAACGAATGGGGCGGACCTGATTGTTCTCCACACTTCTAACAGGAAAGACATGTCATGGGCTAATTAACCCAGTTTCTATCTTGAAGAAATTCATATTCAATGTGTATGAATACAAACTCTGATCACTGGATGTTGGCCTACTTCTTTGGCAATATTTATTTACATGTGTACTAGTGGGTCACAGCATTTCATTGCCATTCAGCACACACCCTTATTTGCCATCCTTTGTAACCATTCCAGAGGACTGGGAAGGGTTTCCCTCATGCTCACTAGATACAATATAATTGGTCCTGTTGGTGTGGTGGGCATACATAGCAATGAGTGAGACTCAGTCTGTAATTTCACTTCTAATTCTTGAACACTTTCTGTGTGCCAGGTACAGCTCCCGGCACCAGGCACAGCTCTGGGTACCTGGTTTCCAATGGTGCCTTGATTCAGATTATTCTTCTCTTGGAGATGAATTCTAGTCAATGAAACCATAAACATACAGGAGGATAAGATGACTTGGGTCAGTTCTAGGGACAGTGAATAGACTGCAAGCATGGCATGGGACTGTGTCCCTAGAGGTAGGCCCAGGCCACTGCAGCCCAGTGGGAAGAGCCTCTCTGAAGGATGAGAGCACACAGCATTGCAGAAGTATCTGAGGGCTTCAGTGTGGAGTGACTCAAAGAAAGCCACAGTGTGTGAGATGCATTGATAAAGGGGAAATTGATAGCAAGACAGCATGGGCGGAACCAGGTCCAAGAGGTTGAAGCACATGATAAAGTGTGGATGCTCCACTAAGAGCAATGGGAACCCCTGAGAGGATTCTAAGAACAGCTCAGACAGCTCTGGGATAGAAAGGGGTGGGGTGGGGGCATAAACGGAGCAGAGAAACTCAGGGCGGTTTGAAGAGAGCTGATGGTGGCCTGGTGTCAATAACTATGAGTGGCACCTTCCGCTCTTTGCTCGAATCATTTCAAATGAATCCCCATTTCTCTTTTGCCAGGAATAGCAGAGGCCTTAATAGATATGTAGTGATTCGCAGTGAATGTTGAGCTGAGACAATCCCTCAGGCAGCCATCAGAGCAGGCAAGAGAAGCTGTAAAATCAAGGAGCCAGGCACTCAGAACACATGGGTGGGATGATGGGAAGAGGGACGTTTCATGAATACAGCCTGTCCTCAAAGATGACTGAATTGCAGAATGAGCGACTTCACCAAGAGCAGCCAACCAAGGGAGCTGTGGGGCATGCTGCAGCTGCTTTGATTTAGAAAGAGGAATTCTTAAATGCAGAGAACAAGATGTGTGCAAAGGACTCTGGTCTTCTCCCTGCTCAGCCCCAAGCCCCCTGATGGACTGTCCTTTCCCACCTGACTTTCATCTCTGCCATTGGGAGCTGGAGGCCTGTTTGATCCCGAGAATCTTAGCTATGAATACAAAGAAGCACCAGGAGCATAGAAAGCCCGGCTACTGGAGCTGTGGAATGGATGAGCTCAGCGAGCCTCATGAACTTGTTGATTTGGCCCACACAGGAGAACGTCACCAACATCTACCGCTGTGCTCACCTGCTCGTCGCATCCACACCACAGCCACTATCCTGAACTTTGTGTTTCTTTCTTTTAAAAAGAGCAGTGTCACATTGAGGTTTGCGTGCTTCCAGCTTGTTTTCTTCTGGAACCTCCTTGTAGTCACCATATGGCTAAGAGTCATGCCTGTGTATGTATAGTTCACGACTCCATAGTATTTCATTACATCCCAGGGTTCTCATGATGTTTTTAAATTTTATTTTGTGTGTGTGTAATGTGTATGTGTGTGTGGTGTGTAATGTGTGTGTGTTAAATTTTATTTTGTGTGTGTGTAATGTGTATGTGTGTGTGTGTGTGTGTGTGTGTGATGTGTGCCAGGTCAAGTGTGTGGAGGTCAGAGGACTTTTGAAATTTGGTCCTTTCCTTCCACTGTGACCAAAGTTTGGTCATGAGGCTTGCATGGCAAGTACTTTTTACAGCTAAGACATCTTGCCTGCCTTATACTTCATAGTTTTAAGAAATGAATTTTATCTTATCTAATGAAGGGGCAAAAATATTCAGGGAAAAACGCTATAGGTCAGTACTTCACAATCATGGACAGAAGGACCATGGTAATGAATACTTCACAGAAAATATGTGGGACCTAGGTGCTTAGTGCTCAGACCAATCAATTGTCTGGGGGACTTTTCTTATTTGCTACAATTTTTCAGATGTCATTTAGCTAACTGATTAGAAACCAGATCAAGGGGAAAACTTCTGTGTTGAATATTTAGAAGCTTACTTTTAGTTTTTCAGGCTTTTAAGAACCAATTCACAAGCTTTTTCTCTGTGTAGTACGTATACATTCATTTGAGTGCATGTATGCATGTGGGCATGTACACATGTAGGGGGGGTCAGTCATAAGTTAACACCACATATCTTCACTGTTCACTTTATATCTTTTGAGACAGGGTCTCTCACTGAACCTGGAGCTCGCACGCTGTGCTAGATGGGCTGGCCAGTGAACGCTGGGATTCCTCCTGGCCCTGCCTCCCTAGCACTGGGGCTGCAGGAGTATGTGCATCGCCTTTCCTGGCTTTTACATGGGTGCTGGTGATCTACCATTTAATCACAAAGGAATGAGCCAACTGCAGCTCTGCCAGCACCTGCTTTCAAACGACCCTGTGAATCCCCTGACCATGATTTCACATATGCATTTGGGGGGCGTGGAGGGGGGGGTGGTAACAATGAAAGCTGTGGTTGCAACCAGAGGATGAGAGAGTCTGGAGAGTACATATGCCATCTGAATATGGCCCAAACCGATTGCAAAATTAATCTGCACAGGAATCAGAGAGGAACTGAATTGGCCCTGATACAGTATGGGAAGAGGAATGGGGAAATGTGAATGCAAAGAGTGAAGCCATTGTCAAGGTCATCCAGTGGAAATGCTCAGATTAAGTCTGTACTCTGTCTTTTAGAAGTCGGTGAGGTAGGAATGCAAAAGGAACCCTCAACAACCAGTTCTCATCAACTCAGAACAGCAAAGCCAAATATCATGAGAGAAAAGCTCTGAAGCTTGAGACCAACCTGGTAGCCCCAGGCAGACGCCTCTGAGGCCCAGCACTCGCTGGAAGAACCATTCCATTTCCTAGCATTTCCTAGCAGCAGGGAATGGGAAACAGAAGCTGGTCAGCACGGCTGTGTGTCTGGATGAGCACAAGGCTTAATTGGAATCTTTTCCAAGACAGTAATCATTTAGCGAGTTTTATTCCTGAGATGTTTTTAAAGTGAATTTAGCATGTCTCTATGGGAAAGAGTAGAAATACACACACAGCCTTGGCATTCTCAGCAAGAAAGGGTGGGGGAGATGGATTTGAAAGAGGCTAAGGAAGGCAAACCTCCCTCATTACCATGAGATGAAGCGAAGATAACGAAGACGCTGTGAGTCAGAAGTTTCTCACGAGTGTCGTCGTCGGAACCCTCTCAGCCTTATTCTCTGCCTGCTAAGCACAGCTCAGTTTCAGCTCAGACATGGTATGTGTTTGCTGAGGCACTGAGGGCACAGGGCCCTGGGTCAGACTGAGTCCCAGGAGCTCAGCGTTCATAGGCTGAGTCCAAATTCAGTAGAGCCAGAAAGTACCAGATCGACACTCTGCTTCTCTAGTTGCCACTGAAGGGCACTGTATAAGCCACCTGCCCGCTCTAGGCAACAATTTCTTTATACACAAATGAAGGCAATAGTTAAAATGACCTAACATGATTAAAATAAGATATCTAAGTCATGAGGATATGGGGAAGAACGGGGTCCCCTTTCAGAGTTCTTAGTCTCACTCATAAAGGAAGTTAAGAATGGACTCAAAAAGAAACTTTACGACAATTTTATTAGAATCTAAAGAAAAATTCTCAGGGCAGGCGAGCTGGAAATCCCAGTAGCTGCCTTGAGCGGGAGAATGAGGTGAGAAGGAAAAAAAGCCAGAAAGCCATGGGGGTTAGAGCCTGCATGGCGGCCAGACATGTGCCTGACAAGTGGCCACATGGCAGGGAGTTTCAAAAGAAAGTCCAAAATGTTGGTGCAGCCCAAAGCATTAGGGAAAGCATGGTTAGAAAAGAGATACAAAGAAGAAAAAAAAGGAGAGATTACAGTTTTCTGAAGAATTCAGAAAACGGGGCAGATTTAGGAAGAGATGTACATATCTGCAGCCTGGTCCACTGAAACGGGGTGGCGATTCCAGGCAGGAAATGGTCACCATCTCATTAACACACTGGATATCCCACACATCTCTTTAGGAGTCAAGGTGAACCTCCTTTCCTCAGGGTGGTCCTGTGACCAGATGATTGGCCAGGGGACACTGGAAAGTTAGGTAGGTCTTCACCCTGGCCAGAAATGTTACTCTCCTGACCAGTTTTGTCCTAGGGGGCTTTTTGCTATTGTAGCCGTGTCCTGCGGAAGGCAGCTAATGAATATTCAGACCTTCCTCTTGATTCCTACCTTCCCGCTTTACTGCTGCAAGGATAACTACTCTGAGTCATTCTACTGGATGGAGTATTCACTGTGCCATAAGGAACTTATTCCAAGTAACAGACACAGCAGGGGCTTACCACATGTCTGAACGGACAGCCTATATATCGTTACCCAAGATGACGGGCTCCTCATAGAACAGACGTCCCCTGGAAACAAGCCAGTGATGTAGCTAGAGGACTTAAGATTCAACACTACATGTCAAAAGGATTACCCTTCCAGAAAGGCTTCCCACGTGGCCAAATAGTTTAAAGATTCTACAGCTTAGTTTATCACTAGACAACAGCTTAGGCTTCAAGGAAGATGACCAGCCACAGTAGTATATACTGAGCTAGTGAAAATTAATACGGGCCTCTCGAGTTTTTAAAATGCATGCAACTTTCAGCAGGAAAAAAAATCAATAAATGAGTTTTTAGCAGATGTATTCAGGTATGAAAGATTTCACTGGCTTCACTTCCCATTGAAGACAGTAAAAGTAAGAGCAAGGGACAACTGTAACGCCATCCACATACGTGCCCCATCAAAAATTGAGAATGCATTCTAATTTTTATCTGAGGGGGCACTGTAAGACCTGTGAGATATTATCATTCTATTTATTTACCTTATAGTTACAGCTTTGGGTTTTGGGTTTTTTTTTATCTATTAAGTAAAGCAAGTAATAGACAGAAGGCTGTACGGAGTACCTGGCACCTAGTACTTAGTGTTAGCTGCTATCATTATTGTCAACATTGTTGTTATTATTTTCATTGCTGTGTCTAAGCGTGGATTTGCTACAAGATCTGGCATTCAGCATCAGCTGTATGGCTCTGACAGGTAGAAGAGACCTGCTCTAAAGCCTGAGTACACTGCTTTACAGGGGGTATAGCTGCCTCTTCAGCCCCTATTTAGCCACAGTCCATCTTGTCCCAGAGCTGGATCCAAATTGTTCAAAAGAGCCATTTCATCCCAGAAAGGAAGAATCAGAATTATCAATAAAGTTTTTAAAAAATCAATTAAAAATAGAAGAAAAATTCATCTAGGTCCTGTCTTAAGGCAAAACTCAATCTGGGGACACGGTCACTTGCCAGGTCCTTTTGTGGTTACATGGATATTGTCAGTTGACTCAGCTACCTGAGAGTCTTTTCAGAAAACAAAAGCTGAAAGCCCAGGTTTGCTCCGTAAGCCACGTTTCAAACCCCAGGGTCCTTGTTTGCTTTGTGTTTACCGTACACATATTACAAAGTCATAAAGGCAAGAAAGGGTCTGCCCACACTTTACTGCTATAGCAGGTCACATAGACTTGTGTGCTTTGGAGAGATGAGAGATGTGGAATATAGACAAACCAACCTTTGCTTTTTCTCCCCCCTAATTTTATGTAAATTTATGGCAATTCTGGTTTAGGGGTGTTTATTTTTAAATATTTCCTGTTGGGATTTCAATTCTTGTTGAGTATCTTGGGAAGGACAAAATGAAGTTGAATCATGAGGAAAATAATATAAAGCTGAACTTGGTGGCACACACTGATAGCCCTGTTACTGGGAGGCTGAAGCAGGAGGATTGCCCTAAGTTCAAGGCCAGCCTGAGTTACACAGACAGTATCGAGCTAGTGCAGGGTACATAGCACAACTCCATCTCAAAAGAAAAACAATGAAAGACAAGCAAAAGCAACCAGCAGAACTGTAATGGTCAGATGAAGTTGGAGTTTGCATTCGGGGAGTAAGGTAAGGAAAAGAACCCTCAATGTAACATCAGGCCAAGAGGTCACGGATCCTGAGAGCTATTTGTGGGCTCAGCAAGAAGAAAGATTGGTAGAGGGAGATTTGAGCATTTGGATCCCATATTTGAGAATTCAAAAGAAATTAAGGAATAAAGAGAGAGTGCCTGTGCCCTAGCTGAGACTGAATGAGTTCAGACTACAAAGATGCCAACTATCTTGAGAAGTGACTAAACTGTGACAAGGACAAATACCTCTGGGACCTTCTTTGAAACGTTACAAAATGGTTAATGTTTCTTTGAAAGAATAATCATTCAAGACTTGGGACAGTTCCTGGATTGCTTTGTCCTTCTCAATGTGGCCACACTGAATAAATCTCTTTTTTACTCTTAAACAAAGAATAATCACTCAAGAAAAGGCTGAAAGTTTTTCTTTGAACAAGAAGGTAACAGGTATGCTTCTGTTAGACATATCAATTTGTCATTATTCAAAAGAGTAAAGAGCAAGAATAGAAAAAGACAGGCAGATTAAAGGAATGGAGTTAGAAAGCTTTCAAATCTAAAAACTTATGCAAGGCATTTAGAAAACATTAGAAATGACATTTCAACATCATTTTCCAAGAGTCTGGTAACTGGGGTGGGGAAAAGACTAGTAACATAAGCCCTGGAGACCAGAATCAATACAGGAAAAGAGGAACAGGCATGATTACATAAAACAGTGTTTCTGAAGGAAGAAAATAAAAATAAAACCAAAGCTAAAAGAACAGCAGGAAAGTAGAGAAAGGGGCAGATGTTACTGTGGGTAGAGAAAGGGGAAAGTGAGCAACGTTACGGAGAGGGAACTTGCACATGGACAGGGAAAGATTTTCCACTTTGCCTCTAAATAATTATTAACCAGTAATAAGATCTTTACTTGCCTTTTATTGTATGTACGTGACATGTGTAAAAGGGTACATGTACCCCCTGGCACATGTGTGAAGGTCAGAGGCCAACAATGAGGAATTGCTTCTCTCCTTTACGTGGGCTCTGGGAATCAAACTCAGATCACCAGGCTTACATGGTGTGATGGCTAATCTTGGTTGTCAACTTAACTTGATCAAGTAAAAATCAAGTAAAACACAAGCCACTGGTATTCCTGTGGGGAATTTTCTCATTCAGATAATCTGAAGGAAGAAGACCCACCCTAAATGTGAGCAGCACCTCCCATTGGCAACCCAGACAAAAGGGAAGAAGGAACTGCCTTTTGCACGTCTGCCTTCACTTCTTTCAGCCAGGATATCTAACCTGGCACTATGGCATTCTTCAATGATATCAGAATCAACTTCTTCTGGCTTCCAACATAGACTGAAGACCAACAGCTCTCCAAGAATCCTCCAAGCCTTCAGTGATAGATTGGGACTGTTGAGACATCCAGCCTCATGGACTGACCATCTCCTGGATTCTTGGCCTCTCCAGTATGAGATGGTCATTGTTGGACTACCTGGACCATATTATGTAAGCCAAGCTAATAAACCTCTATATATACAAATTCATTCTATCAGTTCTGTTGTTTTAGAGAACGCTGACTTATATTCATGGCAAACCTTCCCCCTGGTGAGCTATCTGAACAGCCCAACAGTAATTTTTCATTTAACTGAATTACAATGTCTGAAATGATTGAAAATAACCAGGATTGTCAGGCTCTGGGAAAATGAAATTCTAATGCCTCTTGCAGGAATAGAAATTGGTAAAAATTTTCAGCATGATAGTTTGATTATACCGTTATCCCTCAGTATCTTCTTGATCCCAGAGGATAAGAAATTCTTCTTTACATAAATGACATACTGTTTGTATACAACGTATGTACGTCCTCTCATAGTGCTAAATTACTCTTTATTACATAGAATGCCTAATATATGTAAATGCCGTGTAAATTGCTGTTTTATTATATTGTTTAGAGAACAATGACAAAAAGTAGACTGTACATGTTTATTACATGTGGAACTATTTTCCAAATATCTCCCATCCATATGTGATAATATATACATAAAATTTATATATATAAGTACATGTATAAAACAAATATGTACATGCAAACTATATTTAGCCAAGTTTTATATACATATATTTTTATGCATATACTTTTTAAGTGTGCATATCTTTTAAGCAATCTTCTAAAAATAAATCTCAAATGGAAGGATATTTATTGCAGTGCTACTTAGGTTATTGAAGAACTGGAAATAAATACTAAGCAGTTGATTCAATAAATAAAAGCACATTCATGTCATACAAATATTATGTAATTGTGGAGATCAGGCTGTTCTTTTTTTTAGTTTTATTTATTTTTGTATGTGTATGAATGTACTGTCTGCATGCAGGTTTGTGTACCCGTGTCGTGCAATGCCACGGAGGTCAGAAGAGGGTCTCAGATTCCCCTGGAACTGGAGTTCTCCTGGAATTGGAGTTACAGATGGTTCTTAGCCGCCATATGGGTGCTGGGGATCGAACCTGGGTCCTCTGCAAGAGCAGTCAGTGCTCTTAACCGCTAGGCTATCTCTCCAGCCCCAAAAGATCAGGCTGTTCTAAGTAACTGCTCTGTATATGACAGTAGCTTCCAGGCCATGTCTGTGTGACTCCATCTTGAAAACAGCAGTTTGATCCATTTTGAGTTCAAATGCAGGGCAAAATGACTCTATATCTTATTTGTACAAGTGAAAAACTGCTACCTGTCCTGTGCAATCCAAGAGACACAGGCTGATAAGTAATGTATGCAAAGAAAATATTAACAACTATGAATTTACCAATTAAATCAAGAACATGTGTTCATATGAGCATATCAAAACTATATTGGAAAAATCAGACCTGTGACTTTAACAGACAAGACTAAAATATAATACAACTCCCTTACCTGGGACTGCAAAAGGAGCCCCAGACTGAGATGTGAAGGCACACTGATCCACTAGTCATTTGTCACAGGACTCATCCAGGAAAACTGCAACAGAAAAGGACCTCAGCCTCTGCCCCTAGGCTCCAGTTTACAGGTGATATATACAGTCCATTTGGGACTGACACATTAAACTGCCTACCAGTTGAACCTGCCTGGGACAAGTCTGTACCTTAAACCAGCTCTATATTTCAAACCAGCTCTGCGTTTCTCAGAATAACTCTGTGAAGGTTTGTTAATATCCACCCTAACCACTGTGACGACTCCTGGCACTTGTTTTAGCTCACTCATCAGTTCTGCCATCAGCAATGCCTGTGTGTATATGTATGTGTGTGTGTGCATATGCATATTGCACATGAAACATGTGATCTGGGACTTATAAGTATTAGTTATTGTGACTGGAGTAAAAGAAGCCATGATCAATCATCAGCTATCATGTCTATGCAGTACAAAAATAAGTAGCACCTTCTGAAGTAAAGCCAAGGAAATTGATGTGGCTTGTGAATTTATTGTTGTTTAATAAATTCTGACATCATGGAAAGGAACAAATATGCTCATCTATATTTCTGATAAAGCTGATTCACAAGAGCCACTAATAAAACAACACTGAATAAGTGAGATGTACACTGAAATTTAGAAATGGAAAAGTAAAATTGGTTGGGACAGCATTAAAGCTAGAGTGAGAAAGACAAGAAGAGGGGGAAGGGTATGCAGACAGAGAATTCCCCCTCCTTAGCATGGGGGAGTGAAGGACAGGGTTATGTTGCATGTCAAGGCTATATAAGGAATGCTCAGCTCCAGCTTGCTAAGGCAAAGGTGGATTCTCCATTTGGTAATGGCATTATAAAGGGAGGAAGATGAACACGCTAAAGATGAACATAGAGGTCGAGTTACATGGGCTCAGGTAGGATTGGGAAGATTTTACCTTCTAATAAAGCAAACTGGCTTATAATTTGAAGGGAGAATTTGAGGAATGCATCAGAGTTAACACAGTCTTATGTGGTCCCTCTGACTTATTCAGTTGAGCAAAGGAGTCCAGTCTCAGCGTGTTCCTGCGAGCACCGCCTGTTCCCACACCACTGGCTCTGCCCAGAGATGCTCAAGGTATCTGGCACTGACAAAGTTAGGCATTTGCTCCAACAGCTACATAGCTTCTGTGAGACTTGCAGCAGCCAATGAACTCACAGAGAAAAGATCTATAAGAAGGAAAGAGAGAGAGAGGGAGAGAGAGAGTCTCTGAGCAGACAGAGAAAATGAGAAAATAACAAGATGTTAACAGTAGAACTGGAAAATTAATTTCTCAGCCTTTGGTGGTCCAGAGGTTATGAAAGAATAAAAGAAATGTGGGGGAGGGTTAGGCTAATGAAAGAGAAGGTGCGAAACGAAGCTTTTGGGGAATTTGGGCACCACCTCAGTCGATACAGTTCTTTCTGGTCAATGTCATGATGATTGGCCAGCTGTCCTGGCATTGCAGATACCACTCGGTATGCAGAGGGCATCCTAACAAAGTTCGAGGTGGTCCCTCTGGCAGCCGTCTTAGATCCAACCAGTTTCAACTAGCCCAGTTGAAGAGGCACTTCTGGCCTCTGGGCATCCTCTCCTCAGAGGTAAACAAGATTAGAGTAGGGTAGCACCTCAGTCAGTTCACTGGGGCAGTAGTCTGGGTAACAAGTCACCCCCTTTTTATTTTCATGTCTCATTCTCAAGGGGGGTGCAGAGGAGTGAAGGCAAGGCTTCTGAAATTTCTTCAAGCAGAATTTGGCTGTTATTAAGGAACTCAGTAGAGGAGTAAACATTTTCCCTGGCTAATCTTAAATAGGTTTGAGATCACCTGCTTGTAGGTCTACTTGTTTATATCCCAGAAAGGCTATCATTTGTAAGTTTACGGCCTCTGGCCTTTTAGGAGATCAGACAGGAGAAGGGCATAGTTATCAGAGGCCCAGACAGGGAAAAGGCCAGCCTAAGATTTGATAAATTTTTTTAGAGTATCTTGGGCAAAGATGGCAAAGTTTGATCATAGAACCAGATTGTTTTTCCTAAAAACCTAGGAGTATTTGCGGGAACCCATGTTTCTAAATGCCTCAAGTGTTTATATGAGACCAAGAGGATGTTTGGGGTATCTGACTTTGTTTGGGGACAATGTTACCCTAAAAAGAAGACAGTAGTTTAACCCAGAGTAAGCATAATCGGTATAAATCACAAGGCAGAGAACAGAAGAAGACCGGCCTGCTGGGAGGCCAGATGAAGACAGCTGTACATGTGCATGGCCATCCAGCCATTAACTACCATAGGCATTTGGTACAAGTTGTGTTACAAGGTCCAGGCCTGATCCAGTAATGCTCAATCTCTCTCTCTCTGTCTCTCTCTGTCTCTCTCTGTCTCTCTCTCTCTGTCTCTCTGTCTCTGTCTCTCTCTCTGTCTCTGTGTCTCTCTCTGTCTCTGTCTCTGTCTCTCTGTCTCTCTCTCTCTCTGTCAGCCTTTCTCCCTAGACACTGAGGCCCCTGCTGCCCATCTCTTGAATAGGTCTTGCATTGGTTACAAGGCAGTCTCTTTTTAGATCGAGTTCAGGGCTCTCCTTCTTTCCTTTTCCTCACTGAAGGCCCTGGGAGTGCCAACATTCATTTCCTCTGTGCTTTCTGTTGCCACCAATTGCTCCATCTTTTGGGAACCTCCCTCCTCAAAATGATCCACAGAATGGAAATGTTGAAAGAAAGAAAAAAAAAATATATATATATATATATAGAGAGAGAGAGAGAGTGACAAAGCTTCCCAAACCTGCCAATGTATCAAAATAATAATAATGAAAGTGACTCCAGTCTGAGCTTTCTTTGTATAGACGGTTACACCAGCCTCTCAGCAGGTTTGTGGTCTTGAACAGTCTTTTCTGATAGTTCTTTATTTTTCAACTTAACAGACTTTATTCAGAAATTACATTTTACACATATTCATTTATGTGTATGTCTATACATATATGCAGTTTGACAGTTCTTTTTAAAGATGTATTTTTATTTTTATTTTTTGTCTTTTTTTGAGACAGGGTCTCCCTATAGCGCCAGCTGTCCTGGAACTCACTCTGTAGACCAGGCTGGCCTTAAACTCACAGAGATCCACCTGCCTCTGCTTCCCAAGTGCTAGGATTAAAGGCATGTACCACCACACCTGGCTTAAAGATGGTTCTTAGCTGCCATGTGGGTGCTGGGAATCCAACCCGGGTCCTCTGCAAAAGCAGTCGGCACTCTTTTTTTGTTTTTGTTTTTGTTTTGTTTTGTTTGTGACTTTTTGTGATTTATTATATATATATATATATATATATACATAATATATTTGTACAAGATATGCTACTAACAAATCCTATTAGACCCGTGTCCCCACCAATCCCCACCCCACCAGAGCTCATGTATTCTGCCAAACATGGTTTTTATTTTTTTTTCTCAGTTTTCAAATTCTTCAATGTGGAAGTTGAATGTTTTTGAGCAGAAGTTCACCGTTTCAGTCAGTTCTTTGACAGTCTTTTCTGTTGTTGTTGTTGTTGTTGTTGTTGTTCTTTCCAATATGCATCACTTCCAACTACTTGGACAAAAGCTCAAGGGGCCATGCACAAGAAATATTTACAACTAGGTAACTGGTGCTAGTATCCACAGATGAGGGATACCATTCATTGTTTTTCTGGGACTGTATTACTTCACTTAACATAATATCTTCTAGTTCCATACATTTACCTGCAAAGTTCATGATGTCATCTTTCTTTACTGCTGCATAGAATTCCATTGTGTAGATGTACCACATTTTCTCTATCCACTTGTCAATTGAGGGGCACTTGGGTTGGTTCCAGCTTTTTGCTATCGTGAACAGAGCTGCAATAAACATGGCTGTACATGTCTCAGTGTGGTAAAATGAGTCTTGTGGGTATATACCCAGGAGTGGTATGACTGGGTCAGGTGGTAAACTCATTTTGAGTCTTCCAAGGATTCTCCACACTGCTTTCTATAGTGGCTGTACAAGTTTACATTCCCACCAGCAGTGGATGAGTGTTCCCCTTCCCCTACAACCTCTCCAGCACTTGGTATCATTTGTTTTCTTGATTCTAGCCAGTCTATTCGGAGTGTGATGATCTCTTAAAGTGGTTTTTGCTTGCATTTCCTTAATTATTAGCAATGTTGAACATTTTTTAAGATGTTTCTCAGCCATCTCTAATTCCTCAGCAGTCAGCACTCAACCACTGAGCCATCTCTCCAGCCCAAAGATGTATTTTTTATGCTTTTATTGATGTTTTGTGTATTTCAGACATCATTTTTCAGTTCAATTTGGGCATATTCCCCTTTATCTTCCCCCACAACAGACCAGATCATACAGTCTGCCAGAACTGTCCTGCATCTTTTTCTCAGTCTTTTTTTATGTTTAGGAATTCATAATTTTCCCCATTAATTTTATATTACTCTAAAATGTGCATACATACTTTCCACCGATACACAGTAATTACAGAGTCTGAAAATAAGTGGTGGTGGATTTCTAGACCTGTTGAGAGATTTACATTATAACAACATAGTTGCTTTCAGATAAACAGAAATATAACAATAATGTTGTTCAGCTTGCCTTTCAACTGGGGATTTGGTGTTAGCATCCACAAATGAGGGAACCCATTCCCTGTTTGTTTTTTGGGGACTATGTTACTTCACTTAGCATAATGGCTTCGAGCTCCATTCATTTACCTGCAAAGTTCATGATGCCATCTTTCTTTACCACTGCATAGAACTCCATTGTGTACATGTACCACATTTTTGTTATCCACTCATCAGTCAGTTGAGAGGCACCTGGGTTGCTTCCAGCTTCTTGCTATTGTGAAGAGGGCTGCAATAAACATAGATGTCCATGTATCTTTGCCATAGGATGAGTCTTGTGGGTATAGACCCAGGAGTGGTATGGCTGGGTCAGGTGGTATGCTCATTTTGAGTCTTTTAAGGGTTCTCCACACTGCTTTCCACAGTGGTTGTACAAGTTTACATTCCCACTAGCAGTGGATGAGTGTTCCCCTTTCCCCACAACCTCTCCAGCATTTGGTGTCTTTTGTTTTCTTCATCTTAGCCAGTCCTATTGGAGTGAAATGATATCTTAGAGTGGTTTTAATTTGCATTTCCTTAATTATTAACAATGTTGAACAATTTTTGAGATTTTTTTCAGCCATCTTTATTTCCTCATTGGTGAAGTCTCTGTTTAGCTCTTTACTCCATCTTTTGAGTGAGGCATTTGTTTTCTTCTTTGTTTTTTGAGGAGTTTATATATTCTGGAAGTTAATGCTCTGTCAGATGTATCACTGGTAAAGGTTTCCTCCCAGTCTGTGGGTTTTCTTTTCACTTCCCTGATTGTTTCTTTCACTGTAGAGAATCTTTTGAGTTTAATGAGGTTCCACTTGTCAATCATCAACAGTATTTCCTGTTCAGCTGCTGTCTGATTTAGAAAGTCTTTTCCTATGCCCATGTCTTGTAGGTTGCTGCCAACTTTTTCTTCTATCACTTTCAGAGTTTTGGGTTTCAAGTTGAAATCTTTGATCCACTTGGAGTTGATTTTTTTACAGGGTGAGAGGTAGGGGTTTAATTTTGATCTTCTACATATGGTAATCCAGTTTTGCCAGCACCATTTGCTGAAGATGCTGTCTTTCCTCCAATGAGCTTTTTTGGTCCCTTTATTGAATATGAGGTGGCTGAAATTGTATGAGCTCAAGTTTGGATCTTCAATTTTGTTCCATTGGTCAACAGGTCTGTTTTTGTGCCAGCGCCATGCTGTCTTTATGACTATAGCACTGTAATACAGCTTGAAGTCCGGAAAGGTGATCCCGCCCCCCCATATTGCATTTTTTGCTCAGGGTTGCTTTAGCTATTCTGGGTCTTTTGTTTTTCCATATGAATTTAAGGATTTTTTTCCAAGTCTGTGAAGAAATTCATGGGGATTTTAATTGGGATTGCATTGAATCTGTATGTTAACTTGGATAGAATGGACATTTCTACTACATTAATTTTTCCAATCCATGAGCATGGGAGGTTTTTCCATCTTTTGATGTCATCTTCAATCTTCTTCTTCAGGGGTTTAAAATTTTTGTTGTAGAGATCTTTGGTGTCTTTGGTTAGGTTTGTCCCCAGGTGTTTTTTTAGGCTATTGTGAGTGGGAAGGTCTCCTTATATTCATTTCTTCTCCAGTTGTTTGTTGGTGGTGTAAAGAAAGGCTACTGATTTTTTCTAGGTTAATTTTGTATCCTGACACTTTACTGAAATTCTTAATTGTTTCTAGGAGTTTTCTACTCCTAACTTTTAAACTTTGAAGGGCCCATCCTAACACAGAGCCGGAGAAGAGGCAGAGCTTTGACCCAGGGAATGCTGCCCCGGGAAAAATCTCAGTAACGTTTCCTTCTCTTTATTACTTCTAAAAAAAGAATATACATTACGTGCTTAGTGAAAAAGTAATCCATTCCATTGGAAAAGAATCCATTCTATGGTAAAGAAAAGACTAGATCATGGGGAAGATAAAATATGAAAGCGTTTGATTTGGGTCCCAACTTGACCTTTAGTCTATTCCTCATTTGGACATGATATAAGCATAATAACAACACAGTTCTTCATTTCAAGCCTAAATCAAGTGCATTTACATTGTTGACTATATAAATAACAAATAAATAAATGAGATGATATTTCCCTACCACTCTG